>SJXQ01011737.1:534824-789616 GCA_006408695.1 Aepyceros melampus
AGGGCGGGGAACCAACAACGCTATGTAGCTTTGTTTCCTGAAGCAAGATGACAAAACATGTTGTAATTTCTGAAGCTTTAGATTTGTAGGACATGTGTAATTTAAAAGTCTTAATTTTCCAAGTGTCTATATTTCCATCTACCTTTCCTATAACATTCTCTTGTGGAAAAAGTGGTGGTAATTTATAACTAATTTCTCCAGCATCCAAATTAGACTGAAAATTAGACTGTGAGAGAGATTCACAACTTCACAGAAATTTCCACTGTTTCCTTCTACTATTTCTTAAAGAAAGACATAATCAAGAAAACAACCAAGGACTATATGATGGTTGCTGTACCATGATATTATTTTTATACTTGGGAAGGGGGCACTACACATAACTTTATTTTTTAGAATGAGTCTACATGTTTTATATTTACACCAAGCTGTTTTGAGAGAAATTAGCTGGCCTTTTCATAAATTACTTGTCTACTTATAATTCTAATTGCTAGCTAACAAATTCAGTTCACCTAAAATAAATGAAAGATGAATGCTGGACACACTTTCTTTTCTTTTGAGTAAACACAGAGCTGTGTTACAGTATCCTTGATTAGCGGATCTGGGGTCCTTAGACAGGATCCAGCTGAAACGTGTACTAGGGTTAGACGAATGGTTTTACCTGCTGGATCCCTCACTGGTTCCCAGTGCACGTCACTGTCTTTTTCCCGGATCCATCCACAAAGCCCATGGTCAAAATTACAACTGTGTATCAGAACACCTGCAAGGAAATTACCAGAAAGATGAGTAGACCACAAACCCAAGGGCTAACAACAAAAAAAGTCTTGTGAACTAGGAGTATCTGTCCAAGTATTCTCTCCTGTCCACATTTAAATATCCCACCAGAAGGTCTGTCCATGAGATCAAAAGGAAATCACATGAATCCTTTCTCAGCACAATTGTGCATCAGTGCTCAGCTGTAAAAATAGAACACACCATTGCTGCCAAATTATGACCTTTTTACATCATCACTTATAAAATATGACTCCTCCTCAGCTTAATGCTGCTTCAATATTTTTTTTAAAGAAGATAATGATGATTCACTGTTTTTGTCCAACTGATCTAACTACAGGGGAAACCAAGTGGTAAAAAAAAAAAAAAGTACCATTTTCTCAGATGTAACCAAACAATCTACAATTTAAAAGCTGCTTTACTTAAAGCTGTTTCATGTTGTTGTAAAGCAGAAACTAACACAATATTGTAAAGCAATTATCCTCCAATTAAAAATGTTATTTTAATGAAATTGAGGGAAATAGTATCATTATAACAGTACTAAGAATATAGGGATCTACCTGGATCATCCTTTGCTTCATCATCTGCACTGACTCCTCTTTCAATTTCAAATATTTCAAACAAGTCATTTGAAGGCTGCCGTGGAACTGCAAGAGAGATGCATTTTGTTCAGTTTCGATGAGGCATTGACAAAGAGGCATTACCTTTAACAATGGGGGAAAGACGTAGGTATTACACTCATCTGGAAACTCCAAAATATTTCATCACAGTTCACATGAGGATTCATGAAGTTTGTTCTGGAGAGATCTTTTAACATTTTTCTGGGTACAATTTTAATAAATGGGTTTCAAAAGCTTCTAAAATTAACACAAAATACATTAAAACACATCTGGAAAATACATTTTAAAACAGCTACCAATTTCTAGCAAAATATCTCTATGAAATTCTAAAATTTGTCTGTGAAAGATACATTATGGACTCTAAGGCTGTTTTAATGGGGTGGAGGGGAATGCCTGTAATTGCAGCGAACGGTTTAACTTTCTAACCAAAGCACGAACTCGTCTCCAGTGAACTCCGCATCTGCAATGGGCTTCAGGGCTTAAGCAGGTTCCCTGGCTCCTTTTAGATCAAATCCAAACCCCTTAGCACAGTGTTCACAATCCACCCCCTAAAACATACAGTACTGCCCGAACACGCTGTCCTGTTCACCTCTCTGACCCCCTGCCCGGCCTGGGATGCTCTTCTTCCTGCTAATTAACCAGTCTAACCTCCCCTCCTGTTACAAAAAAAATATTTTTTTAGTTGCTCAGGCGTGTCTGATTCTTTGCGATCCCATGGACTGTAGCCTGCCTGGCTCCTCTGTCCATGGGATTCTCCAGGCAAGATCTCTGTTCAAAGCTCAGTAAAAATACCACTGGCCGGGTGAAAACTATAATGTTCTGAGTGAATTCAGCTCTTCTCCCCTGTACTCTGACGGCTCATATTTACATGCTGCTATTCCACTCTTTCCTAAAGAACTGCAGTCATTTACACCCATGTGCGTCTCTCCTTCTGCTGGCTTCTGAAGTCCTGGAGGGCATCAATCGTGTCTTATTCATGTGGCATTTCCAGGGCTGAACCTAGTGACAGGCATTCAGTAAGTGTTTATTGAGCAAATGCAAAGATCTTGTCAGAAGCCCATGTACACTTTAAAAATGGATCCATATCCATTTATTTACTTCTTCAATGTACATCTAATTGCCACACATATGCCAAGCCCTGGGCGAGGTCCCGAGGAGACAGACTGCACAAGAGCAAGAAGGACCTGGCCCCCTTGGAGCCTGCATTCTAATGGGAGAGGCAAATTTTAAAGGTAGAATCTAGAACACTACAACTCCAAATTCTAATGAAAACTAGCATGGAAAAGCACCAGATGATGTCAGGGAGAGTAGCTGGGTTGGGAGTGGGGAGTGTGAGAGAATGTTGATGGTAGTGGAGGGGATTCTTGGCCCAGGATCAGGGAATCCTCCCTTTTCTTTGCCAGAACTTAAATTAATTAGCTCTATTTTTATAAGGCAAGGAGTAAAGACGTAGAACACCATGGAACAGACATCAGTAAAAAGGGGTCTTTTTCAATAATGTTCCAATGATTTTTAGCAATAATTTTTAAAATTACATAACAAACCAGTAATAGTTGCCCTGATTTTTTTAGCTTACTGCTTTTGAAGTTTTTTTCTTTTTTTTTTTTTTTTGCAAAAGTCTAAACACTGAAGCCCCTTCCTCATCCACCTCCCACCCCCAACTCACATATACCCATCTAAATACAGCCTCAGACGGATGGAAGGAGAGAGGCTAGTTAATGCACAAGGTCTTGGGACAAAGCGATCACAGGTGCCCTTGGGGAGGCCACTTTTACACCCAAATGACGACAGCAAAGTCCAATCCCAGCTTTCCTCATCTGGGTTCTAAAAGGCAGTCTGCCTCTTATGACTAGAAATATTACAGGGTTGTAGGCACATGTTTCATTTCTCATGACATCAAGTTTTTAAAAAAAAAAAAACAAAATCCATAGAAAAATTACTTTTTTGTTCCCTTCTCTTGTTAATAGCTTATACAAATCATCTCTGGACTGGAATAGCTCAGATTTGACACTACCATGTCTTAAGGGCATTATGAAAGTTTATCAGCCCCCGTTTCTCTAAATGAAGGGTGTCAAATGGTAAGGAGAATCTTGGTGCAAAGGGGAAGGAGAGAACAAAGGCTTCCTGGCACAAGGGCCTGTTTTATCAAGGAGGTCCTCTCTGAGTAAGCACTGTTCAGTCTGAGAGAGAAAGAAGATGGAACCTTCCAAGCTAAAAGCCAAGTGCTGGAGACAGGGAAGAGCGAGTGTTTTAAGGCAGTGAGTACAAAGAAGATGCTCGGGAATATGAGAGAAAGGTATTCATAGTGTCTGAAGGATGCTCAGAAATGAAGAAAGTGGGAGGGATAGAGGTTTAAAAGTAAGGGATGAGACCACACGTTTGGAAAACAGCCACTCAGAGAATTAGTCATCTAACAACTTGTGAAGTGCCAGATGGTTCATTAGTATTTTTGGCACTTGGTTTCCAAGAACCGTTTAATTTAGCAGTGGATGGTCACGCCCACCTTCACTGCAGTTCACCGGGAAGTATGCCAAGGAATTTAGACCTGAAATGCTCAGCAGCTATTAGTCCTTACAATTTGGTGTGCTGCAGTCTGTGGCTCTGCTAAATTATTCAATGAATCCTCCTTCCTTACACACCAGTATGAACTGGTGAGGGTATCCCACTGAAGTGTCAAGAGAAGGTTCACTACCCACCCCCGGTATATTTTACAGTTTATATAAAAATTTAAACGAAATGATTTCCACTATGTAGAAGAAAAACAAATGAACAAAGAAAAAAACAGACTAGAGAAAACAGTGATGAGATATACACTCCCATGCTTCACACTTACATGGTCAATTAATGTATGACCAAGGAACCAAGAATCTACAGTGTGGAAAGAACAGTTTCCTCAATAAAAACAGTTTCCCATCCAGCTGGGAAAACTGGATGGCCACATGCAAAAAAAAAAAAAAGTGAAACTCGATCATTATCACACACACAAAATGACAGAAGGGGCTAAAGACTCCCAGGGAACAGGGGGCTGACCAGAAGACAGACACATGAACATCTCTGAGAGGAGCTGCAGGATGAGTTACTGTGAGCTGGTGCCCTAGAGACTGATCAGGTATGAACGTGAACATCATTCCAGGGGCAAAGCTCACGAGGGTGGAGAGGGGAAGTAGGGAGGGCTCCAAATAAAGCTAGAGGTGCAGGCAGATTCTGTAGAGCCTTTTACAGCACTGTGAAGACTGTGGACTTCATTCTGGTTGAAACTGAAGTCTCGAAGATTGTAACAGAGGAGCGCCAAGGTCAGGTACAGCATTCTGGCTGGAGCGTAGAGGATGAACAGGGGGCAGTGGCTGTCAAAGGGCAGTTAGGACCACAATGAACATCAACCAAAGAATGTTTTCATATACTCTGTAGATGATTTCCTAAAACCTTTTCTTCCATTAGTCAATCTTTCATCCACCAAAGCCTACTTCTTATAGGCTTCCCTGGTGGCTCAGAGGTTAAAGCGTCTGCCTCCAATGCGGGAGACCCGGGTTCGATCCCTGGGTCGGGAAGATCCCCTGGAGAAGGAAATGGCAACCCACTCCAGTATTCTTGCCTGGAGAATCCCACGGAAGGAGAAGCCTAGTAGGTTACAGTCCACGGGGTCGCAAAGAGTCAGACACGACTGAGCAACTTCACCTCACCTCATAATCTTATGAACTAAAATAAAGAGAAGGAACAGGTACAAAGTGAGCAGACAGCCGGATAAAATGTGGTTGGATGGGGCTCAGGGGCCCAGGATGTTTCTGATGGCTGGGGGACACAGGAGCCCGGAAGCCTGGGAGAAGAACTGGCCTCACAGATAAGCAGAAAACTTCTTAAAAGGAATTTTGCCCCAGGATGTTCTATTAAGTATATTTTCCTCAGGGATAATAGTATTAATATATAACCTGTTTTCATAAATGAGGTTTCCCCAAGAGTCAACTGAATATTTTTACCAAAAACATTAAAAGTAAGCACAGTGACATATATGCTCTACTGTGTATAAGTGTTAGTTGCCTAGTGGTGTCTGACTCTTTGTGACCCCATGGACTGCGGCCCATCCGGCTCCTCTGTCCTCGGAATTCTCCAGGCAAGAATGCTGGAGTGGGTTGCCACTTCCTCCTCCAGGGGATCTTCCCGACCCAGGGACTGAACCTGGGTCTCCCGCATTGTGGGCAGATGCTTTACCTACTGAGCCACCAGGGAAGACCCTAAAGCCTATGTATAAAATAGATAACTAATGAGAACCCCCTACACAGCACAGGGGACTCTGCTCAATTTCCCATGGTTACCTAGACGGGAAGGAAACCCAGGAAAGAGATTCTGGTACACAGATAGCTGATTCACTTTGCTGTACAGCAGAAACTAACGCAACACTATAACGCAAGTAAACTCCAATTGAAAAAAGGTAAGCTCAGTGAAGGAAATGTAAATGTTATCCCGCACACCTACTACCAGACTTCTTTCAAAGAGTAACTACTGTAACAGAATGTAAGCACACTTTATTAAAGGTAGCTTTACAAATTCTGTTTCTGTTCCAGGGTGGCTCCCATGACATTACCCAGGCCAGTTCTGGCATTTGTTGAAGGACTAGAAGATTAAAGATAACACTGTCTTAAATTCTTTCTATACTTAGCGCTTTAGTTCATCTGGAGAAAACGGTACGTATGTAACTTCCCTAATATTCTGAAGGCTCGCTCTTGTGGCAAAAGTGGGGATGAATGACAGGGTTTTAAGAGGCTCTCTCACCTCTCTCTGCTCCCCTCCTCCTTCCTTCTCTCCCCCTGCCCCACTTCCCTCTCTCCCCTGCCCTTTTCTTCCTTCTCCAGATGAACAACCTACACAGTACAGCTTTAAATCACCAGAGGGAAGCAAATAAAAAGATTAGAAAAGAGATTCTGAAATTTCCTTAACTACCTTAGAGAAAATTCTCAGTCATCTACTGATCACTAACAAAACGCAAAGGGTTGCTGAGCTCCACGGAAATAAGCCCCAGTGTGCCAAAGCTTTCACTGTGGGAAAAATCCCCAAAGTTCCAAAGACACCTTTGGGCTGAGAGTAAAGAATAGAACTGGGAAAAATTAAATCTCTAGTGAAAGTTAGGAACATAGACACAGCTGACAATAATCAGCCCCATTTTTTAACTGCCCTATTTCTCTTCTAGTAAGGTTTCAAGATGACTTGAAGCACTTGCCTAGAGCTGCACCAGGAGAAGAGAGTGTCTAAGAGATGGCTTTCCTCTAAGTATGACCATAAGGCTGATGACTCATCTTTTCTAGATCACAGATCACTGAACAAGGAATGTGGAGGCAAAGAACAAGGAAGAGAGGAGCAGTGGGAGGCAAAAGAGAGCATCTCAGACTCCTTGCCTTTCATCCCGCTCTGTTATCTCTGAAGATCCCAGGTTTTAGCACCAGCAACGTTTTGTCCCTTTGCTTTCTTATAAGCCAAAGGAAGTCAGAAGGTGAGGCCTGAGTCTGAGCCCTAGAACAGATAGCCGACTCTTTGACTATTGCTGCCTAGATGAGTATACACCAAACCCTGGGTGACACAGAAGCCCCCCACTGTGAGGGGCAGGCCTCGGTGCCCTTGGGACTAATGAAAAGGGAACGCTTTTATTTCTGATAGTTAGAAGACCCATCATAGAAGTTTCCCATCTACACAGATTCATCTCTGAAAAGGCTGTCATCACTATTTGCTCAGTAAAGAAGTTGAGGTGATACCGTCTCTGTTTTAACATTACCACTGTCAATTAGGTACCATAAATACCTAAAAAAATAAAACAGGATATTCCAATTATTTGGTCATAAGTAAAGTAATGAAGCATGATAAAAAGCATCAGAAAAATATAAACTCAAAACTAGAAGACAAAATAAGGCTGTGTTTTTATGAGTTAAGTGGGACATGTTTTCATCACCGTGTAAATGAATTCAACAATATCCATAGAAGTAGTACAGCTTTTGGGTATTGAGTTCTTATCGTATGCCAAACACTATGGTAAGAGTTTTACAAGCACTCTCTCACCTGATTTTCACAACAGCCCAATGAAGCAGATACAGTTATTATCCCCACTTACAGATAAGGAAACAAAGGCACAGGAAGATTTGGTAAGATGCTGCAAGTCACAGAGTGGCTAGGAGTGTAGTAGTTTTTATCACAACTCTCAATGTGAACAGCAACTCAACAAAAAAATCTGATCTCTGACTTTGCTCATGTTCACCAAGAACTCAATTTATACCTTCCAGAGAGAGCTATTTCTTTTTAAACAGCCATCACAGGATCCAATTAAAATATAAATAAAATGCCTTGAAAACTTTCAGAATTCACAGCACTCGAACCTGACCTTCAAGCAGTCCTTCAAAAGATTTGCTGAAATTTCACATTCAGGGAGACGCCAGGCATCTTCCCAGGGTCTCTCTAGGCCTTACGGTCTACTAGAAAGAAAACTAGTTTGAAGACCTTTTCACCTCTCAGCAGAAACAATCTTTTTACTCATCACCACACAGAATCAGAAAAGAGATATTTTCATGACTATGGAACAATGTGATCACACCAGCCACAGACTCTGTAAAATCCATAAAAGGGAAAAGAGAAAAAGAACTTGCAGACAGGAGGCAGCCAAGCAGCAATCATTAAAAGTGCAAACAACTCTGTCTTACTGATGGTGCTTGGAATTTCAACACACAGTCATGATCTAGAATATCATAGCAACAACGTGTCTGGTTTTCTGATATGGCCGCTCTAAAAAGCCCCTGATACATATTACATTAATTCCATAATCTTTATTCTGCAACACTTTCCTTCTTGATATAGCCCAGATGCTATATGCTATGTTTTAGGCACAAGTGTTAAATTTTAAACAACCTGTGTGTGCATGCTCCGTTGCTCAGTCATGTCCAAATCTTTGCGACTCCATGGACTTTAGCCCACCAGGCTCCTCCATCCATGGGATTCTCCAGGCAAGTAGACTGGAGTGGGGTGTCATGTCCTCCTCCAGGGGCTCTTCCAGACCCAGGGATAAAGCTGGAATCTCCTACACTGCAGGTAGAACAATCCACAGCTGGCTTTGTCTCCATTCAAGGCATGGTTCTGCTGTACTGAGTTGTCATTGTGTTTTAGGGAGCCCTACTCTTCAGTAAAGAACTTGCCTGCAATGCAGGAGACCTGGGTTTGATTCTTGGGTCAGGAAGATCCCCTGGAGGAGCAAATGGCAACTTCCTCCAGTATTTGTGCCTGGAGAATCCCACGGACAGAGGAGCCTGGCGGGCTACAGTCCATGGGGTTGTAAGAGCTGGACACGACTTAGAGACTAAACCACCAGCACCCCTCTTCAGTGCAGTCGGCAGATCAGCAGTGTTCCTTACTTGTGAGCCTGTGAAACATCCAGAATCTCAGATCCTCATCTAGACCCACTGAATCAAAGTTTTCATTTTTAACATAGTCTCTGTCTGATTTACACACACACTGAAGACTGAGACATGCCTCCCCAGAAAGTCCCATTTAGTTAATGTGCGGATTAGGACTCTACATCTTAAATAAATACCCTGAGTTACTCTGGTTCAACGGGGCTTCTGATAACACTCTGAGAAAAATCTACTTCCTGATCCCAGTGCTATTATATTCCTTGCAGAGCTTTCTAGCTAAAACTGGACAAATCTGACATGCTCAATTATAAACAAATTTTGAAAGGTTAAAAATAGAAGTTAACAAAACTTTAACTGAGTTTTTAAAAACCAGCAAGTTCTAATAAAGTTAACATGATTCACCATCAACATTCCCTGAGGTACTTTTTAAAACACAAAACTCTCTTGCTAGGAGGGTGGGATTCTGCAGAAGACAATAAAGGACAGAGAAGCCTGGCATGCTTGGGGTCGGGCGCAAAGAGTTGCACACAACTTAGCAACTGAACAACAACAACCCTCTCCTAAGGAATGACTGTTGCAATAAATTAGCGTGACCAGTGACAGTGGGAAGATTAAAAATCATGGCATGAGGATAACAAAAAGACAGTGAAAATCACCCCAAACATCAACAGCTGGATAGATCCATGGTTACTATTTTTTTTTCCCAGACATTTGTATTCATCCAGACATAGGAAGATGTGTATTTTATACCTAATTGGGATCAAATGGTATGCCCAGTTCTGTATATTCTCTTTCACTTAACATTTTTATAAAGTAAGTACTTTTCCAAGTCAGTGAACATTTTTTAGAAAAAGAAATCAATGCATAATATTTCACTGTATTGCTAGACTGGAATTGCATTTTTCCCTAACGTCCTTTATTTGGGTTCTATATAGTGTTCTTTGTAAGACGCTTACTCCTTGGAAGAAAAGTTATGACTAACCTAGATAGTATATTCAAAAGCAGAGACATGACTTTGCCGACTAAGGTCCGTCTAGTCAAGGCTATGGTTTTTCCTGTGGCCACGTATGGATGTGACAGTTGGACTGTGAAGAAGGCTGAGTGCCGAAGAATTGATGCTTTTTGAAATGTGGTGTTGGAGAAGACTCTTGAGAGTCCCTTGGACTGCAAGGAGATCCAACCAGTCCATTCTGAAGATCAACCCTAGGATTTCTTTGGAAGGAATGATGCTAAAGCTGAAGCTCCAGTACTTTGGCCACCTCATGCGAAGAGTTGACTCACTGGAAAAGACCCTGATGCTGGGAGGGATTGGGGGCAGGAGGTGAAGGGGACGACAGAGGATGAGATGGCTGGATGGCATCACGGACTCAGTGGACGTGAGTCTGGGTGAACTCCGGGAGATGGTGATGGACAGGGAGGCCTGGCGTGCTGCGATTCATGGGGTCGCAAAAGTCGGACACGACTGAGCAACTGAACGGAACGGATAGTGTTCTTTTTTTCTCTGCTCTGGGATACCTCCTACCTGCTCTGATACCAGATTTTTGTCTTTGGTGTTCACTTGGTCTTCAACCCTTTAGCAATCCCCTGCAGCATACCTCTGGTATCCAGGCAGGCAGCCCACCAGTTAAATTTGCCTTTCTTGCTCTAAGTCTGCTGGGTAATTTTCTGTCCTCCCTACACCCCCTTACTACATCCCCACCAGGCTCTTTGAGTCCAAGATCAACCCACTGGTTTCAGAAACCACGCAAATGAGAGCTCATGGGATAAGGCTATTGGGTTTGTGGTCTCTAGAAGTCTTAGTTCAGCTCAGCCTGATCTGAAGTGGGCTATAATGAACTCCAAGCACAACAGTTAAATAGTCCCATGGTTAAATCCATTTGGGAAATGATGCACCTTATATACCTCTTCAAGAGCTTCACAATGACTATTAGCATACTGAAAAGTCCTATACTTAACAAACCTATTTAAGTTGATTAAACCTGCAGGCTTACTCAGTTGCTCAGTCATGTCCAACTCTTTGTGACCCCATGGACTGTAGCCCACCAGGCTCCTCTGTCCATGGGTTTTCCCAGGCAAGAATACTGGAGTGGGTTGTCATGCCCTCCTCCAAGGGATCTTCCCAACCCAGGGATCAAACCTGAATCTCTCGTGTCTCCTGTGTTGGCAGGCAGATTCTTCACCACTCAGTCATCCAGGAAGCCCTGACTAAACATAGGATCTCTCAAATTTATTCAACTTCAGAATTTTTTTAGGTATACACTTGCCTAATATCCCAGAAAACGAATGTTCTACGAAACACCTTGAAAAGCATCGGTCTATCCCATTAGGGGAGGAACAAGAATTTAATGCTGTATCAGGTAACTTTGAAAGTGAAAGTGTTAGTCTCTCAGTCCTGTCTGGCTCTTTGCAAGCCTGTAGACTACAGCTCATCAGGCTCCTCTGTCCATGGGATTCTCCAGGCAAGAATACTGGGTGGGTTGCCATTTCCTTCTCCAGGGGATCTTCCCGACCCAGGGATCGAGCTCAGGTCTCCTGCATTGCAAGCAGACTCTTTACCATCTGAGCCACCAGGAAAGTCCATCAGGTAACTTCAGTGTTGCTTGAAACATGCTAGGGCTAGTCCTACAAATATATCTGATTATAATTCTGTTCACACAATCTGAAAAACCCAGGGTTCCTCACGCTGAAATTATTTTAAAAACATATGCTTAATATTCCATATCATACATAAAAGTTATTATCACATATTATTTAAATGCTCCCCATCAGAGTCATTCCTATAAAATACAACAATCTTTTACATTTCACAGTATTTGAAAGTTCACAAACATTTTTACTTGTATTATGTTTGATCCCTGAAGCACTCTATGAGAATGTTAAATACCACTGCCATTTAACAGATGAAAACATTTAGGTAGAAAACACAGTAATCTGTCCAAAGTCACTGAACTCATATATAATAGAGGTGAGAATCAAAACCATATCTTCTGATTCAATGTATTCTATCCTCAACAGTAGCTAAAAACTTCTCATTTTCATATGCTTCAGTCTTATATTCTTTTCCAATGTCTTTTGACTGTTTCTCAAAATCATGCTTAAAAATTTAGAAGTATGTTAGTTTTCCAGAGAATGTTTTATTTTAATAGCTACGCTAAGCTTCATCAGCCTGAGAGAAAGATCATAAGTCTGAAATAAATTAGATTATTTGGGGATAGACTATAAGAATCAATCGTCTATTGAATAGTTGAGAAATAGTTGAATCCAATATAAAAATCCATTTCACTTCATTCAACAAATATTTCTGAGAGTCTATTCTGTCCCAGGCATTGTATGACCCAGCTCAGGGGAAAACAATTGCTGATTAGATACCCGCCCAGGAATCTGCACTATACCATACCTGGCAGGGGAACCTTAGCACTATTTCAGTTCAACACCATTTATTCATCGGATATTTTCTTCATTTCTGGCAAAATAATTTCTTGCTGTTGTTGTCGTCAGTCACTAAGTTGTGTCTGACTCTGTAGCCTCATAGACTGCAGCACATCAGGCCTCCCTGTCCCTATCTCCTGGAGTTTACCCAAGTTCATAATTTCTTAAGCCATCCTTACTCTCCACTGATCTGAGAACAGACTTTGGCTCTCATTTCATGAATTTCAGTTGATGTTAGCTACAGCCACTGTTGGGCAGTCTCCAAATAGCCCCTTACTTTGACTGTATTTTTCTTTACATTGAAAGATATATATGTTTAATGAAGAGGTTGTTAAACAGAACTTTTCTTTATAATATGAATTAAAATCTTAGAACCACTCCCTTATTTGGAATATATGCTATAGTCTCCAGACAGCAAATTAGGAAGCTTCCAAAATATCCTCATCCATGCTAATTTAACCAGCAGCTATGACTGAAGATGAACTGAGAGTGGAATTTAATTTTTGGCAGGAGTACCCCAAAGCAGCCACGCTATCTGCCGCATCCAAAAGCCTTGGCACGGGATCAAGGTAATTCTTTCTGAGGGCAAGTCTTTAAGATCACACTCTCTTAGAACGAGTGCTCTCAAACATCAATGGAGCCCAGCATCTCCCCAGTTTTATCCTGCTAAATCCTAGGGGTGAACATCAATGTTATTTTTAAATTCATATGTGTGTTGGTATAGAGAGGAATAATGGGAAGAAAGAGACTTTTTTAAAAAAAGAACACATTAAAAGGCTCAAAAAGAGGTTTGAACAAAGCAAATTTTGTTCTAGTAATAAGGGGACAACCTCTTCCCCCCTTTCAAAACTTCTTTACCTACAGCCTCTATCTCCATTGACACCCATTAAAAATCTGGAATCTTGAATCCAACCTGGTTCCCATGTAGATCTAACCACCAGTTTCCAGTAAAGACAAGGGTAGTTGGCCAGTTTTTCTCATCAATCCTGGGCTCAACCTGCCAATTTGCTGGTAGTGTATTGCATATGCCATCCTGCTTCCTACCCTTGGGCCTCTGTTGTGCCCGTGAACCACGCCTCCCTTTTTTAATCCTCTTTGCCCCATTTCACTCAAGAAGCCTCCCCATTCCCCAAACGTCCCTGGCCAGTTAAGTACCCCTCTTCCCTACCTCCACTTCTCTCCCACTAACTAAGTACTACAGTTATCTTTGGGGCAACTGTCTTTCCATCAGAGTATATGCTTTTCTGTTTCACCTTTGCAAGCCCAGTGCCTAATACAGGGCCTGGCATTCTAAAATGTACTGAAAATGTTTACTGGTTGAATGAATGAACACTTAGATTAAAAGTTAAATGGCATGTGCTACGTTAAGCTCCCCATCTCTGAAAGTTTTCAAGTAAATCTGAATAGGTTAGGAGAATTCTCATACTGAACAGAAGCTATGATCTACTTATTCTTTCCTTTTCCACTCACACTCTTAGTTGCCCAATTGACAGACTTTCATATAGCTCTTTATAATATGTAACAATAGGGATATATGACTTATACTATGTATAACTAGTTTTTATTCAAGACATGGCCTGTGGCTAACACAAAAGACTACAAACAGCCAAAGCAATCCTGAGAAAGAAGAACAAGGTGGTAGGCACACACTTTCTGACTTTAAGCTATACTAGAAAGATACAATCATCAATCAATATGGTACTGGCATAAAAACAGACATTTAGACCAATGGAACAAAATCAGGAGCTCAAAAATAAACCCAAGCACATAAGATCAAATAAGATTTGACAAGGGACCCAAGAATACTTAATGGAGAAAATTTAGTCTCTTTAAAATGATGCTGAGAAAACTGGATAATAACAGATAAAAGAATGAATCGAGACCCTTATCTTATACTACTCACAAAAATTAGCTTGAAATGAATTCAAGACTTGAACAAAAGACCTGAAACCACAAAACTCCTAGAAGAAAACAGAAAGAAAATTCCTCAACGTGCGTCTTGGCAATGGTTTCCTTTGATGGGACCTAAAGCACCAGCAAGAAAATAATAAGCAGGATGACATCAAACTAGAAAGCTGCTGCACAGCAAAAGAAACCATCAACAGAGTGAGAGACCAGCCTACGGAATGAGGAAAAATATTTGCAAATCATGTATCTGGCAAGGGGTTAGTATCTAAAATATACAGGAAGCTCATATAACTTCATTGCAAAAACAAAAACAAAAACAAAAAAACCTCACCAATAATTCAATTAAAGAATGGGCAAAAGACCTGGGTTCAATCTCTGGACTGGGAAGACCCCCTGGAGGAGGGCATGACAACCCACTCCAGTATTCTTGCCTGGAGAATCCCCATGGACAGAGGAGCCTGGCGGGCGACAGTCCATGGAGTCGCAAAGAGCAGGACACAACTGAGGGACTAAGCACAGCACAGTATAAGTCAAACCATCATGCTGACATCCTTAAACTTCTACAGTGCTGAATGTCAATTACCTCTCAAAAGAACTGGAGGAAAATTCCCCCCAAATGTGGCAACACTTCTGACTTACTGAACACATCTCCTCGAGGTTTCTGAGGATCCGTGTGTATCCTGTTGTCAACTGTAATCTCTCTTGGAGATGTGGTGGCAACTGGTGCTACGGTTATCAGTCTGGTGGTTGGTCGTTCCGGGACTGTTGCTGGTGGAGGTGTTCTGAGTTCTGTGGGTGGGGGCGGAGGTGGTGTAGGCTCTGGCATTGGCTTTGGTGTAGGCCTTGCTATTGGCTTAGAAGTGGGCCTGTCGGTAATGACAGGAGGTATGTATGGTGTCTTCAGAGGCCACCTAGTACTTCTGACATCAGGAATCCAATTACTGTGTCCTCCATCACCCTTTGAGATGGTACCATTTCCCTTTGGTACATGAATAGGACCTGAAGGTTCAATCATTACTCTTGGAATATCTAGAAGAGTAAATATATTTTAATTAGTGCATAACCATCTCTCCTTAAAAAGGAAGATATCGACTCGTAAGAATCAAACACATCAAAATACCTCATGCCAATGAGGCTTACTTTTTACATTTAGAATATTCCCCTAATGTAAGTCACGCTGTTTAAAAAAAAAAAGCAAATACTAGTGTGTATATATAATATATCATATATATACTCAAACACATATCGCATAACCATATCTGGTGGATGTATACAAGAATTATATTGTGTTTCTACAGTGAAATGTATTGAAACACAGTTTTAAGTATGAAAGTAGAAAGAATCAATGAGACTTTTTTAAATGCAGAGATATTCTAAAATTTTTAAGTATGAGAAATGTATATTTAGAGTCAATGTTAAATGTCCCCATGGTACAATGTATATTAGCAATATAAAATCATGTTTAGAATTGTCTAAAGACTAATACTTTTCCATACTTTATATAAATTCAATTCACACAAACACATTCTCACTAAATGCTCTATTTGTTTTATATTTGGTTTTCCTTCCCCTTTACTAATTTATACAATTGTTTTTTAGAAAAATGTCCAGAGATCATGAAGATCATTTGTGGAAACTTTGTCCTTGATTGTATTCACCAAAAGGAATTAATATTTAATCTTCCTAGAATGATCTACTCCAGACTGGGAGTATAACTACATGACCCTTCAAAAATCCTTTAATCCTGATTTTATGCCCCATGATCTTCAGTAAATATTTTACTACAGAAATTTTTAATTTATCTATTGCTGCATGAAATGTATGCTAAATTGTGGCCTTTGGTTTGTGAAACTTTCATCTCGGAGGGTATTTTTTTCCATGTTTATCTACTAACATAGCCATACTACAAACAGAATGTATAAAGTTTTAAAAAGCAAAACAGTTCTGAACAGAGAGAAAATAAATACAGAAATGCTTTTTTAATAGCAGAATTGGAGGCATAAACCAGAGGAACAAAAATGTACAAAATATTCAGATTATCCCATCATTACAGTCTAATGATAATGACAAACATATATTTCTGATTGTAACAAAATCAAATTCTCAGGAAGGGCTCTAAAATGCCTTACCAGCTAAAGAGAAGCTATTGAGAGAGTTTAGTCAAGGAACTGAATGCCTTTAAGATTATTTTAAGTCTATCATTGAGTCTTTAATTTTTTAAAACACCTGAGCAAGTGATTTTATTGTGGAAATCAAAGGCTAGTTTTACTAGCTATGAAAAATGATATTTCTTTGATAATTAATCTTGTTCCTTATCTTCTCTAGCAATGGCCTTTGTGTAACCTTGTACTTCCTGCTGGAATTCAGAGCTGGGAGAGAAGCATGACTCACACACACAATTCAGTCCATCGCCCTGGTATCCGTCTTTACATTTACACTTGTAGGACCCGTGTATGTTGTAACATCGCGCAAAGCTGCTGCACTGATACTGCCCAAGGGAGCATTCATCTATATCTGCATCAGGAAGTAGGAAAAGAAGAGGTTTATTAGGGAGATAAATACAATGACTCACAAAAAATACATAGTTTTCTTTTTTAAAGCCTCTGTTTTGCAATGGGAAGGTTCACGTAAAATCGCAGATAAAGGGAAGAAATAAAGTACATTTGCATCCAGAAGTACCAGGGTTTGGATTTCATGTCTGCTTAATTTAATTGCCAGTAACCTCCTGTGCCCTTGACATCCCAGTCATCATCATAATTAAGAGATCTTTCCGCTCCACAGGAAAAAACAACACAATGCAATGGCTGGGGTTTATTACCGTGACACTGGTATTTGCCTCCTATGTACATGAGGTCGAAGCCTTTATGACATTTGCAGATGTAACTCCCAAAAGTGTTCACACACTGCCTGTATCTGGGGCAGGAGGCTCTTCCAGTAGCACATTCATCAATGTCTAGAAACAGAAGCCAACTGCATTTTAGGAAGAGCAACAGCATGTTCAGGTGGAATAGATTTTTAAATAAACATTTATCTGCAAACGGTTGCCTGACGTAGTGGCTCATCATAAATGTTATCCGGCTGGTTGCCCTGGCAGGCAACATAAATTCTGTATCTCCAAATTTCAATTCATCCTTCCAACCCAAGCTGTCCTCCTCTTGTACCACATCACAGAATGCGGAATCCTCTGTATCCCCTGCTAGCCTGAACTAGAAACGTGAGTCATCCTTGACAACCCTATTTCCCTTAAGCTCCAAATCATCGAACCCACTGTTTGTTTCTCTGGCAAACTCTGTGAACTCATTTACTCTGCTCTTCACCTACTGCCATGACTGTAGTCTAAGCTCTCCCAGAATAAACTATTATAGGAGCCTCCAAACTGGCCTTTCCTCTACCAATCTTACCCTCTCCAAAGCACTCCCACTCAATTGCCACAAATGATTTTATTAAGACATAAGAGGGCTTCCCTGGTAGCTCAGATGGTAAAGAATCTGCCTGAAATGAGGGAGACCTGGGTTTGATCTCCTGGAGAAGAGAATGTCTACCTGCTCCAGTATTCTTGCCTGAAGAATTCCATGGACAGAGGAGTCTGGCAGGCTATAGTCCATGGGGTCGCAAAGAGTCAGACATGACTGAGTGACTTTCACTCTCAACACCTAAGAAGGGATTGTTACCAAGCTCAAAACTCTCAACTGTTTCTACTTGCTTTCTGAATCCATTCCTCGTTCCTCACCATGTCTTTGGTGACCCTGTAATAAACAGTCCTCACCTCCCTCACCGGCTGTATCTTAAGCCACCACCCCTCACACTGTGTTCTTAAGGGTATGGTCTTCTTTCTTTCCAAACCTCAAAGAAGTCAGCCTCTCTTTCACTGCCATGCTCTAGAACATGTTCATGCTTGGCTGATTCTTCACATGCCAGCAGTCCAGGTCTTACTTTATGGCTATCTTGACCATTATTTTCTAAAACAGATCCTTTCTGTTTTTCACTCTCTTAGTACCTCATATTAACAGTTGGTATTTTTTGTAATTTCACTGGATATTTCTTTCTTTTCTGTCTCTCCCATTAAAATATCAGTTTTGTTCTCCCATTAAAATATCAGTTTTGTAAGGATTAAAATCTGGTCTGCTCTGTCCATTACTTTACATCCTAGCACTTAACTGTGTCTGGAATACAGAAATTATTCAATAAATATCTCTCGAGTCCCCAAACACCTCCACTCACTCAGTGCTTACTCCATGCAAGGTACTACAAGCATAGCTTACTAGATGCTCAGCTCTTTACATCCATGACTCATTCAATTCTCACAAGGGTTCTATGTGGCATTACTCCATTTTAAAAATGAGAAGACTCAAGCTCAAAGAAAAGTCTCTTACCTAAGGTTACATATCAAGCCATGGCAGAGCCAGGTTTGAAATCAAAGCCCACACTCTTATCTTTACTGCCTTCCTAATTTACAGGGAAAAAAAATCAAATCCTTGAGTGCAGGACATGCAGCCTGCCCTGTCTACCCACTCAGCTTCAACGCTCACTGCCTCTTATGTCCTAGAAATACTGAGCTTTTCTTGTTCCCTGAACACTGCACCCCCTCTAAACTTCAGTGCCTTGGCACATGCGGTTTCCTCCGGCTGCACCTTCTCCTGCCCCTCACAAGGTTTTCACAGAGAGAGGAGGTCCCCCTGTGAGACATGGGATATCCTCTCAAGGGCAACTAATTACCTGATGTTATTTAACTGCCCTTTTCCTGTCCCTCCATCTCATTTCATTTTCTTCCTTACCCTCAAGAGGCTGCTGACAGAGATGCTTGGTCTTACAACTCACCCACACAGGTCCTCCCATCCGGAGCCAGCTGGAGGCCAGGAGAGGGGCACTTGCACCGAATTTGACCTTTGACAACATCACAGCCATACTGACAGTTTGCCATGGAGCATGTCAGGGCACCTGGAAAGACAGGGACTGTCTGCCTCGAGACACAGAGAGCATGCCTGGTACCTAAAACAGCTATGTTTTCTACTTATCCTGAAATCAGTGACACTGAATCAACAATGAAGACAAGACGGGCTTAATTCTCCAACAATCTAGAAAAAAGTCAAAAATAGGAAGGAGATCTCTTCCCTCAGAGATGATTAAGAAGTGAACCAGTTCTGTTAGTATCTGGGGAAGATCCTTAATGCATCTGAAGAACTAAAGACAAATGTAAAACTTAGAAAAATTATATGGAACTTTTTCCAGTGGCCAAACCAAATAGAAAATTGAGGTTATTTTTCCAGATTACTCATATTAAGTGCTGGTCTTAGCTAAAACATCCAAGGAAAGTCTCAACCATCCCTTAAATGTCTCCAGGTACAGCACATTTCCCAGTGAGTTGTACAAGGACAGAGGAGTCTAGCATCCCTCTGACTTGTTCTTAAGCATGAACTCACCTCACTGCAAAAAGTTCCATGCTAAATATGAAATAATAAATAAAATTAGCTAACCCTTTTATTTTATAAAATGCATTCCAATTAGAGATAGCTGATACCTATTGATAATTAACTGATCTAGCTGATAGTTCAGTAAAAATAAAATTCAAGTCATTAACTATTAGATATCCTATAACCACAACCTCAATTCAACATTCAGCCTGCAGAGAATTTTAGGCCATTGTCCATTTATAAAACACATCCAAATGATAGTAGGAAACACCATCCATTTCTTTCTTACAAAGACACATGTGAAATCTACTTTTAAGTTATTATAAGCATTTTTTTTTCATTTGAACTATGCTTTTTCAAGAAAAAAGCCATAATGTAGCCTTTAGACTATTATAAAGAAATGTAAAACTGAAGTGAGTGGTTTGTTGACTATAAACCACTTATGGGTGGTTTATACTCAATAACCAGGCTGGGTGGATTCCCTACCAGCCAACAGTTTACTGTCCAGCCTTATGGCGAGCACAACAGTCCTCAAATGGTCACCAAAGTTCTTTTTCTACATGGAACAGTTCTAAAACCAGATGGAAGATGGGGAATATGTGCTAGGAATAACATCAGAAGACCATTTCCAAATTAATTTGACATTGGCACCCATGGTAAAAGAATGCTAGACATCTACAGTGGGCAGCTCTTCTGGTTTTCCATTCCCCAGGCACACATACAAATGCGCTCACATCCTGCTTCGGAGGAGGGTTAGGAGGCCACTTTCACACACTTGCAGGGCACAGCGTGCAGTCAAGCCCAGAGCACTTATAAAGCAGTTAAGATTCTTGACATACTTGAGCAGGACCCATCCGGCAGAAGCATGTATCCGTTGAGACAGTAGCACTTGTAGCTGCCGAAAGTGTTCATGCACCTGTGCTGCAGGGCCGCGGCTTCAGGCCACACTCGTTTAGGTCTGCAAAGAACAGGGTGGAAGCAGAAAGATGACACAACCTCAATGCCACTGCAAACCACTGAAAATGCTTCTCTATGCTGAAGAATGAAGGGAAAAAGTCAATCAAGCTATAGTAACCAGCCATAAACGTAAGAGATTGTTTGCTCAGTGTCTTCATTTTAGTGCTGGTTACACTAGAGCCGTGAAGAGTCTGCTATCAAAGGTGACCAGAAGCCTTATAACAATGGAAGGCTGTGTGAATTTCTGGGACTTCAATAATCTGACATGTGTGATTGTTTACAGAGGACAGCTGGGGAGATTCTCCTCACTGACATATACATGGCTTATCATCCCTAGAAAGAGCAGTGTATATACCATCTATCTGACTTCCACATCCTCAAAATATCTGGGGTTATACTACTAGATTCACTCTGGCCCATGTGATCTTCCTACTTCAATTTCTTGTCTCTGTTTAAAGAAGATACTGTGTGAACCTATCTTAGTTTATAGAAAGTATACAGATTTCTAATATTAGACTGCTTTGACCTTCCTGAAGAAAGGCTATTTTTTTTTAAGAGGATAGAAGCTCAATGAATTAGAGTGATCACTGTTGAGGTTCCTCTTATTCATAGTCTATAAATTGATCTCGGATTAAAGAAGAAGCTTCAGTCTCCTACTATACAGTAAAGCATGCGAGTCACAAAATAAACTTAAAAAAAGACCCTCCAACATTATTTTCATTCATTCTGCAGTTAAGGGCATATAGAAATACAAATGGACAATACATAATAGACTATCATCCTGTATTTTAGGTTCACTGGTTTAAATATCAATACGAAGGGAGTTAATGAACTTCACGTGAGACTTTTCCAACCCAAGTTGAACACTGCCTCAAGTGAAAATAAATCTCATGACAAATATACACTGAAACACTAATGCCCAAAATACAGATTTCATTAAAAAGAAATATGGCATGTTTATTTTTTCAGGACTGCCAGCAAAGGCACTGATTAGCCTAATTTAATTATCTATTAATCCATGTCATCAAATTGGAAATATATCTAGTTACAAGTTGTTTTCAAATCTAACTAAATTTAAATCTGACCTGCTCATTTATTAAAAATCTATACATTTTTATATACTTAATGTAACCAAGTACATTGTTTTTTTAAAATCATCAAATAGTTATTTCATATAAAAAATTTAAAACTGTTTTACCAACTTGCCATCTTAGTCTATTTTCTAACCTTGACACAACTGTAAGCAGATCCCCAGCTGGGTGAAGCCTGGGGAGGTTACATAAATAAACCAGATACCTTCATCATCTCCTATGCTTTCTTTATTTTTAAACTTCATACACTCTTGCCCAGTCAAGGATATTCAAAACAGAATCATAATTAAAAAATTTTTTTTAAATTTCCTCAAAGAAACTGCTTTGCAAATTATAATATCAACAAAAATTTGATTCTCCCTTCTCTGTTAAAATGAGTAAAATTTTTAAATCAAAGAGAAAGAGAAAGAAATTCATTCCACTTCTTATATTCTTCTACCTTGTTTTTCAATATTTATTAAAAATTAGAGCCAAGCAGTCTTTTCTCATGTTCTAAGAGTTAATTACAATGCCTAATGTGTCCCTGAAGATTCACACCTGGCTTTAATAAATCCCTGACTGATATTAGGAGAAGGGGATGACAGAGGATGAGATGGCTGGATGGCATCACTAACTCCATGGACACGAGTTTGAGTGAACTCCGGGAGTTGGTGATGGACAGGGAGGCCTGGCGTGCTGCAATTCATAGGGTCGCAGAGTCGGGCACAACTGAGCGACTGAACTGAACTGACTGATATTATAGTAAATAGTATTTAAATCTGAATACATTGAGAGAAAGGCTTTGTGTTTTAAATATTCCTCTGTACTAAGTAGGAATAGAATAGAACAACAAAGAATAGAGTAAGACTGAATTCTATACCTCAAGGGAAGCGTAGTGATGGATACAAAACATGTCAATTAAGAACCCTTAAAAAGCATAAAAACTTCTGGGGGTTCCTGATGGAATTGGTTGATGTTTATAGCTCGTATACAAGGCATATTTATGCCAATGGAAATGTCTGAGGACACTATGGCCATGAACTAAAGCTGAAGCCCAGCTGAGGCCGCTCCAGTCTTGGTGGATAAGGTGCCCCTAAGGATGTCCAGGGGAGTGTTTGCAACTCAGACTGGAGTTGCTGGTGGTCTTCAATCAAATTTACCTTTCCCTTCCCATAAGAAAAAACACTTAGGAGTTAAGAAGCATAAAACTGAAAGGAAGTGAAAAATCAGTAAGATATCATAATTCCAATAAAAAAGACCCAAACAAACCTGAGAATCACCTATGAAATGATATGGAAAACGAAATAAACATGCAGTATTCAGGGGGGCAAATATGGAGACACGTGTTGGATATTTTACTATTATTAAATTGACACATAAGCATCCAAATAGGCTGAAAGCAATTTGAGAAAGCTGTACTCTGACAGCTGGTGACAGGCTGGGTGACACCCCCTGACAGCTGGCCAGTGTCCACGTCCTCAGTGACTGCCACCATTGCCCCATCTGCCAGACGCAAGTCTCCTAAAAATTTCCCACTGACCCTTACAAAACCACTGCAGAAATGATGAAATAGAATTCCACAATTATCCATGATTTTTACTATTTACCAAATATTAGAACTCTAAGGCAGGGCGCTTCAACAGATTAAAAGCATCTGGTGTCCTGTGATGAACTTCCTTTTCCTCAATATTCTTTAGAGTTTCTAGTCTATGATTACTATCTTGTACTTTATTTCTGCCTGCAATGCCTCAGTTTCAATCCCTGGGTTGGGAAGATTCCCTGGAGAAGGAAACAGCTACCCCGTCTAGTATTCTTGCCTGGGTAATTCCATGGACAGAGGAACCTGACGGGCTAGAGTCCACCGGGTCACAAAGAGTTGGATACGACTGAGGGACTAATACCTTATTTTCTTATTGACCTTATAAATTTGAGTTGATGTTTCCTGCTTCCAAAATCTGTAGATAATAGCCCTTGTAACATTTTTATTACTATCAAATTAAGTCAGAGATTCGAAAATGACACTCCCAATTTATAGGAAAGGCTCCTACAAAAACAAGAAGATTATAAAGAACAAGTAAATTCCTCTTGATCGAACTTTCTCAGATCACTCTTAGAAGTTGACGAAAGAATGTAGGAAAGAAAACTTGTGTCTTTGTTTTAAATTTACTTAAATTTTGCTCTTTCTCTAGAAGTTTGTAATGTAATAATGTAATATACTTTATAAGGAAAAATCTATTATAAAAAAAATGAATGACTTCTATCATATACCTATCTTATCACATCAAGGACAGAACTTTACAATTAAACCACTTACATTCAAATACTCATATTGTTATATATACAATCCTTAAGGAGTGTCTATTACAGTCAGGAGTATATTTAAGCAAGTGGGTGAATTCAGGAGCTTGGATTGGGGTTGGGTGGGGGGGAAGCGGGAAGGAGCTGGTCCAGGACAAAAATGCAAGCTGCATAGCATTATAATTACACTTCAGGAAGAAAAAAGAATCAGAAATTGTATTAGCATGCAGACACTGAAAATCAGCTTGAAAATCTGGAAGAGATTCATTGAGTAAAATAATGCCATGGATTTTTAAGGAATATCATCTTTCATTCATTTAATGTAATTTGGACAGTTTTTTTCTTCCTTTGAGGCTTAAACTATGCAATGCCTCAGAAGTCTAATAAGCTTTTGCATTTTGTCTGACTCAAGCAGAGGTCACAGGCAAACAGATCTCAGTATGTCAGCTATCATAACTCTTACCCCTTAAATTTTCAATGATTCTGAAACTCATCCTATTGCCCAAATTTCTTGATCTAAATCAAGTTCCCTATGAGCACAGGCAGTAATTAATAATTTAAATGAATTTAATTCAGTCATTCTAAGTCCCTAAATTTATGAGTGAGGAAAAAAGTCTTTCAGAAATACTGTAAAGTTATACTGCCATTTAATTTTTCTACAAAACTTTCCAGCCTAGTGAAGACATAATGTTTTGGGTGTTTATTCTCACACCAGCCCTGCAGATGACCAGAACAGGAATTATTCTCCTATTACTAATTGGTATGCTAAGATTTTGCTCACAATTATAGAGCTACTTGGGACTTCCAAGATGGTGCTAGTGGTAAAGAATCTGCCTGCCAAGACAGGAGATGCAATTAGACACGGGTTCAATCGCTGGGTCAGGAAGATCCTCTGGAGTAGGAAATGGCAGCCCCTCTTGCCTGGGAAATTTCATGGACAGAGGAGCCTGGAGGGCTACAGTCTATGGGGTTGCAAAGAGTCAGACACGACTGAGCACAATGACAGACCCTCTTAAGGCCTGCTCGGGAACCAGAACTCAGACTTTCTAATATCACAAGAAAGTGAAAGTGAAGTCACTCCGTCATGTCCGACTCTTTGCAACCCCATGGGGTGTAGCCTACCAGGCTCCTCAGTCCATGGAAGTTTCTAGGCAAGAGTACTGGAGTGGGTTGCCATTTCCTTCTCCAGGGGATCTTCCCAACCCAGGGATTGAACCTAGGTCTCCCACATTGCAGGCAGATGCTTTACCATCTGAGCCACCAGGGAAGCTGGGTTCACCAAAAGAGGGAAGCTCACATATGGTCTGATTTCCAGGTGACCTAAAACTCTACACCCCAAATGTGGTGGTGGGGAAGAGGACTTGCACACTTCTAAAATCTCATCAGCAGAAGTTCACCAAAACCCCAAACTCAGGTGCTGTGGAATTCCTGACTTCGCCTCCATAAGAAAACGGAAGCTACTTGGTTATCTGATTCTCTGAGAAAAAGTTTGAAACTCAGAAGAGAAGAAGGCAGGCCAGGGGTATTTGAGGCAGGGAAAGGACAGCAGAGGCGCCAGGCTTTTAGGAGCGCAGAGAATCGGCACCAGCTGACAATTCCTGCCACTTGCTTCACATGCTCAGGACACGGAGGGCTGGGCGCTCCTGCAGGAGCCTTCAGGACACCAGCAAGAAGTGACAACACAGCAGGAAGCCGCGCAGGTGGGAGGGCAGGCCACCTGAGACAACGCGCGCTCACCCCTTGAAGGCAAACTGGTGGCTGGATGATCCGGGGGTTGCAAAAGAGGCTGTTCACTGCCTTGGTCAAGAGGAGGTGGGTAGAGGTGTTCGTCTTCACACCAGGAAGAAGGTAATAAGAGTCAACTTTGAACTGATGTCATTTTAGCCCTAAAAATCTTTGTAAGTATACATTAAACAATTACATAAAGTTGGTGGAGTTCCAAAAGAATGCTTTAGATACTTTACAAAAATAAGTTTCTAGTTCTTCTGGCTTCTCTTTTTCAGCTTTAATGTCTGTGTTTCTTAAAATGTATCACTGCTATCTTGCTTCCGAAGAACACACAAACATTATCAGTTAACAATCCACATCTTCATATCAACTTTTTTAAGCACACACAAAAAAGAGATGGTCATTTTAAAAATGATTTTAGTCATCAACAAAGAAAATTCAAAGATTATACAAAAATTGACTATAATCAACCTGCTCTGTTTAGGTACATCTAGGTCTTAAATGACCAACTTAATATCTTTTCCTATATTAGTATGTTGTACAACAGTTTAAAACCTTACATAATCATGCATAAACTTATGATCTGCATAAAGATCTCATTTAAATAAGTAACATGATAGATCATTTATGTATTCATTCAGGTGTAAGAACTAATGTCACATTTAGGTCACTTTTAATTAGAATATACATAAGAAACCCTGCCAAGACACAGATAGGACTGAGATATCAGGGGTTGGGGGAAAAAAAGAATATACATTAGAAGCTTTCTGCAAAAAAAAAAAAAAAATGGTGTTGCCATTATTAGCTTATCAAAATATTATGAGTAAGTCCCAAAGTAGGCAATCACATCCTGTTTCAAGACTATCACATTATTAACAGCCAGTTAAATTTCCAAATTAAATGAATATTGTTTTCTGGGGTTGAAACCACATGTCATTCAAAAAATAAAGCCTTAAGAAACTACCTTAATCTTAGTGTTAAAGCACTCCAACAATTGTGCCAGGAAGGCAATCAATTTAGACCTAATTAGCTTACCACAGTTTACTGTCTGGTTCCCTGGTACAAGATACCGATTCTTTTCTTGGGATAAGGAATTCAACATTTGAAACAAAAACCATGCCGAGAGATTAGTAACTAATCTTTATGAACTGTTTCTTCTGAAATTATTATACTGTAAAGTGTGCTGTAAATTCAGCAGGATATCTTTCATTCCTGAAAATATGCAATGATATGATACATTACATGCCCCAAATAATTATCTAATGGGAAAGTTATGAAAAACACTATTATCTATAATAGTATCCTTTTTTGGCTGAGGAGAAAGGGGATTTGTATGGGTACAGAGGCTCAAGGTGGGTGGGGGGCAGTAATCTTCATGAATAAAATTACCAGAGAAAGTCATCTGGAAAAAAAAATTCTTGCCAGACTTCAGATTAGAATCAATATGGTCAGCCCATGCCTATGATTTTCTATGTGACCTGGCTATGGCAAATCCAGAAAGTGACCCAGAGGGAAGCACAAGCCATGACCAGCAGATTCACACTAGTCTTGTACCAAGGCTTCTAAATTAAGCCAGTTCCAAAGAGGGCCTGCCCTGCTCTTCTGCTCTCTGGCAGCTCTGAAAGCGCTCATTAAGTGCTTGTCATCTATTCGAGCTGTTCACTCAGCTGTTCAAGCAAGTCTCTAGGGGTGAGTTCTTAAAGTACAGAGCTCGTAACACAATTTTTAGTGGATATAATTTTTGCCTTATACCCAAACCTACTTTTAATCAAATGCTAATTTCCAGTTCTGTGGAGATTTATTTCAAGTCTAACTCTTCTTAACATTTCTCTCCTCAAGAAAAAAGAAACCAGGGAATTCCCTGGTGGTCTCCTAGTTAGGACTCTGTGTTTCCATTGCAAGAGGCATGGGTTTGATCCCTGGTCAGGGAACTAAGATCTTACATGCCCTATGGTATGGCCAAAAAATAAACAAAAACACCCTGGGTTTAAAAGAAAAAAAAAAAAAAACTTGCTTGATTTCTATATCTCTGAGGCATGTTTTCCATTTTATTAAAATGTATGGTCTGGATAAAATCAGTCTAAGTTAATTTGTTATGTAGCAGACATAGACACTTAGTTCTAATATTTAACAACATTTTTGGGGCTCTCTGGCCTCTACCTGGATCACTGTGGTAGCCTCTCTGACCCTGACAAACAGTCGACGGATATAAAGAATAAAGAGCTATACCAAACAACTCCAGGGAACTCTTTCAGTTCCTATGGTGTTAGGACCAAGAACCATGATATTAAACAGTCACTAGGCAAATATTTCATGTGCACTTATCATGTGCAAATCATTTTGATAAAAATTTTCAGGAACCAAGAAGTCAGAGGGACCCACAAATGGTTCCTGCTCTCAGAGAATGTAACTTGACACAACTGCTTATACGGTAAGAAAGGAAAAGAGAGAGATGATCAAAACACGTAGGTTTACTGTAGACTCAAGTTTTATATTCAGGATTTAACTTGAAATTACATTGTCAGTGGGGCTCACTATTTTTGCAGGTGTAAAATCCCATTTTGCCACTGATAAAATCCTCTTCCCCCCAACTATATTTATTTTGGGAAGGCAAGATTTCAACTCGGTATATTTCAATTTTTCTTGAGAGAAACAGGTATTATTGCAGGAAAAGGTATACAGTCAACTAGTTTTCTGAAAATCAGAGATACCCAGAGATGGATCCATGTTCCAATGATAGTTTTAGTGTCTACGAATCATATTAAAGTTGACATAGCTCCTGCAAATAAATTTAAATGAATTTCTCCACAACCTCAACAGTGGCTTCTTTTAATAATCTTTGTATACATTCCTGGCATGAGGACAACGTTTCATGGTGCTGACATATTAATGAAACCTGTGATGCTTTATGTTCAGTACTTTAAAAAAAGAAGCATGCTGGCACTCTAAGATGAACACTGACAACTCAATAATCAGAACTGAACATCCTGCTACTTTAGAACTTACACTGGAGAGGAAAAATTAAATGGGTTTTTAAAATCAAATGATTTTAAAACATGTCACATTTCACTAACATGGATTTCATCTGGTAGTTCAGGAACAATTACCCATACTTTCAGATTTCAGGGTGCCTGATTCTTGTGACAACTATGTCTATAAATCACAAGTTTACATGACACACTTCAAGGAACATCAGATCCTGAAGAACAAGAATATTTCAACAAGATCATTTCTGTATCAGATGAGGTCAACTAAGTATCTATGGGACAGTTAGACCCTATACAAACTGTTTCATGTGACATTTAAAATGCTAGGAAATATTACTTTAAGGAATAAATGAAAAATTTTACTCTTTTTATCCTTGAATCTTTCTAGTGAAATCTAACCCTGTCTTTTCTTTACATCTGTTTTTAGCTCTGAATGGTAGAAAGATTTTGGTTGAAATTAATTAAACAGACAAGGCTTGTCAGACTTGAAATGCAGCGAGTCAGAGGATCACATTTCCAATGTTTTCTCCATCCAAAACTACACTGGTAGAAAGAACATGAGTTATATAGACAACAGCTCTAAGTTGACATAGATCTTTTACCAACGAATTTTGTGAACTTGGACAAAACACTGAGTATATATGATGTCTCACCAAGAGGAAAATACTATTTACAAGCTTAATTATAATAAATAACATTCTACCTCCTAATGCTGTTATAGTGATATAAACAGGTAACATATGCAAAATACCTTAGCACCATGAAGACTAAATAAAGATCTGCTTTTATAAGCAACTGACATCAAATTAAAAATAACTTTTTAGGTTAATCAAAATCTTGATTTCTCAGAGGAACCTTATAAACTGGTCAAAAGTTGAAGGGAACTGAATCACAAAGATCAAAGAGCTCAGAGTTGGAAGGGACCTCAAAATTTCAAGCCAAACCTCCTACCTGACTTTGAGTATTAAAGTGTTTTCATCTCACAGAGATCCAAGGAGGCTAACAGTTTGCTGAAGTTTTCCAAATAGTTAGTGGAAGACTGAGGAGGAGCAGACATAAGGCTTCTACTGACACTGTCATTTCTTTTTCAAAATGCATTTTCATTATTAATAGTGAATGAAAGGATGAAATTCTTTAACTGCCCCACAATTAAGTAGATTTAACAAGATTTACCATTATTAGATTTTTATCTTTCAGCAAAATGACATCTCCTATGTTTGGGGACAATGATCATGGAAAAGTGGTCTGCATGAGAACTGAAGTTTCTATATCAGGCAGGAGCAGAGAGGGTTTATGGCTGTTTGCTTTGCACAGGGCTTCCCTACCTTGGTTGCAGGTCTTCCCGGCATATCCAGGATGACACTTGCACTTGTTCGGCCCGACACATTCACCATGTTTGCACGGTGGCTGGCACACAGCTGTGGAAAGAGGGTATCACGCGTTATTTCTAGTTCAGCAGCACGTCAACCATGTAGAATCTATGTCATGTACCAGTTTGATAATCAAAGAAAAAACTAAGAACTTACAACAGAGTGAGCAGTAAGCACTGTCTAGACTACACACACATGTATTTTGTGTGTGTGTGTGTGTGTGTGTGTGTGTGTATTCCTTATGTGTGTATTGCTTGGGGCTGGAAATTTTGCTAAACTTGAGGACAATACTCAAATAGCCAAAAAAGAAGAAAAACTGGAAAACTATACACAAATACAACTGATTTTTGTCAATGGTTATCACTTTACAATAACCTGCACCCATAATTTCAAAATGATTTTCTCAAATATGCTTCAAAACATAGTTCTCAATCCAAAGATATTAGTTAAAAATGAACCCGTAGATACACATCCAATTAAATAACAAATATTTTATTGGAAATGATATTTCCAAGTATAAAATGGTTCAAAATGAATTAGAAACTAAAACTCAGTATTTTGGAAACTTCAATTCAGTATACTTCTGTCATTTTGCCCTTCCTTAACCTTAAGTTACATCATAATTACTCATCAATCTATAATAGGCTTCCTATAGCTTATCACAGAAAAGAGAAAGTTTCATTTTACATTGCTGATCTTCTATCAGCTGAGTTTGTCATCATTTAAGACCCTAAATGCTGTAAACCATCAATCAAATCTTTTCATAGTCTTCAATTCCTGCCAAGATACTGATAAGAATTTATTCTGTTTATACAGTAATTCTCAGCTGGGGATCTTTTGCTATCTATGGGGCACTTAGCACAAATGAAGACATTTTCTATAGTCACACTGGGAAGAGGGTACCACTAGCATCTGGCAAGTATATAGTGATGCTGCTAAACATCCTTCAATGCTCAGGTAACGCCCCGTAACAAAAATTATCCAGCTCAAAATGTGATGGTGCCAAACCGAGAAATCTTGCTCCATACCAAATCTGTATATGGTGCTACACCAGATATTAAAATAGATGCAAAATCATTGCATAGTGTGGTCACTGGTCTCAAAGAGCATACTCTAGACACAAAGGCAAAGCAATCAGGTTTTTAATTCCAGGCAACATTTATGAGCAAAAATGGTGGGATCTGTGAAGAAATCATCACACATCCACATAGAGTTGTACAGAAAGCCTTGAAGAAGAGGTCTTGAGGTGGATCTTGAAGCCAGGTAGACAAAGAAGACAGTGGACCATCCAAGGTATGTAGATTTATACAGCAAAACGGGCCTCATTGATTTAGAGGAGGCTTATCAAGCCAAAGAGATGGGCAAACACTAGGGGAAGAATAAGAGGTAGACAATCATAGGTGAGTGGTACCAGACCATGATGTTCCCTAAATTCTAGACTGAGGAATATGTACTTTGTCTACAAGAAGTGACCACTTCATCATTATCTTTAGGAGAATTACCTGGTAAAAATAACTTGGGAATGTTAGCATGGTGATGATACGCAGGATGGACTGGAGTCTGACATGCAGATAAAATGATCTGTGTTTGTTGACAGGAAGAGATGGGCTTCACTAACCCCCGAGGGATGAGCAAATAGGTCTTGAAGACCAAGGGGAAAGGGGTCAACAGTGACCCCGTGTCTCCTGTACCTGACACCTGCTCCCTGCCATATCAGCCCACACTTTTCTCCATCCTGGGAGATGCTCCCATTTTGGACAATTCTCAAATATCATCTCCTTCAAAGCACTTGCACTCCTATGAAACTGTTGTGCATTTTATCTTTGGTGTTTTCCTCATTTCCTCATTTGACTCACCAACCCTCCCCGTGCTGAGCACTCCACAGGTTTGTTTGCCAATCTTACTTTTAGACCTTTCCTGCCTGTGTTACTCACCCCAAGTGAATCCTGTACCATGACTAATCCTTACTGCTGCTCTATAGGTAGTTGATATAAAATCTTGCAGAAAGAAATGATGAGCAGAGAGTCAAGTATAAATGGTAGAGAAATGCACTGGGGAAATTCATAAAAATCCGATTTCAGATATGGCATGACATTCAACAGAAAGCAGTGAGAAGAAATGAACTATCTCGGAGGTCCTTCCAACATTATGCTTCAGTCAATTGTATACCTGGTAGATGGTTTATATGCAGTTTTAAAAAGAAGTCCCAGAAATAAGCCATCCTTTATGTAAATTCCAGGCCCAATCAAGAAATGCAAGTTAAAACATTTTCTTTTAATTTTAAAGGAAAGATGTTCCATAAATCTTAACAATTATATATTAATACAACCTGAATTATTATCACAGACACATACCAAGTGCATATTGAAAAGAAAAGTTAGTAAATCAACTAGACTGGAATAAAATAAATTTTTAAAAAAGAAGAAGGGGGAAAAAGTAAACACCTCAAAATAATTAAATGCAAGTCAAGGTAAAAACCTCTCCAAATAACTAGATTTTGAAAATATCTCTAAAACATGAAAAAGAAATTTAGAAAGTAGCACATGAAAAAGTTTATCAAACAATTACATATGAGGCACCCAGGCTGTGCTGCCTTTCATCCCACTGACCAGCCTGAAGTCCATCCATTTATGGTATTTTCAGGTGCTTTTCAGAAATAAAGGTTTTTATTGTCCCCCTTCCTTTTTCCTTGTTTGTTCTGAGTGGAGTGCCCTACTCTCGGGCACATCAAATGCCCCTATTCCAAGAGGCCCAGACTGTTAATGTTTCCTACATGTTAGGGAGCCGTATTTCAAACAAACTGCTCTTTACACTTCTGCCTAACAGACTATTCACTGCAGTAACCAACAACCTATTAAATAGACTAAGATACTCACAATGCTGATGTGTGTGTGTGTGTGTGTGTGTGTGTGTGTGTATATATATATTTTTTTTTTTTTGCCTTACAAAAAGAACATCCTTATTGCACAAAAAGACTTTCTCCTATTATCCTGCTAGCATTAGGTCTGCAATGGAATTCAATACACATATACTAAATATTGAGTAGATACAATTATTCTACTAGGCAAGTGAGGGGGAAGAGGGAATCACATAGGATATGAAAACTAACTTTGAAATTTTACTATGTTGGCTGAAAGTTAACAAGAGCTGTGACAGATGAGAGGAAGGAATGAGGGAGGGGCAGAGGGTAACTGTGACTGTGGTCCTAGAAAGTCTTCCTGCAGGAAATGTGATCTGAGCAACACCTGAGAGGTAAGAAGCAGAGGCAGTTGAGATGGGAGACAAAGCCTTTCAGAATTGGATGAGGGAAGGACAATAAAGGGCATTCTCAGGGAGCACCAAGGCTCTGTGGAGCCTACAGTGCTTAGAACAGCAGATGGGAGCAAAAGATGGGTTGGTGTAAGTCATAAAAGGCACTGGTGGCAGAAACTGCTAGGTTGTTACTAATATTTGTTTTTCTCTTCTTCTTTAAAATAGAGTGGCTTTTCTTTTTTTTTTTTTTCCTGAGTAGGCGATGAGTTCATTGTTTAGTCGATGTCATGTCTGACCTTTCACGACCCCACAGACTGTAGCACACCAGGCGCCTCTGTCCATGGGATTTTCCAGGCAAGAATACTGGAGCGGGTTGCCATTTCCTTCTCCAGGGGATCTTACTGACCCAGGCAGGGATCAAACCTGTGTCTCTTGCTATCCAGCTCTGGCAAGCAGATTCTTTATCACTGAGCCACCAGGGAAGTCCTAAGTAATGAGTTGAAAGTGAAGTTGCTCAGTCATGTCTGACTCTTTGCGACCCCATGGCTATAGCTTACCAGGCTCCTCTGTCCATGTGATTTTCCAGGCAACAGGACTGGAGTGGATTGCCATTTCCTTCTCCAGGGGATCTTCCTAAACCAGGGATCGAACCCAGGTTTCCCACATTGGAATGAGTAACCCATAACAAGTAATGAGTTAGCAATAGACAATTATATTCCCTATCCTCCCTGACATATTTGGGTAGTCAAGTGACTCAATTCTGGTCAGCAGAAATTATTGGGTGCAGCTTTTGGAACTTGAAAGCTACTTAAAAAGGTGACTGATTAGTATATCCTCTGTCTTCTTGCCTGGAATATAGAAGTCATGGCTGAACTACAATGGCTACTTTGTGATTATGGGATGAATCTTGAGAATGGGAAAGAGGCTGAACTAGAAGTCATAATATTAACCCTAAATGGCCATTCTAGCCTTTTAGGACACTGTATCAGTGTTACTTGCAGCCAAGTACAATTACAATATGGTATAATTACAAGTAATACCTGGCTATCCTGGAGCACAAGGCTGTGGAATCTGGACTTACTCTGTGTTTACCATCAAGCCAGCAGATGCTGGATACACACTAAGGGCAGAACTGTTACGACTGAATCTTAGTAAAGAAACACAACTTGTCAGGTTATCTTAAACCTACACTATCATACACTCTAGAAGTATCTAAAGAACTTCACTGCTACATCTGACAATTAGATGAGAAAACACAGATCCACCTTGAGATTAGAGAAAAATGATTCCCAACTTCTGTGTAAACAGACCCACCTTTAGACAACCCATTTCTCTCTAATGTGAGTTCTCAGTGGTCAGCACACACCAACCTTCACAACTTGCTGTGAATAGCAGGTCAAGGAAAAAAAAAATAAGCAGACTATTTTTTTTTAGCAGTCTATTTCAGAATGATCTCAAAACAACAAAAACAGATGAGACCCTGACTTGGACACATAGGAAACAATGTGTCTGCTGTCACTAAAGGTTAGGCAGAAGTCAGCACTGTTTCGCTGAGCTTCCTGTGGATCGGGACAAGAAGTCTGGGCCCCATGTGGTCCATGGAGGACCACTGGCATCCACATACGATTCAGCAGCTCAAGAAACCAAATTCAGGTGAGGATCACAGGTAGTCAGTGAATGACAGATTCTTTTCCCCACAAAATCAGATGTTGAAATGAAGGTCAAATGGGCATATCACACTCAAAATTTATTCCGTAACATTCCTACAACACAATCTCCAAAGTGCCCTTAAAATAATCCCTAAACCATTACTTGAACTAAAGAAACAAGTCTCAACTGGCAAAGCAAACATAGTTCTTTAATGGCACATGTTCCTGTTTGACTGCAATCTAAGATTTTCCTCTTAAAAATTCATCCTAACTGATGTAACTGGGGTTCTGAGAGTTGGCCAATGTTTTCTGACGCTAAGTTCGACAATGTTATCAAATAAGATAGGGGAAATTAAACTCCCACATCAGTTCTATATAATATCTTATGTAATCTAATCACAGTTGGGAGTCAAGTGCCAACATTTGTTTGAAAAAAAAAAAAAAAAAACATCCTGAGTTGCCCAAGCAGATGTTGGCTCTGGAGAGTGGCAAGGGAAAAGCCAACTCAACCTCAGGTGGTGTTGTAACTTGAGAAGTACTTTCTTAACGTAAATAAGATTGTCTTCTGAACCTTAAAAATCACTTGTAATCTTCCTATTCTATATCATGCTATAACTTGGGAAGTATTTTCTTAATGTAGATAAGATTGTCTTTCAAATCCTAAGAATCACTTGTAATTTTTGCAGTCTCCATTATTTTGCTACTCAGACATGGCACCATTAAAAGCAGAACAAAGAAACTGCTCTCCAGGATGAGTGATTTGAAAACAACAATGACATAAAGTATTCAAGAGCAGGGCAGAAGGATGATGGATACAAAACTGGGACATTTCCTAGAGTCCCCATGACACCTAACAAGCTTCACAGAACTCAGATATGAATACACTCATATTAAAGAAAGAGGAATATAAAATGAGGAGTATCTTTTTCAAAGAGTAACTGCCTTGGGAGAGAGAGACGCTAAAAGAGGCATTAAGCAAGCCATTGCTGTATTAATGGAAGCTGGAAGGAATGGAGGCAGAATGTTAAAGGGCTCCACCAAAAAGGCCCTTGAGCTTCCTTTATCATGGGTATCACAAACCCACAGAGAAGAATCCTACAGATCCCAAGATCTCCAGAGGAAAGCAACTCTCCAGCCTCCTGATATCCTGTATTCTAATGTTGAATATTCTATTTTCAAATCTAAATCCCTTCTGTTGTAAAAACTGGGGTAAAAGTGCCTCTGATTGTTATCATTATAAAAAAAACTATTTCGAGGCCCTCTTCAGCACTTTCATAAACCTCTGTGCATAACTCTGCCATAAATTATATATGTGTGTGTGTGTGTTCACACAAGTATTATTCTTACCTTGCTCCTCCACTAGACTTTGAGCTCTTCAAATACACAGTATCTGCTCTGAAATTTCACACAGTCTCCTAACAAAGACAGGCGTGACAGGTGTACAAGGTGTTAAAAGAATATAGAAGAAAGAATTTTTCAGCAGGCAGGCAGGAGTAGGGAAAATGTCAGGAAAGGCTTGCAAGAGGAAATGTGAACTGAATCTTAAAAGATGAGTAGGAATTCACCACGTGGATGGGTGAAGGGCCTTTTATTCAGAACAAGCAGCATAAGCAAAGCCAGAGGCGCGTGAAGCAGCAGAGGGTCGGGCAGCACAAGGGGAGCCCACTGTGGCTGTGTCCACAAGGCACAAAATAGTCCTTCCAAGATAAGGCAATCACCAGCTTAAAGACTCTCATACTCAAGGAATCAATATTCCATCCATAGTGGCGAACAATCAATCAATTGTAAGAAGTAGATGTCACCATCAGACGACACTTTGTGTTTTCAAGCGTGTACATTGATTTAAGAACCTTCTTCAAGTGTTAAGATCTTTTATACAATATGTGGTAAGGTCATAAGAAAGGCAGACAAATTAAATATAGTTATTTCCCCAGTAAGCTGTCTTTCCTAAAACTACAATCTGTTAGTAAGATTACATCATGTTCACATTTTTTATTTCTTTTACATAGAAGTGCCTGGTCCTTATACTTTCAAAGTACTGACTGAGCTAAAGCGGTATAAGACATAGTCCCCAGATTCATGGAACTAACAGTCTAGCAGAACAAACGATATAGCTCCACAAATAATCCCAACATAGAGCAGGATGAGGCAGGGGCCACGCCAGCGTGATACCTCAATGTAGAGAAAGAAAGAAGACACTTCTTGTCACTAAAGTCAGGAAGGCAGAATGAAGGCGGCATCTGAGCTGGGACCCATGACAGGGCTGAGTCACAGTATGTTCTAATAAGAAAGAACATAAACTTCTAACATAAGCGTGGGCTTCCCCAATGGATCAGCTGGTGAAGAATCTATCTGCAATACAGAAGCCATAGGAGATTGCGGGTTCGATCCCCGGGTCAGGAAGATCTCCTGCAGTAGGAAATGGCAGCCCACTCCAGCATTCTTGCCTGGAAAGTCCTATGGACGGAAGAGCCTGGCAAGCTATAGTCCAAAGGGTCACAAAGAGTCAGATATGACTGAGCGACTAAGCAGGCACACACACACACAAGTGTGGCTATTCATTCCTAACAACAACTCACTTTGAGTTGAGTATCTGCTTAGAATTAAAAGTGATAGTGATGGGATACAGAAAAAGTTAACCAAAAGGGGAAGAAAGAATGTTTTAAGAGAGTGGTTCTCTTTTTCAGCCCTTGATATAAACAAATGTTGAATGACTCATTTCTTTTGGCTAAAAGCCAAAATGGTAAATTAGAAAGAAACTTTGTCAAGAACCAAACGCTGTCAGAGAACATTTCAGCCCACATGCAATACAGTATTTTCCCTCTCCCACATTCCTCAGACACGTTTAATGTTATTCTTCTATGGAGGAAGTTGTGAGGGTTATTAATGTTGACTGAAGACGATGGTGGGGAAGGAAGGTGCGAGTAGGACAGAGGTGATGAGATCACTCAACCCCAGCCGGTGCCCCACTCAGACCTGCCCTTGGCTCTAGGCCTGGAATCCACCCCCGTATCACCTCTCTCCACTTCCGAGTCTCACAAGAACTTCATCAATGTCACACCCAACACTGAGGTCATCCCCTGAACCTTCTTCCATGTTCTCTAGCCCACCGAAGCACATACCAGAAACCTGGGCGTCATCCTTGATTCCATCTTCCTCACACCATTCACATACCATCTGCTCTCATTTCACTGAATGTGAAATACTTACTGAACCAAGTGCTTCACATTTTTTCATTTGATCTTCATTAAAAACCCTATAAGGTTGAGTTCTTATCTATATTTTACCAAAAAAGAAGCTATTTCCCAGAAAGGTCAGGTATGTTTCTCAAAAACACAGGTCTGGTAACAGCTGGGTCTGACCAGGAAGCCTGAACTCCCCGCCCCTGTCCTAATACTCACCCCTCCACCCTTTCTTTTTATTATCCGTCAATCCCTATTTTTCTCCGCTCCCACCAGTGTCGCTTAAGATAAAACTCAATTTCTCGCCAGGTTTACTGTAACAGCTTCTAGCCCTGAGCCTCAAAAGGCTACCTCTTAATTGCCAACCAGCAAAATGTTCAGCAAGTGGCTCCAGAACCCAAAGGCCTACAGATCCTGGGCATCTGACCTGAAGCAGTGAGTCCTATGGTAAAATGGAGGGCATGCTTCATCCAACAGGGCAGCACTAAGCAACTCCAGCCCACCAACTCCTTGTAGCAAGAGGAGTGACTGATTCATTAACACAGCCTGATCATTTTCCCTTGGAAATACTGGCACCTATTTTAAAAAATGTTCAAGCTCTCTGTGAGCAAAACTAAATTCACCTGTATGCTAGATGTGACCCACTGCATGTGTGTGTATGCTCAGCCGTGTCCGACTCTTTGCAACCCCACGGACTGTAGCCCATCAGGCTCCTTCTCTCCATGGGATTTTTCAGCCAAGAGTACTGACCCACTAGAACCAGCTTATAACTTCTGAAATGCAAATCTGATTAGGTAATTCCCCTGCTTAAAATCTACACAATGCCCTCTACAACTCTGGGATAAACACTACTCTAAGATGCCATCAAAGGCCTTCCACAAGTCAGCTCATTTCTCTCTCTCCCATAGCCTCCGTCATCACATACCCACTACAAACACACACCCTAATGCCCAGATGAAGGTTCTTACATTTCGTGGAATGTGCCTCTCACTCTGGCTTCTGACGCTTCAATGTATTTTTTTGTCTGGCCTGGTATCCTTCACTTGACTTAACCCCGAGGATACAGCTGGGCCAGCAGTCCATCACTCTTGGCTGGGACACTGCCCACTGTGATGGGCTTTCACAGTGCCTATCTCAAAGCACACCTGCATCAAAACACACCTCTCATCCAATACTGTCTTCATCTGTGGGCTTTCCACACGGACAGGAAATGACATCAATGCCTGCAGCTTCATCTTACTGATGTCTGCAGTGGTTGGCTCAGGCTGAGGCAGGGAATAGCCCTCATTATGTAGCTACTGAATGAATGAATCAACTGAAGCCCACTGAGTCTGTGAAATCTTCCTTGATCCACTCTGGCAGAAGTAGTTCTTCCTCTAAACAGCCTCAGCTCTTTAATCCCTAACTCTTGCCTACTTTAGAATCCTGGAAGGAATAAGAGACAACCATCTTATCGAATCAGCTCCTCTCAAGCAAGTGTCCATGTTTTACTAAACTTGGATTAAACTTTTACTAAACGTCTCTCTCCCAGCCCCTAACTTAGCTCCTTACCTTTAGTAAGCTCTCAAATGTATGTCAAGTATGTCTCTTTTTGTCAAATAAGTCTCTAAGTAACTCTACATGTAATTCTACAATCCAATTCTTTCAGTTCCTTTTCCCTGGGCTAGGTAACCAAAACCATACCTCATTCTGACATCTGCAAATGGATGTTATTAAAGAAGTGGAAAAGGAATGGTTCAGAAGCACAGAAAGTTATCCAATGACAATTTTTACTTCAGACATGAATAATTTGAGAAACTTTCTACTACTTCCAATGGATTATTTCCAAATGATGAGCATGGTAAACAAATGTAATTTAAAACATGCTATATACCAAGGATGCTATCATGTTACTGCTGCTAAGTCACTTCACTTGTGTCTGACTCTGTGCGACCCCATAGACGGCAGCCCACTGGGCTCCCCCATCCCTGGGATTCTCCAGGCAACAACACTGGAGTGGGTTGCCATTTCCTTCTCCAATGCATGAAAGTGAAAAGTGAAAGTGAAGTAGCTCAGTCGTGTCTGACTCTTGGCGACCCCATGGACTGCAGCCTACCAGGCTCCTCTGTCCGTGGGATTTTCCAGGTGAGAGTACTGGAGTGGGGTGCCACTGCCTTCTCCGGATGCTATCATGGACCCTGGTAAAACACTGTTTCAAAGTTCAAACACTTATCAAGAACTGTTCTGCATGAGGAGGAGGCATTTTCCTTACGGCCAGCAACAATCCTGCCAGTAGGTTTAAAGATTAGGAAACCGTGGCTCAGAAAACTTAAATAAAATATCTAGTATGTCACAGTTGGCGAGTCACAGGAAAGAGTCCTGAACCTACATGTGTTGGGGACAAAACCCAAATTATGTTCTTTGGCACTGACTCCTTAACTTCAGCCATAGCTCTGATAGTTAATCCTACAGCTGACAGTAAATATAAGATACATATTTTTTAAGTCTCTCTGAACAGAAAAAAGTCTTAACATTTATTTCTAGAACTATCAAGCTTGTTTCCAAATACTTTTATTAAAACCTCCCCTTAAAGACACTTTCTCTGACATGTAAAAATATAAAGTACATTGTCTTCTTGGTACCAAATCCATAAAATAGAATTACACATATTTCACCAAAAATTTCCAGTTAAGTATCATAAGGATGACTTGTCAGGTGACATTGTTCACTTTCAAAAATATTTAAAACAAGAAACTTCTTATGCACCGAAATCATAGCATGAACACTCCTAGGTGCTAATACATCTTACATATGTTACACAATAAAAATATTTCTTACCTGATTTTTCCATGGAGAATTAATGAATACGAGACACAATTCCCTCAGGTTATGATAGGATGGTGTTAGTAATTTCTTTTGGTGGATTTTTTTTTTTTTGCTTCTTTAAGTATTAAAAATATAAACTGTCCTTTAGGTTAGAATGGAGGTCAATTTATTAGATTCATAAAACAGAAGAAAGAAATTATAAACTGAAATGGAAAAGTTTACTGTAAGAACTGAAAACAAAATTATGAACAGAATAAACACATCTCTAAGGAATACAGCTTCCCCCCAAAAAGCAACTCAAGAACACAACTAGTGTTAAGTTTTATTAATAACTTTATAAAGTTATTATTTAGAAGTATGCCTTTCAAGACATAGATTAGCCGAAATTATTTCAAAAAAAATGTTCATCTAACCTTTGAGCTGGCACCTTATCCTGGCTATTCTCTGCCTTAAGACGTAGAAAGCTGCAAAACAAATGTCCAAAAAAAGAAATTCCAGATCTTTTCTCTGTAAGGAGGCTGGACTTGGGTATTTATCAACTTGTTACATTCCCGGAGACTTACATGTTTGCAACTTTCAGTGCTTTTCTGAAACAAACAAAAAAAATCTAGGACATGTTCAAAATAGTAATATTTTAGTCACCATTTTGTCATTAAAAAACATTCTGTAACAAAGATATGAACCAATAATTGAAGTTGTGCTATTCTTTCATAGTTCAAATTCTAAATTAAAATATTTCAGACCTCTAGTGACATTGTACCTTCCAATCCAATTTTTAATCTTCAGAATATTAATTTTTGGTTCCAAGAGACAGTATCCTTTTATTTAAACGAGTATTGGACAAAATATCTGAAAAAAAAATTAAAACTTTTGATCAATTAGTAACCAAGGCTGGTAGTTTTTTTAATTGATATATATTTTTTACTTACCTGTTTCTTACATACTGTGTTTCCCTTTTCTCTCCAACTTTGAGAAAGAAATATTAAGTTTTTTTTTTCTTTTCCTTCCACAGCATTTTCTTCTTGCATGGCTGCTTTGGTTGTCAATAGCAACAGGAATTAGTGGGAAAGCTCAGCCATTTCACTCAAGATACAAATAACCCAGTATAATGAAAGTAAACGGAAGAAATTTGAAACACTACTAGTAATGGTCAGGGTTGGACCACCTAGAAATCCTAGAGGTAAGGGAAGAGATGATTTTATTACTTCTCTTTTGGATCAATGCCTTTATAGCATAAAATATTAGTCTTCTTTAAAGCACAAAATATTGACTTTAACTGTCCATTTATTTGTTTGTATTAATTTAAAGCAAGGTGAATAGAGCCTTCTTTGGGGTAGTATCAGAAGAAAAAAATTGTAAGTCCAATTTGATTCAAAGCAGTAGTTTATCGATCCAGAATGATTGCTTTATACTTTTAAAGGCACACATAACATTTGTTTTTTAGAGGATTATTTTTATGTCCATCGTGTTTACAAGTTAGCATGTTGTTTTTGTTACTGTTGCTAACTTTAAAAGAACTCCTGATCTTGATACATTTCTTAAAATAATGAAATATATCAGGCACAGTCTAAGCAAAAAGCTGAAAATAAATCAAAGCATAAATTGCAAATTATATTTTGGATCACATATTAAGGAAAATCATGACTATGGTTATGTATAAGAAGGAAAAATATAAAAGGATACTGTTTCTTTAATACTTTTTAAATGTAAATTTTGAATAATCTATCAAGAAAAAACATTAAATGATTTAAAATAAAGGTGAAATAAGCTAATAAAGAATAGCAAACATCATTATTTTCTAACTAGTTATGTTAGTACCAAGCAGTCAAACAGTTCTGTATAGTTTATTTTTGTCTCATAATATCTTAATTGGGTCACATTTCTCCTACTCCATTTAAATCAGTGTTGACACACACAGATTTAGAAATTTTTATGGTATTGGTATCTACACCCATTCCAGAATGAAATCTTAGCCAAAGTCTCATATTCTAAAATTTGCATTTTTAAACTATACAAAACTGCATTTTAAATCAAAGCAATGTTAAACTTGGAGTAATTGTTTCCAGGAAGTTTCTGGAATCTATTCTCTAATGATGTGTAAGGAAATGTCACAGGGAACCATCACCACAATTTTTGTGAAAGCTGCCAAAAATAAATGCCCTACATGTATTTTTTTGTGTAGTATAAACCCCATGGTGAAAAGCACTAAAATAGGATTCATTCATAGCACATAATAAAGAAACGCCTGTCCATTTTCTCCTGATAATCAGTTTTCCAACAGCCATTATAAAAAGCCAGAGTGTTTAATACATGCAATCTTGCCAGCTCCAAGCCACCTAGTGAGAATTCTCAACTGCAGAAGTTTCTCCTGAGACTTGCCCCAGACCACTGCTTCAGTTCACCTGAGGTTCCCAGTGACACTGACTTTACAAACAGGTCTCCGTGATTATTAGGCATCCTTAAACATCATGAGCACTCTGATGACTTTATAAATTGTAACTAATATAAACCAGAGAAGCTAAACAATTTGGTGATGTCTTTTCTTGCCTGCTAAACACAGGTCACAGATTTGGAGTCCATTCTGGGCCCTGGACAGAGTTAGGGAAAATAAGGGATAAGAAATCCAAAGGAATTGAGCCTCTGTATTATCCAAAGGGATCCCTATCTTATGGTGTATCATCACACAGCCTCTGAAGCATGATACACACACTTCCTTCAAGGCAATAAATCCAGGCTCCCAGATGAAAGGGACTGGTCCTCCCAGACTTTGCACCTCTATCTTCCAATCCTAATCTCCAGGTGGAAACAGTAACTCTAAGATGTTCTCCCTGTCCCAACCCAAAATTTCATGTATTTCTCATTGTCAAAAAAGTTAATATTAGCCCTGGAAACACTATTTATAGACAACTCTCCAACTCTACATGTTTATTAAAGCAACATCCAAGACAACAGATCCCACGAATAGAATTTTGAGTAACAATCTGGAATCTTTCCACTACTTTATAAGTATTTAAGTTACAAAATTCATCAAACCTCAATACAAGATTAGAGAACAGAACATTTAATAAATCTACAAATTATCTCTTCATAATTTTGTATTTTCTCTCCCGTTTTAATTGCTTAAAAAAAACCCACAATTCTGCCTTAATTAGGAAATAAGCTATACAGGGGGATATCTTAATTTTGGACCATACACAAAGATGTAATGAACTTTTTAATTCATCAGTGATTTAAAAACAATCTAAGGGACAAAAGAACTTGAAACCATCATTATCAATATGAAACACCATCAAATATTTATGTAATCAGATGAACTTAGGACAATTTTCTAGTAGAAACTATCGCCATAGTAAATTATATAAAATCATGTACCCTAATCCATGTACATTAAAAAAAATACATTTAAGTATAAGCTGCAATTTGTGTTTTTCTATTACTTGCTATTTGTTGGCATGAAAGCATTGGACAGTAGATTTCAAGTACCTACAAAACCTTAACAGTGAAAGAAAACAGGAGGTCACAAAGGCTTTAGAAAAATATTTTGGGTGGCAAGAAGCTAATATTCACAAAATCTATCCAAGGAGTTAATTTCTGTGCTAAATACACACCTCTGACCATTTAAGGATTTTTCATAGAAACTGAGTTTGAAAACTCTGATCTATGAAAACAAGGCTAAAGTTTTGTAAAACAGCATTGTTTGCAGCAAAGCTAAGCATAAATCCAAAAATATTAGTTTCATTTTTGTACATTAGTGCGAATTTTAACTGTGATGACATAGTTCCTAAGAGTTAAGAATAAGTCAGTAATATTCACAAAAGACAACTTTAACCTTGTGATTTAATGATATTATAATAGGAAAACAACGTCAGATTTGGAGAATTTATATCATTAATCTACAGGACAGTTAAAGATGTATTGACCAAATCAAATGTTCAGTTTTAAATTTTATTTGATTCTAGAATACCCTCATTCGAATCACCTACAGCAAATCTTTACTCTTAACTTGTATTTCTGTGGCATTTAGTACCTACAAAGACTGTCTCCAGCCTTTGGTTAAATATGGCAAAAAAAAAAAAAAAATGAGGGCTTCTAGTTAAACATAATTAAAAAGAAAACTTTTTCTTCTACAAAATCAACTACAATAAAGCTAAGAGCCAACTTGCTTATTTATATCTCTTTTTGCTTCAATCAGATAAGAATAACAAGTTGACTTAGTTTCATAGTCTAAGGTAAAACTACAATTCTTGAGAATATCGATGAAAAATATGTAATAACACATGGGTATCTGACATTATTTTACCATATAATAATACTTTATCACATCGAGGCTATAATGTATTCCTTTATGCTGGCTTTATTAGGATTTTTATTAGTAATTATATTATGACCAAATTATCTGAATTAGTAACTTAAGTGGTAAAACTGGAAAATTTTAAATGAAGCTTTAATGCATTAAAATGCATTAAATATAATTTAAAATGCACAAGTATAAGTTTCTTTATATTTGACATTACTTAACTGAACTCTGTACCTTGCAATGCACCAGTTTTTAAGTAAGTAGATACATATTCTACAACCAGTTTGCTCTGGTCAATTTCCAGGGATGCACCGTCAATCACATTAAGCCTATGCTAGCGCTGAAGAATTAATGCTTTTGAACTGTGGTGTTGGAGAAGACTCTTGAGAATCCCTTAGACTGCAAGGAGATCCAACCAGTCCATTCTGAAGGAGATCAGCCCTGGGATTTCTTTGGAAGGAATGATGCTAAAGCTGAAACTCCAGTACTTTGGCCACCTCGTGCGAAGAGTTGACTCATTGGAAAAGACTCTGATGCTGGGAGGGATTGGAGGCAGGAGGAGAATAGGACGACCGAGGATGAAATGGCTCGATGGCATCACTGACTCGATGGACGTGACTCTGAGTGAACTCCGGGAGTTGGTGATGGACAGGGAGGCCTGGCGTGCTGCGATTCACGGGGTCACAAAGAGTCAGACACGACTGAGCAACTGAACTGAACTGAACAGTATTTTGCTATGGGCAGTGATTGATACCACTTTTAAATTTTTTCAAGCCAAATTGTCTTTGTTCTTTGAGAACAGATCATTTATTAATCCCCACAAAGAAGTGTAAGATCTTGGCCCTGGCAATGTAAACTCCTTGGCTCCCCTCCAGGTGATACAAGGTGGCAATTTTTAGACAGGTTAGATTCCCCGTTGGTGCTAATCTTTGAGGAAAGGCATTCAAAACCTCTTTCTGTGTTTCTCCTAAAGAGATGGGGGACTTACTAGATTGGTGCCCTCTCAAGATACATGGTGAGTCCTCTTCTATTTTGGGAGAGAGACAGATACAGAGTGATTCTCTTGGGCACATGTGTCCCCAGAGTTTCAGGTTCCAGTGCCACTGGAGCTTCAGGAGTTCCTGAGAATTAGCCTTTCCTCATGTGTGTGTGTGCTAAGTCACTTCAGTTTTGTCTGGCTCTTTGTGATCCCATGGACTGTAGCCCACCAGGCTCCTCTGTCCATGGGATTTCCTAGGCAAGAATTCTGGAGTGGGTTGCCATTTCCTCCTCCACAGGATCTTCTTGACCCAGGGATCAAACCCGCGTCTCCTATGTCGCCTGCACTGGCAGGCAGGTTCTTTGCCACTAGCCCCACCTGGGAAGCCCAGGCAGGCTTTCCTCAGGTCCCAGTGAAGGTACGTTTGTGTCTGGATGGTGACCTGAGGCTCTGCTTTGAGTCTATGCAGGTCTCAGTAGCTTATTTAAAGCAGCCTTCCATGAGATCCAGCTGAACTAGAATAAAAACCGAGTCATTCCGCCTCTTCTGCACATGCATAACAATCAGGAGCTTTGGGGAAATGAACACTGGTCAAAGATTTTGTTGTTTCTGGGCTCATCCGCCCTTATTCCATGTTACAGCGTAAGTAGGATAAATGATGCGTTTGTGCCTCACCACTTATCCCAAGTCATAATTTGCACAAAAAGGAAAAAGTACATATAAAATGATAATGGCTTTCACACTGATGTTCAATGAATAAAAAAATAATAACTCAAATAAAATTGATACAAAAAAATTCTCCCACAGATTTCTTTGCAGAGCCTCTTTATACTGGAGCCTAGGAGACATCTATTCGTATTCCATTCTCAGTGCCGCTAGGTACCAACTCTATCAACTGCTGACTGATCTTTAAAATACATGGCTAAAAAAGTAAAGATATATGGCTAGCTTTTAATTAATATTACAGAAAACTTGACATTGTTAGAGATTCTAACTTGAAACTGTCTGGTCTAACCAAAATCTAATTGGTTCATCCAATTAGTCCATCCAAAATCCCATATAGTTCACCCATTGCTGCCAGATATTCTGGAATGAATCAAGCTGAGCCATCAGAAACCTCAGTGTGTGACTCAAATTATACCATATATATATATATAAGTGAAAGTGAAGTCGCTCAGTCGTGTCCGACTCTTTGTGACCCCATGGACTGTAGCCTACCAGGCTCCTCTGTCCATGGGATTTTCCAGGCAAGAGTACTGGAGTGGGTTGCTATTTCCTTTTCCAGGGGACCTTCCCGACCCAGGGATCGAACTCAGGTCTCCCGCATTGTAGACAGACGCTTTACCATCTGAGCCACCAGGGAAGTCTATATATATATATAAATTATTTTCCATTATAGGTTATTACAAGGTATTGACTATAGTTCCCTGCGCTATACAGTAGAACTTTGTTGCTTGTTGCATATTTATTTTTTAAATTAGAAACCTAGCATTCTAGTCATGCTAAGTCAAACAAACATAAAAAAAGGAAAGAATTCTACTTTTTAAAATGTAGTTATGTTTACCTTTTTCCCAGTTTTTCTAAATGTCCCATGGACATCTAATAACAACATATGAGAAACAAAATTTTAAAAATATTTGTGTAGGATATAACAATAATATAAATTAGTATAAATAGAAATCTGTTTAAATTATTAATGACATTATTCAAGATGCTCCTATTCTTATTTTTTCTGTACTTGATAAAATATTCAGAGAAATGTTAATGTGTCTTACTCTGATCATATATTTTTTTTCTTTTCCCCTATATTTCTTCTGACTTTTGCTGTATGTACCTTTTGTTTCTTTGTTGTTAGGTGTCTAATGCTTTATGATGTCTATCTGCTTCATGAATTGTACCTTTTATCATTAAAAATATTCATCTTTGTTTTATTTAAAAAGAAGAAAAAAGTGGAAAGCTCAGTGTATATGTTTCTTAAGCTGCATATAGAATAGTTTTCTACAAACTGCACTTCTAGAGTAGAGGCCTCATCTTAGGTTAGCCTGCTTTTTTGGAACAGCTTTACAAAACCACCACCACTGCTGCTGCTGCTAAGTCGCTTCAGTCGTGTCCGACTCTGTGCGACCCCATAGACGGCAGCCCACCAGGCTCCCCCGTCCCTGGGATTCTCCAGGCAAGAACACTGGAGGGGGTTGCCATTTCCTTCTCCAATGCATGAAAGTGAAAAGTGAAAGTGAGGTCCCTCAGTCATGTCTGACTCTTCGAGACCCCATGGACTGCAGCCCACCCAGCTCCTCCATCCATGAGGTTTTCCAGGCGAGAGTGCTGGAGTTGGGTGCCATAACCACCACTAGTTCATGGTAAAAATGTTGCTGTGGCCCCCTTCCACTCCATCATTCACCCCTCTTCTATAAATACCACATGAACGTCTTTCAGAACTGTATGTGGTAAAAGCCATAATTTTCCCCAAATAACTGGCTTGCTTCTTCCCTATCAAACAAAAAGAATTATATGAGCAATGAAAATTCCCTTTTCTCTTTGGCTAGGAGAAACTAAGAGCCAAATTATACAACAGAATTTGACTCCTATGGCTTACATATCTGCATTTATTAACTCTCCTTCCATCTTACATTTTGTTCTATCCTTTTTTTCTTCCTCTAGACTTTGTTAATTCTATTTTCCTATTTTAAGGCACTCATTCCTGGAAACCACATCCTTTTCCAAACAAGGTAGGACATAAAACCATAGAAATAAATCCATTCTACTTGTCTTTTAAGGTATCTTCTAAGGAGCCAAAAATAGAAAGCGACTGAATGGAAGGTTTATGCTCAGTAATATTATCCATGACTTAATCTCCTTTAAGTTACATGTTTTTTACAAGAAATTTTATAAAAAATAAAGTGAGAGCTATTTAGTAACTGTACTTACATAAAAACAGAATGACTCTCCAATTCTTCCATATCTTATGTATACAACAGTGATGATGAATATGTAAAGATATTCACTACAGCTTATTTTGTAAAAACAAAGCCCTGAAAACCACCTAAATATACATAAATAGGGGATTTTTAAATTAATCAATTTAAAATTAATTGTGGTGCATCCACATCCAATTTACCTTGATTCATGGACTTAAAATTCCAGGTTCCTATACAATATTGTTCTTTACAGTATCGAACTTAACTTTCACCACCAGGCATATCCACAGCTGAGCAGCATTTCTGCTTTAGCCCAGACTCTCCCTTCTTTCTGGACCTATTTCTCCACTCTTCCTCAATAGCATACTGGACACCTACCAACCTGAGGGGCTCATCTTCTGGTGTCATATGCCTTTTCATACCGTTCATGGGGTTCTCAAGACAAGAATGCTGAAGTGGTTTTCCATTCCTTTCTCCAGTGGAATGGAGGAATTTAAATTAGATGACCATTATACCTACTACTGTGGGCAAAAATCCCTTAGAAGAAATGGAGTAGCCCCCAGACTCTACACATGTACACCACCAGATGGTTAATACTGAAATCAGACTGATTATATTCTTTGCAGCCAAAGATGGAGAAGCTCTGTACAGCCAGCAAAAAAAAAAACAAGATCTGGAGCTGACTATGGCTCAGATCATCAGTTCCTTATTGCAAAATTCAGGCTTAAATTCAAGAAAGTAGGGAAAACCATTAGACCATTCAGGTATGACCTAAATTAAATCCCTTATGATTATATAGTGGAAGTGACAAATAGATTCAAGGGATTAGATCTGATAGAGTGCCTGAAGAACTATGGACCAAGGTTTGCAATATTGTACAGGAAGTGGTGACCAAAACTATCCCCAAGAAAAAGCAATGCAAGAAGGCAAAGTGGCTGTCTGTAGAGGTCTTACAAAGAGCTGAGAAAAGAAGAGAAGCAAAAGGTAAAGGAGAAAGGAAAAGATATCCCCAACTGAATGCAGAATTTCAGGGACTAGCAAAGAGAGATAAGAAAGCCTTCTTAAGTGACAATACAAAGAAATAGAGGAAAACATAGAATGGGAAAGACTAGAGATCTCTTCAAGAAAATTAGAGATGCCAAGGGAACATTTCATGCAAAGATGGGCACAATAAAGGACAGAAATGGCGAGGACCTAACAGAAGCAGAAGATATTAAGAAGAGATGGTAAGAATACACAGAAGAACTGTAGAAAAAATATCTTCATGACCCAGATAATCATGATGCTGTGATCACTCACCTAGAGCCAGACATCCTGGCACGTGAAGTCAAATGGGCCTTAGGAAGCATCACTATGAACAAAGCTAGTGGAGGTGATGGAATTCCAGCTGAGTTTTTTTCAAATCCTAAAAGGTGATGCTGTTAAAATGCTGCACTCAATACGTCAAATTTGGAAAACTCACCAGTGGCCACAGGACTGGAAAGGGTCAGTTTTCCTTCCAGTCCCAAAGAAAAGCAATGCCAAAGAATGTATAATTGCACTCATTTCACATGTTAGCAAGGTCATGCTAAAAATCCTTCAAGTTAGGCTTCAACAGTATGTGAACTGAGAACTTCCAGATGTACAAGCTGAATTTTGAAGAGGCAGAACCAGAGATCAAATTGCCAACATTCACTGGATCATAGAAAGAGCAAGAGAATTAAAAAAAAACCTACTTCTGCTTCATTGACTATGCTAAAGCCTTTGATGTTGAGAGATGGAATACCAGACCACCTTACCTGTCTCTTGAAATACGTATATGCAGGACTAGAAACAACAGTTAGAACCAGACATGGAACAACAGACTGGCCCCAAACTGGGAAAGGATTACATCAAGGCTGTATATTGTCATTCTGCTTATATAACTTATATGCAGAGTACATCATGTAAAATTCTGGGTTGAATGAATCACAAGTTGGAATCAAGATTCCTGGGAGAAATATCAACAATCTCAGATATGAAAATGTATCACTCTAATGGCAGAAAGCAAAGAGGAACTAAAGAGCCTCTTGATGAGGGTGAAAGAAGAGAGTGAAAAAGCTGGCTTAAAATCAACATTCCAGGCGGGAGGGGGGAGGTGGGGGTCGGGATTGGGAGTTCATGTACACTCGTGGCTGATTCATGTCAATGTATAGCAAAACGAATACAGTATTGTAAAGCAAAACAAACTAAAAAATAAAAATTAATTAAAAAAAAAACAAAACTCAACATTCCAAAAACTAAGATCATGGCATCTGGTTCCATCACTTCATGGCAAATAGATGGGGAAAAAGTGGAAACAGTGACAGACTTTATTTTCTTGGGCTCCAAAATCACTGTAGATGGTGACTGTAGCCATGAAATTAAAAGATGCTTGCTTCTTGGAAGAAAAACTATGACCAACCTAGACAGCATTTCCAAAAGGCGCGATTACTTTGCCAACAAAGGTCCATCTACTCAAAGCTGCTGTTTTTCTAGTAGTCATGTATGGATGTGAGAGTTGGCCCATAAAGAAGGCTGAAGAACTGATGCTTCCAACTGTGGTACTGGAAAAGACTCTTGAGAGTCCCTTGGATAGCAAGGAGATCAAACCAGTCCATCCTAAAGGAAATCAATCTTGAATATTCATTGCAAGGACTGATGCTAAAGATGAGCTCCAGATACTTTGGCCATCTAATGCAAAGAGCTGATTCATTGGAAAAGATCAGGACGCTAGGAAAGATTAAAGGCAGGAGGAAAAGGGGATGGCAAGGATGAGATGGTTAGACAGCATCACTGACTCAATGGACATGAGTCTGAGCAAACTCCAGAAGATAATGAAGGACAGGGAAGCCTGAAGCGCTGCTGTTCACAGGATTGCAAGAGTTGGACATGACTTAGCGACTGAACAATAACACAGTACATCCATATTTAAAAGAATGAGTCAGGCTTACATGAGTTGATAAGGACTAGCCTCCAAAATGTAGTATTATATGAAAAAAGAAGGTACAGACTAGGTTTACTTCTTGCCATTACTTTATGAACAGGAAGAATTTTGATTAATCAATTATAACATAGTCATATGGTGGAATACTACACATTCATTAAAAAATGACAATTGCTTCATGTACTGATGATAAAGAAAGACCTTCAAGATGTATTTTTAAGAAAAAGAAGGTAAAATGGGGGTATATAGCATGCTTTCTTTCATTTGCATCAAAGAGGTAGAGGTGGAGATATACAGGAATTTGCCCACAAATACGTAAAATATTTCTGAAAAGTATACAAAAGCCTGGTAATATTGCCTAACAAGGGGTATTTAAGGACCTGAACACACTTTCTCTTTTAAAACAAATTTTTTTTTTTTAATTAGTGGGAAAAAATTTTAAACCTGCACAAAATTGCTGGGAGACAGACAAAAGTATCCACTATAGTTAGGGGAGTGGGAAGTAATGAAAATTAAGGCTAAGAATGCTCCTCCTCTTCCCTTTCATCTCCCCTGTGAATATCTTCCATTATTCACTGAAGGAAACTGCAGAATCACTCAGCATCACTGGACTGTCATTTTCAAGGCATGCGGTTGATTCAATTGACTGAAAATGCATATAACATGAACTCTACAGCTGAAAACCGCCATTACAATTGCCACAGGAGGGGAGAGTGAGGAGTACACCTACATTTTTCAAAGCTTATAAAAAATTTTCGAAGGAGGAAACAGTGTCGTTTCTGGGCCAAAAGCAGCTCCTTGGGACCATGTGTGCATATGCTTTCAGGCAGCATCTCCATGTGGCAGGTATTTGAGGGCAGACGAAGCAGATGAACTTCCAGCCACTAAAGTGCTTCCTTTCATTTGACCTGATATCCCAGGCTGAGAAGTGCTAACACTTCTGGTCTATAAAGGTTAAGACCCACCCAGATTAACTGAAATGGGAGTCGTAGGAGCATGCTAAGTTGCTTCAGTCAGGTCCAACTTTGTGCAACCCTATGCAAGGAGATCCAACCAGTCCATTCTGAAGGAGATCAGCCCTGGGATTTCTCTGGAAGGAATGATGCTAAAGCTGAAACTCCAGTACTTTGGCCACCTCATGCGAAGAGCTGACTCATTGGAAACGACTTTGATGCTGGGAGGGATTGGGGCAGGAGAAGAAGGGGACAACAGAGGATGAGATGGCTGGATGGCATCACTGACTCGATGGACGCGAGTCTGAGTGAACTCCAGGAGTTGGTGATGGACAGGGAGGCCTGGCGTGCTGCGATCACGGGGTTGCAGAGTCGGACACGACTGAGCAACTGAACTGAACTGATGGACTACAGCCTGCAAGCTTCGGTGTCCAGGGGATTCTCCAGGCAAGAATACTGGAGTGGGTTGCCATACCCTCCTCTAGGGGATCTTCTTGACCCTGGGATGGAACCCCCGTCTCTTACATCTTCTGCATGGCAGGCAGGTTCTTTACCACTAGCACTACCTGGGAAGCCCTCTAAAGAAATTAGTAGCTCTCAATAGTAAGATATAAAGATCAGTTCTAATCAGGGGAAAGAATGAAGGAAGAAGGTAATTTCTCTGAACCTTGACTTGCAAGAAGACTCATCCTCCAAAACTACCTGTGTGAAAAAGTCAAACTTCTTCAGCGCTGATTTTGGTGTGGAATCTACATTCCAGGACCACTTAAAGTTACCCAAAGTACATGCCATTCTTAAATAACCTTTTCATGGAAAGTGGGTGGTTGGTTAATCTTGAAGACTACTTCCTAAGGATGTGGAAATTCAGATTGAGGGCTGAAAGTAGTTATAAGATGGTCCACTGCCTAGCATTTATTCCTACCTCCAAAAATAAACCATGACATTCTGCATTCTCACCCCAAGATTAGAGGAGGAAGCTGAATTAAGACAGTGAAGCATGCTCAACTCCATTCAGCTGGCCCAGGACCTGCTGGCAATCTTCAACACGGCTCTGAGTAGCACAGCCTGCCTTGAGATTCCCAACCACTCCTGGTGGGATGCATACAGTTGTATGGGTATAGAAAACTGCTTCATCCATAAAATGCTGACTCATGTCCAGTGCAGGCTGCCACAGCTGTTTACTACTAATGGAAAGGCACTCACTATACAGTGTGGGAACACTAGAGGTGGCCTTCAAAATCACTTCTGGTATTTCTCGTTACTCTTATTTTAAAAAAGGATTCAAAATCCAAATAATCAAAGAAGGGTGTAATCTATGTATTTTGTGACTAGGGACATGAAATCAATGACTAACATAGGGAGCGAAAATGAACAAATCATGTTCCTTTTATGAGGCTGGATTCTGAAACCAGATGTGAATTGAAGAATAAAATATGAATTTTTAAGTGTTTCATTTACTGTATTAAAATTTTCTGCTTCAACCAATAACCATTTCATTTGACATACAGAAATAATAAATTCAATAATTTGCTCATCATTCTTTCTAGTGATGCACAATCATTAGCCATAACGCATATTATCCAAATGAAATTATTGGAGGTACAACTCCAAAACATTTTCAGAATAAATTACTGTTTCTCAGTCCTTGAGTTAGTCCTTGAACTAATTTGTAAGTTTATCAAGCACTTTTAAGAATCCAGAATTGTCACTTTACATGGCAATTGTACAGTTGTAGCCTTTATTAACTTCGGGGTGGGGGACGGTAGGAGGAAATGAGGTTTAGAACTAGTAAAGTAAAATCAAACTCTAGGTGTGGGTTTTATTTCTCACCAAAATCTCCAAAGAAACATAAAAAATTTTCCGCATTTTTCCTGGTCTTAAGAAAAATTGCTCAAGGACAGCCAAAAAACTCAGAAACTTAATAGCTTTGTTGAAACCTAGAACTAGCTGCATTTTGAATTCTTCTTCACACCTTTACAAAGTGCTTTCGACAGAAACACTATTGTTACAGTCACATAGAGAGCCAAACTTCCCAGTAAGCAGAAAAACAACATACAGAAACGCAATGTCTAGATCCTGTATACTTTAAAAGATAAAGGAAGTTCTCAGGTGGGATTTAGAGCTGCAGGGCACCTTAGAAATCCACTTGTAAACGGGGAAAAGTGCCGCTGAGAAATGTTAAATAGCTAATCAGGTACAAAAATCAGAACTCCACTCAGTTGTCTCAAATTGTCTAGTGCTTTTAGCTAAGAACTGTTTCCACGGCATACATGGCTTTTTAAATCAGAGAAACACCGAAAAATCTTTATTACTGAGATCTCCACTTGTTACGAGTAGAGAAATTGTTAAAGTAATTGAAATGTGTCACTAACATGATGGGAAAGTTACGGAAGTTAAGCAGAAATAACTACAGAGCAAGTAACAAGTAGTTTGTGATCCTCTGAGTGATTAACATGCTGCATTCTGTAAACAAAGACCCATCCAGTGTGCTGCAAACATATTAAGAAACCTCCCTTTTCCAGTCCAAAGTTATATCAATAATCAATAAAGGTAAAGTCCAAGACAGTTAATCAGAAACTCCAATTCTGAATCCTCAACATGTAGAGATCTGTTTGAGTCAAGAATACAAAACAAAGAATCAAAGGACAGAAGGAAGGTACAGGTATGACCTCTGAAAGCACAGTGAAAAGCTAACCTGCCTATTTATGGAACCTGGCTTGCTTTCCTCGGCCAGGTGGAAGTGTTGGGTGGCATGGGCAGGATGCAGGATGGTTCCTGTGCCTGCTGGGGAGCATCTCTGGTCCCTCCTTTCTCAGTCCCAGAGGAAAGGGCGGGAGGTCTGGCTCAACTGTGGCTGGACTTGCAGGCTGAGCAATGCAAGCCCCATGACAGGTGAATCATCCATGAAAAGGTGGGCAGCAAGTGAAAATGAAATACAGCATCTTCTGGGTTAATACATATACTTGACTCACATAAATATTGAGTCAAAACATCTCACGTGTGCTCAACCAAATGGAATAGACACCACAGGGTGAGTGCTCTAGCCTGTGAGATCTCCCCCAACTTACACCTTTCCTAATGGACAAATTGGGAGGTACTGTACGCAGGAGGGAATTGCTCCCTTTTGCTTTGCTGGGCTGATTTGAAGGAAAATTTCAACATGAATCATTGAGAAAAACGAGAACCAGGGCACCTTGTTGAGGAAGGGAGAACGCTCCTCATAGGATAGGGACTCTGAGATTATATAAGGGTCAGAAAAGCAAAAACATTTTTCACATTGAATTTCCCAGAAGCTGTTCGGAATTTTATAGGTAATCCATTACCAGATGTAACTGTTAAATAGCAAGTCTATTTCCCTTGAATAAGTATAGTGACAAGGGTTTAAATTTCACAAAAGCTTTCTTTAAAGCCAATCAGGAGTTTTCCATCCCAGACAAGCCTCTTTTTGGTGCTGTTCACTCCTCCTTTGAGCAGACTCACCCCCAACATGCACATTCCTCTACCTATTTATAGCAAAACAAAGACAGAGGGATCTCTGAACTGGTAAAAGATGCTGGGACCATCTGAGATTCTGCAAAAATAAACACAGGCAAGGAAGCATCCATCTTTGAACTCATCTTTAAAACTCTACCATCTATAACATTAATGGTAAAGATCCATCTGGCCCTTTTTAAAGGCCTTTTATTTTACTGCAACAAAGAGAATCTCAGAACCATTTTTTTAAAAATATAGGCAGTATAAAGAACAAAGAATCTAATGGCACATAAGGACCCATCCCACAATACTGTGTCAACACCAGTATTCCTTTATATGTCTTTATATTTCACCAGACGCACACAATAGGGTACACCTGGAGTAGTTTTACATGCTTTACAAATGATAATTTACTTCAACTTCGTTTTGGTCCTAGGAGGTATTGTACTATTTTAGATCCATTTTAGAGATGAGGAAAACAAAGCAGAGAGGGACTGAATGATCTGTTAAAGGTCACACAGCTAACAAGTGGTGGAACTAGTTTAAACCCGGGGAGTCTAGCTCCAGAGTCCACATTTCCTCCACTATGCTGCCTCTCAAACTTTCATCAAATCTGAGATAAACTGGGATTTGTGAAGGATCACCTTAACGCATTTATCACCACTTCAATAACTAACTCATGCCATGTTGCAGCTTCCTCGGATCCAATGCAAGAAGGAAAAGATAACTACTATCAAATACTATATTTGACTCCTTCTGCTGTCTTTCAGAAACAAAATGAAGGTACAGAAAATTAGAGTGTCCTGTATCTGCTGGGAAAACTACTGCACAGAAAATGAAATGCTAGGCAACACTTGGATGTTTAAATTTTGTCATACGATTGGATTCTTCAAAGGTCTTTAAACTCATTCAAATTCAGAACTGCCAAGACAGTGTGTATCAGAGCAAATTTAATTCCAAGATAAAGAGACATAAAACAGCTCTTTCTGGGGGAATTCCACAGTTGATGAACCTCTAAAAGAGTTTTCTCCTCAAAATTCTTTAAGCACAACAGGCCGAGTGCAAATATCCTCCTCCGCTTGCCTCTGCCGACTGCCCTGGCACGCTGCCTTCACGGGAGGTGCACTCCAGTGCGCTCAGCCAGGCAGCTTTGTCCTGGGTGGGGCTGGGGGCCTGTGCACACCCTGGAGTGCTGCAACACTCGTTTTGGGGGGGTTCAGAAAACTAAGGCAGGGAAGGAGGTGGAAACTACCTTCCTTCCTGCCAAGAAGCTACTTATCTTTTATTCAGGAGAGGTGTGTATATTGATTGGGTCAAGAGAAGAGTCCGCTCTTCACCTTTCGCTTATCAACACCTGACTGCTCTTCACATTCCACACCTGTGGCCTCCAGCTGTGCAAACACCTCTGTCCCAGTGGCATAAGTGGCACCATAGACTACAGTCCATCAGGTACCATTCTCCTCTCTGACCATCTTCCCTTAAAAATAACGTGAAATAGACTAACCAGTAGGGGCCCAGAAGCTTTACCTTGTTCTTTTGTTTACCAAATACTTAAGTTACCACCATCTGCCTTTATTAAACGCAGCAGTGACCCAGCTGTGCAACAAGTCTGGCCCAGTGGCTTGCAAGGAGCGGGCAAACAACCATGAGTCCCCTTACCTTTTCTTCCCTAACCAGAGACATCAACCCGGGGCTGTTACTCTCCCTCTTTCACAAAGTTAGGGGCAGACATCCCCAAAGACTGAAATAACTAAGGGAATGCCTAGATCTCCAAACTGAAATTTACCTGATTCCTCACCTTGCCAACACTTCTCTAAGGCAAGCTCGTCCCTTTGCAACTCCAGCCTTTTTAACCACCCTTCCATATTTCTCCAGCTCCTTTTTTATTACTGTTAAAAACACTGGAATACATCGAAATCAACTCAGTTCCACCATCTAACCAGACATACCAATCTAGGAATCCAAAGATACTGCAGAAATTTACTTGACTGTTTTGTGAATTTTTTTGTGAGGGCAACTGGGAAAGATAAAATTTTAAGATGTAGATTAAAAGGTGGGAATGAATTTCCCAAACTTCCGGGATGTGGCTCTGATTTCTACCATTAAAATATCCATTTTTGATTATGGAAAATGTAAAAAAATCAGTGTTCTGATTTGGCACTTAGTACATATGTTGACTACCCATAGAACTTCAAAATGATTTTTTTTTAAGTGCTATTTGATTATACTGGGTGGTCCATTTAAAATCCAGTCAATACAATTTCACTTCAAAAAAAAAAAGATTTACAAATAGGCCACTTTATACAACAGCTATGGCAAGGAATTTATAAGTGCTGTAAGGTTCTGAGTTTATTTAGTGTAAATACAGTCTAGACTCATTATCTGACCCCCATCTCACAGCCCACAGCCAAGAGTAAGCCTGATGGGAAAACAAGAGCTGGAGATCCTGAGGACAAATGCTAAAACGAGCGTCCTAGGTATCTCTGTGAATAACAGAACTGGCACCTTACTTTAGGAGGGGGTATTCCGGTTGGAAAGGGGCAGAATAAGAGGTCGGGGCAACTCTCACGTCAGAACCACACCAGGAAGCCTTGCTCAGTAATGAGCCCTCCGATGCGCAGAGTGAAGCCGTGAGTGGCCGTGGACAGCCCGCCCCCCACAGATGCTGAAGCCCCCGGCCGATACTCACGCTGACACTGTCCCCAGGGCCGGCGGGCCCAGCCCCAGCAGCAGTCAATCCTCCCACCGTAACGACACAGGCCAACGGATGACACTATTTGCCTGCGCCACCTACCAAACAAAAAGATTCAAATTAAATAAAGACACTCTGAAATTAAAAATAATTTCCTTATTACTTTAGAAAAACTTTTAAATCACACCCAACAATTTTCTACGACCCTTTCATGCCTGAAGAAATTAAACAACAGAACACCTTCAGGGAAATGGTTCTGCGATGATCTAATTTCAAACATCAGACAGACACATATACAACAGTGCAAGAATTGAGGGGGAAAAGGAGGGGAAGATCCTTTCTTACAGGGAAATATCATCAGCTAAAACCAAGAATTCTCAAGGCTGCCACTCACAGGATGGTTTCTGAAGTTTGAAATAAAACAGATTCCTCAAAGGCCCACACCTGTTACTGAGGGGAAGGCCAGTTTTGGCTGATTCATGGTAAACTGTAAAGTATTAAATCAGACATGTCAAAGCAGAAAAAAAAAAGTCTGCCTTGTATAAGGGGGTACCTGTGGGAAGGGGCAGAAAGAGGGGAGGTTTCTTAAAATCAAATGGAACAAAACTCTTTTTGAGTTATGACTCTTCTGCAAAAAGTTTTCAGAAAAAAAAAAAGTACTTGAGAAAGAAGACTAAATAAAACCAATGAGAGTTTAAAGTGTAGCTAACATCTCAAGTGTCCTTGTAGTTTGAAACTTTCCTGCGTCAACAATTCGTGTTACCGTCCTCTCTCACATAAATAAGGACTAAAGCAAACACTGGATTTCAGGATCCGATTTACCAACCAGATTCCACTTTGACACCTTATTTGGTGCATAGGTTCCCTGTTTAGATTCACACCTACCTCGACGACTCTCCCCGCCTGCCCCCCAGAGGATCAATATTTTAATCGTCTGTTTTAGATATTTTTAAGACTACATGAAAATCTATGCATAATCATGTGATTATTTCTTGCTACAAATGTGTGTGCAAGAAACGCACAGGATATCCAAAAGTGGGAAAATCACTGCTTTAATAAAATAAAACAGCCTCTGACCTCTACCCACTTTTTTTTTTTTTTAACTTTACTGATCTTTTCATTCCCCTTGCCTTCATCTCCCGCTTCTGCCCCCGAGCCCAAAGGACAAATAACCCCGAACTTTACATTTCCTGAGACCAGGTGATAAACAAGCGGCTGCGCTTTTCTCTTCAGCGCTCCACTGGCTCCCCTCCGTTCCTTCCAGGCACAAGAAAGCCAATCAATCGTGGAATTGATTCGTTCCAAGACTGCAGGTAAAACAGGTGCGGCAGTCTCTCGGGCTGCGCGGGGGCGGGGGTGAGGGTCATTGCACAAGCGCTGACTGGGTGGCGGTGGGACCCAAGTTAAAAATCTCTCCTGGTTGCTGCTGCCTGTTTTCTGCTTAAGCAGCAGCGATGGGCGCTCGGGGCGAGTCTGGTCTGTAATTGCACCGAGGTGGAGTAACCAAGCACGCCCTCCCGATACACACACACACACACACACACACTCGGGAGCCGAGCTGGCAGCCGGGGCGAGGGCTCCTGGCTCTGCGGTAGGAGGAGCGGCTGAGTGACAGGGGAGCGCAGCAGAGCCTGGGGTTGTTGGGACCTGTCAGAGCACGCAGCAGCCAGGCTCGCCCGAGGTCTCGGGAGCTGTGTGTGCGTACAGGCACCTACACACGCGCGCGCAGCGTCCTCCCCCCGGCCCCTCGGTCCTTATTCTGAGTCCTCCCTCCCACCAAGGAAACCAAGTGGGGAACCAAATGGGTCTCCCTCTGGAAGCACAGCGGCTTCCTCTCCCTACCCTTTGTGTGAGTCACCGTGACAGCCCCCAGCCGGGATGTGGCCCGGACCACCTGGAGGTTTCCCCACTGCAGAGCTGTCGAAGGCAAGAATTTCCCACCCAAGGGAGGTCCCACACGTCACTGCCTGTGGGGCGGCTAACCTGCGCGCTCAGAGCCCAGATGCCGGGCTCCAGCTCCTTTCTCCCGCAGCCCCAAGTAGGGCTCGGCCGCCCGCCCCGCAGCGCAGCCTCTCCCGGGTTCCCGGACGCGCAGGGGGCGCGCCCTCTAGGCCTTGGCCAGCCCCTGGTGGGGACGGCAGCTCGACGGCTCTCCTCCCGCCAAGGCCGTGCGGTGGCCCGGTTTCTGGCCCGAGAGCAGAGAGATGGGACCCCAGGGCGGTGTGAAATTAGCACTGGATAGAGCAGGGAGGGTCCCCGGGGGCCAACTTACCTCCCGTCGAACTCCGCGGCCGCCTGCAGGTAGAGCGAGGACCCGAGCACCAGCGCCAGAAGGAAATCCATCTCGGGCGGCGAGTCCCGGGCGGAGGCTCAGCTGCAAGCGGGGAGCAGGTGGCGGGTGCTGGGGGCGCAGAAGAGGCGTGCTCGGCTCCCCCGAGGAGCTGCGGCCGCCGAGGTTACTGCTGCCCCTCTCGGAGGAGAGCCGCGCGGCGCGCAGCCGGAGCAGGTCTGCTTGCGGCGTCCCGAGCCCCTCCGGCTCCCTCCCCGCGAGGGGAGGCGCTGCCCGGGAAGCCGCGCCGCCTGCGGGGAGGGGCGCTGGGGCGGGGGGCGCGCGTGCGCTCGGCTCGCCGCCCTCGGGTCCTCGGGTGAGGGGTGAGGGCGCCCGGCCCTTCGGCGGGAAGCTCGGGGGCGGGGGCACTGCAGGAAGGCAGAGTCTCTTGGGGACCAGCCAAGCGGGGCGAGCGCCAGGCTGGGAGAAAAGTTGCCAGCCCAGCCTGGACCAGGGAGAGCAGGGTGCTCGGCAGGAAAGTCTGAGCCGGGGAGGAAAGGGGCCCGGGGCGTAGGTGCGCGCTCCGTGGGTTCCTTCCGAACAGGTGGGGACCGCAGGGGCGAGCCGTAGCTTTCACCGGAGGGCGAAGTCCAAGATGAGAGGTTTGTGGGGCCAGAGCTGAGCTGTGTCTGCATTTAAGCGAAACCGCAGCACGACTTGGACAAATTGCGAAGGCAAACTCCGGGAGTTTGCTTCTCCCGCAGAGCTGGCAGAGGCAGGGTTTTTAAAAATTTTGTAACCAACCGAACGAAATGCTTGGCGTCTTCGAGTTTTGAAGAGAGGTGCAGACTGTTTCCACCTCCGCCAGCTCGACTCTGAGCACAGTAGGAGGGTAGCAGCGGCTGCCCCTTTAGGGGCACGTGCCTGCCAGAGAGGGAGAGCAATTACTTCCTAAATCTTGTGGTGCCTGATCCTCGGAGATCATTTAGAGACCATTTTGGCAATTATTGCTCTGTTATTGCTGAGTGAAATGTATTGTAAAGGGCTGTGTTCAAATAAAAACACGCAATGATTATACTAAAATTCACGTTAAAGCATCAGTCCGATCAAGTCACCTCTCATCACACACCCGACCCGGAATGACTTGTCTGCCTGGGGCACTGATCTGGCCTCCCATACCTCTCCGACCTAACTAACAGCCTATGCCCTCCCTTCCTCTAATCCTTGGTCGCCCATGCCTCTCTTCCACATTCAGGCGTTCCTGCCTCAGGCCATTGACGGTCACTTCACCTGAACCCAGATAGCCATTCTCTGTATGGTTCTCATCCTTAAGTGCCTTTGCTCCGATGTCACCTCTTTTAGGTGACCAGTCTTGACCACCCTATTTAAAAGTGCAACCTGTCCCCTCCTGATGTCCCCTGACTGTTCTCTGTCTTTTCTGCAAACCACTCATCTTCTCGTTTCCTGTTTGTGTGCCTGTGCGCTCAATCCTGTCCGACTGTGCGATGCCATGGACTGTAGCTTCCCAGGCTCCTCTGTCCATGGAATTTCCCAGGAAAGAAGAATGGAGTGGCTTGCCATTGCCTCCTCCAGGGACTCTTCCCGACCCAGGGATCAACCCTGCCTCTCTTGGGTCTCCTGCCTTGGCAGGCAGATTCTTTACCACTGTGCCATCTGTTTCCTATATAATTTGCTTATTTCTTATTTTTCCCGTCTTCTTCCTGCTAGAATGCAAACTCTACAAGGGCAGGTTTCTTTGTTCAGTGTGTTTCATGTAGTAGGTGCTCATAAATGTTTATTGACTGAATTTGCTACGTTGCAAACTTTACCCTGATCTTTATTTTCTTTTAGAGATTTCTCCAACTTTAAATTTTTTAATGGAAAATTCTGTGGCAGAGTGACCTCACTATCCTGATCTCTTAGTGTGTATAAACACAGGAATTTTCTGCAAGAAAAGGAAAAATAATGGTTTCAACTTAAATGACTCTTTGATTTCCAAGTTGTTTTCTGTTAGCAAAACAATTTCTATTTTAATCTCAGGAAACATCCATGCCATTTTGGGCTTGGGACATTATTTTAGGCAAACAGCTTGGTGTCATCCATTTCAGATCTTTCTAATGAACTCCAAAAATGTAGTAGTCAAAATATTTTTTCTGCAGAAAATAAAAAACTTTAAGTGTAATGTAGGCTTGATTCCAGGTTTCAGTGGCTGCTCCTTAGTCATTTTCTTTGTTTATAGGTTCCTGGGTTGAGCAATGGATGATTAGAGAGAAAGGGGCTAACCGACAGGCTAGAAACTGGAGTTAGAAGGAAAGGAGGATGAGTAGTAGGTGAAAACAGAATGGATATCTGGAGTAAGATTGTAATACCCGCTCTGCCTGCCTCTTTTTTGTGTCTTTCCTTTGACCTAGAAAACACTCCATTCATCTTCCTTTTTTTCTTATTTTTTTAAATTGGAATATAGTTGATTGACATTGTTGTGTTACTTTCAGGTGTACAACAAAGTGAATCAGCATCTCCCTTCTTCATACAGACACACTTTCCACTTACCCTTTGGGTCCAAGCTTAGCTGACACTTGGAAGGAAGGAAGCCCTTGTAATTTTTCACTTGGCTGAGACTCCTGTAGCTTGTGTTTCTATAGCCCTTTGCATCCCCTGGAGTACCATAAAGCACTGGTGGAACTGCTTCTCTACCAAATTGAGGTTCCCCCAAGACACTAACCAGTAGGAGGGCAAGAGCAATGTCACTATATCCCTTGTGCCCAGCACAGTACCTGGCACGGGCTGGATTGAATTCTGCTTGGTAATCTTTAGCCTCCCCCTCAAATCAGCTGTAGTTAATTATATCATTCTTCGTTGAATCATGGAGCAGAGGGGATTCTAAAAGAATTCCAAGGTCTATTCGGGTAGCTTGCTGCAGTTAGGACCACCAGTGCCCGTTCCAAAAAAGAAGTGGAGTTCCCATGGGAGTGACATATTGCTATCTCAGTCTTAAAAACAAACAAGAAACATACTGAACAGCATGCTTTTTGCAATATCTGTATTTCCTAGTAGGATGACATTTTGGTTAGGTTTCACACCAGATAATGCCACCTTGCAAGGAGTAATCCCAATTTCCTTGCACAGAAATAATAATCTTTACTAGTCACAATGTGACACAGATCACCAGCAAAATAGAACCAAGTGAACACAGCTTCCCCCACCTGGAAATCAGAAGCTCTTAATTATTGAGCCTTTTTCTCCCCTAGTAAATATTTACTGAGACCCTACCATGTATTAACCATTTCTATGTGCTAGGACTTCAGGAACAAGACAAAGTTGTGCCCAGAAAGAGTTTACATTGCAATCAGGGAGCAAGACAGTAGGTGCTATGAAGAGAGGGTAAAGGCGTAGAGACTCAAGGAAGGGTAGGTAGTAGAAAGAGATGGGCTGTGATTTTAGGTCACCTCTCAAGTGAAGGAGACCTGGGTTCAATCCCTGGGTTGGGAAGATCTCCTGTAGAAGGAAATGGCAACCCACTCCAGTACTCTTGCCTGGAAAATCCCATGGATGGAGGAGCCTGGTGGGCTATAGTTCATGGGGTTGCAAAGAATCGGACACGATTGAGTGACTTTCACTTCACTTCACTTGAGAGTGAGTGAAGTCGCTCAGTTGTGTCCGACTCTTTGCGACCCCATGGACTATACAGTCCACGGAATTCTCCAGCCCAGAATACTGGTGGGGTTTGCTGTTCACTTCTCCAGGGGATCTTCCCAACCCAGGTATCGAACTCTTGTCTCCCGCATTGCAGGCAGATTCTTTGCCAGCTGAGCCACCAGGGAAGCCCAAGAATACTGGAGTGGGTAGCCTATCCCTTCTCCAGCAGATCTTCCTGAGCCAGGAATGGAACCAGGGCCTCCTGCCTTGCAGGCACATTCTTTACCAGCTGAACTACCAGCACCTCTGGAAGATGACATTTGAGCAGCGTTGTGATAAAGTGGGTGTGGGTCAAAGGAAAGAGAAAATGTGTTTTCCCCATGAACTTCTCATTGTCAGCATCATGCAAGACATTCAGCAGTTTTTTGCTCTCCTGTCCCATATGCAGCGGTGCTTAGGGACAGGATTACTGCTTCAAAAACTCCTATAGAGCAGTTCTCTTTTCAGGAAAAGGATGAAGAGCACACCGCTGCTCATTCACAGCAGTCTTGACTCCCAGCTGAGCAAGAATTATGGCAATGCACTGCTCTGGCCGTGGAGGGAGGGCCTTGGTCAGACAGTCAGGTCACCCCTGCTTCTACGACCTGATCCTGCAGAACCATGTCAGAAGTGACTGTTGGAGCAGATGCCTTCCTTGGGGCTATGCATCGTTGTCAGTTCTTTTTCTACTGGTACAGATTTGAAGGCCTGACTGTTTCTTTAAAGGAGCTAATAGAGACAGCACATTTTCAGGCCAGAATTAAGGTTTCTGTGACTTTAAGATTTCCTTAAAACCCTAATGGGCTTCTAATTGTTTCCAGTCAGTTCCTTGTGCAGATAACCATAACCAAAGTCTTTTCTAGTCCTAGTTCTTAAGCCTGCTTTATTTCTTTGCTTCCTTGTGTCCATACTTAACTCTTTCATCTTAATGGAGGCCACCTTGAGGCTAGCTTAAATAATAGGGTTGTTTGGGAAGGTGACACCCTTACCCTGATCCTTACCACAAGGCGTGGATCCCGATATTTATATTAATGTTCAGAACATAAAAGCAGTTGTCTTTTTCAACCCTGGGAGGCCTGAAATTTCTGGACATTCTCATTTCCTGCCATTTCTGCTTGCAAAAACAGCTAGTCCTTGCCTGAGCCCACGTCTTTCTTAAGATACCTTATAAAAGCAATAAAGAGCAGCACATATACAAAGATTTTCATTTTTTATAATGACATCCCCTTTATCTGGATATATAATGTACCTTCCAAGTGAGCACAAGTAATTATTTTACAAAATAACATGTGTCACAAGCTTTCCAGCCTACAATCAGCAGCTGTAGTTAATACCATAACCACAGCATACCACCTCTTAGAAGAATAGATAACTCCAATACTATGTAAATTCTTTTAAAAGTATCAAAAAAGAACACTTAAAAATTATTCCTGAGAAGTCATTGATATCTACGCCCAGAAAAAGTGTTTTCGTATATGCACAAACATACACACGTATATGGAGAAGGCAATGGCAACCCACTCCAGTACACTTGCCCGGAAAATCTCATGTATGGAGGAGCCTGGTGGGCTGCAGTCCATGGAGTCGCTAAGAGTCGGACATGACTGAGCGACTTCACTTTCACTTTTCACTTTCATGCATTGGAGAAGGAAATGGCAACCCGCTCCATTGTTCTCGCCCGGAGAATCCCAGGGACAGGGGAGCCTGATGGGCTCCCGTCTATGGGGTCACACAGGGTTGGACACATATAGTTATGTTCAGATGTGACTATCAATGGAAAAGCCCTAAATAAATGATTAGCAAGTACAATCCAGGAATATACTGAAAGAATCCATTGCAATCAAGTTGACAGGAACCTTTATGTGGGTAAAGGGCTAACAAAATCCTTTCCCCTTCTGCATGAGAATTTGATGTTATACTAACTTTTTAGCACTGTTCCCCTGGCAACCTGATAAGGTGATTTGTGAACTATGTTGCTATGTTGCTGGTAAACATGGACCCCTGATTGGTAAACTGCATTTAGACAAGGAGAACCACCTGTGCCTGATGGTAAACCATAGCATTGGACCGACCTGAGTTCAGTGCCTCTTGTAACTGGGCATGTCCCTTGCAGAGGCCTTGGACCTTAGGCCAGTAGAGTTGTCACGAGAGATGGAACCAAAGATGGATCACCACTGGTTGAATATGCAGAGGTGGGCCATATACTGTACTACAGCCTTTCTAAAGGTCTTGAGCATCTGCGGATTTCGGTCTCCATAGGGGTCCTGGAACCAGTCCCCTGGCAATATGGAGGAACCACTGTCTCTAGTGCCAGTAATTATCATCCATCTTCAAATTATTCTGCAGTGACAATGGAAGACTGTTTGATGGGCCTTCGGTTCTATTTTAAACATCACCAGAAGAACTGAAATAGGCATGAATGGCTCACCAACCAATAGAAAGAAGCTTCAAGAGTTATGAAATAGTTATGTTCAGTTTCCTAACTTGCAGCTCTTTTAAATTTGTATCTTAATACTGGAGTGAGTTGCCATTTCCTACTCCAGGGGATCTTCACGACCCAGGGACTGGACCCACATCTCATGTTTTCTGCACTGGCAGGTGGATTCTTTACCACTGCCTCACCTGGGCATGATCTGATGCAAATTTTAAAAAATTTTATTCATGTTTTTATGTATAAAATAGAAAGATTCTTCTGTGTTGTCAATACATTTTTAGTATCACACAACCAGGAGGGGTAACACTAGCCAGCTCCTTTGACACATTACTCACAATCTCTTTGGCTTAACACAATTAAATTCCTTTCATTTGTGCACAGATTTAAGGCAGGTTGGACAGTTTTCCTAAGTGGTCCTTTGCAAGTGGCTCTCCAGGGATCTGGGCTCCTTCTGTCCTGCAGTTCTGTCTTTCTGGAGTTCTCCTCCTGTAGCCACAAGGCCGAGGGGGAGAGAAAGCCCAGGCAATCACTCCTGGGGGCTTGTGGCACTCCACTGGCTGCTACCTAGTTACATGGCTCCAACTCAACTCGAGAGAATTTGGAAAGTATATTTTTCCAGTGTGCCAAGGAGGAAAAGGAAAACTTTTCATTGAACACCTAGCATTGTCTTTGCCTCAAGAAATCAGTGAACTTTCTATTTACTGCCAGAAAGAAAGCCTAACATTTCACTATGACATCAGTGAAAAATCATTGTACTTGGAAATCATTCTCCAAAATTCACTTAGTCAATGATTTTCATCATACAGCAGGCCAATATATCTACTTGGGAATTCTTAACATATAGCTCACCCAATTAAATTAGGTAAACTGTATATAATACCTAATCAAGCGGCTGGTACATGTAGTAAGTACTCAACAAACACTGACTCAACTCGAGGGAAGGTTTTACTACTAGGAATTAAATGCTTCTCTAAGATTTTCTTTTATGACCAGGACAGGCATCTTCAAACACTTGCCTTAACATTTCTATGCCTAAACCAGCTCTGATAATGCTATATTGTGAATTTCTAATCTCGGTTTAGCTTTTGCCAAAGTAATTGAGCAAATTCAGTTGCCTAAAATACTCTTGCCTCTCACTGCCACATGGGGGAAGTACTAGTTAAGCTTTTCACCTTTCCTACTAAATTATCAACCTACTCTTCTGGTCTTTAAAGTGTGACTCTGTTCTCAAACAACATGGAAGACCATTCTTTAGGCAAAACTTTGGTGCTTATAGAAATCCTTCTTAAATGATATTTATAGAAGCCAGTCTAGGTAGGGGGTGTGCTGTCTAACAACCTCTGTGGTTTTCCCAAACATTAACTCAATCAAGTTAGTCTCTTGGAATTTAACTTGGAAGCTGGAAGAGTCTTACGAAATTGGGTTTACAGCTTTAATGAGTTTATTATAGGATACAGCTAAATAAGATCTGCACCTGTACTTTCTGGAAGATTGTCATGGATGTTATCTGATATATCTGTCTCCATCCCTTAAAGTAATTAATTTCTTACAGAATTTCAGGCCAGTAAACGTATTTCTTTGGAGAAAATTTTGTCTTCTATTTTCTGACAAATACTTACTGTATCAAGTTTCCCTTTTAAAAGTGGGTTGCCGAAAACTATGGAGACAGTAAAAAGATCAGTGGTTGCCAAGTGTTGACAAGGAGAAGGGGATGATGAACAGAGCACAGAGAATTTTTAGGGCAGTGGAACTATTCTGTATCATATGATGATTGTGGGATACATGCCATTATACATTTGTTGAAACCCACAGAATGTACAATACCAAGAGTGAACCTTAGTGTAACTATGGACTTTGGGCGATTATAACGTGTCAGTGCAGGTGCACTGACTCTAACAAACGTACCACTTTGGTGGAGGAAATTGATAATGAGGAGGGAAAGGGGATATATGGAAAATCTCTGAACCTTCCTTTCAGTTTTGCTGTGAATCTAAAACTGCTCTAAAAAATAAATCTATTAAAAATTTTTTAAAGAGAGGGTTTATATTTTACCATTAATTTTCCTCAAATAATTAAAAATTTTAAATTAAAATTAAATTTTATGTGGCAGTTGTGTTTAATGTATTTACTTTAAATTATGGATGATTAAAATTTTCATGTAAACATGGAAGATAAATAAATTATATATATTATTATATAATATGTGATATAGATGATATATAATATGTAATTGTTATAAAATTATATTTTTTTATATAAATTATATAAATACAATTTTAAAGTATCTACTACAAAGCTCCCAGGCTCCTTCATCCATGGGATTTTCCAGGCAAGAATACTGGAGTGGGTTACCATTTCCTTCTCTAAGAGATCTTCCCGACCCAGGGATTGAACCCAGGTCTCCCGCATTGTAGGCAGACACTTTACCATCTGAGCCACCAGGGAAATCCATTATATAATATATTGTGTGATATATATGATATATAATATGTAATTGTTATAAATTTTTATATATTTTTAATATAAATTATATAAATACAATTTTAAAGTGTCTACTACAAAGCTCAGAGTTAAATTCTGCCTTGAGTTATTTAAACTCTTGGAGTGGATTAGCGTGTGTGCTCATTTCTTTCATTCACTAGTCCCAATTTTCTCTGTTTTATTTCCTAACATGCTGTGATATAATGGGCTTCCCTGGTGGCTCAGACGGTAAAGAATCCGCCTGCAATGTGGGAGACCTAGGTTCAATGTAATAAATGTGTATTTGGTCTTTGTTCAGGTTCCTGGCACAGAGCTTCTGAAACCTTTGTAATCACCTGAATGATTAAGGTTGAGTGGAGTGTCTTTTGTTATTCACGATAAGTCCCTTTTGACCACGTTGTGTTTAGATCCTAAATTGTGTCCAATTCTTGCAAACTCATGGACTATAGTCTGCCAGGCCCCTCTCTCCATGGGATTTTCCAGGCAAGAATACTGCAGTAGGTTGCCATTTCCTTTTCCAGGGGATCTTCCCGACCCAAGGATTGAACCTGTGTCTCCTGCACTGGCAGGCGTTTTCTTCATTGCTAAGCCACCAGGGAAACCCCATTTTGATCATACTTGTGTTTAAGTTAATGAGGTGATTCTCGATAGAACTCTAGATACCTTAGAATGGGGGCTGGTTGCTATAGGAACCAACCGTGTGATCAGATGGTTGGAACTCTCAGCCCCATCCTGAGATCTCTGAGGAGGGGAGAATGGCAGGAGACTGAGTTAATGGCTAGAGATTTAATCAACCATGGCTATATAAGGAAATCTCCATAAAGGCTTAAAGGACTGAGGTTCAGGATGCTTCCAGATTGTTGAAGGCATCCACATACCAGGAGAGTAGTGATCTGGAGAGGGCATGAAGCTACCCCTCTTTGTATCTCCACTTGGCTGTTCCTGAGCTATATCCCTTATAATAAACTGGTGACAGTAAGTAAAGTATTTCTTTGAGTTCTGTGAGCCGTTCTAGCAAAGTATTAAACTTGAGGAGAGAGTCATGGGAGCCTCTGGTTTATAGCCGGTTAGTCCAGAAGTTCCAGTGACAAGCTGGGACAAGTGACAAGTGTCTGAAGTGGGGACAGTCTTATGGGACTGAGCCCTTACCTTGTGGAGTTTTTGCTAACTCTGGGTAGTTAGTGTCATAATAAATTAAATTGCAGGGCACCCAGCTGGTGTCACAGAGAACTGGAGAACTGCTTGGCATGGAAAGCCCACACATTTGGTGTCAGAAGTGTTATGAGTAGGAAGAAACAGTTTTCTTTTATTACCCTTATTGCATATTACCATTTCTTGAGGTTTTTCTCCAAGTTCATTTTGGAAAGAAACAAGGCCAAAATAAGTTCAATAAGTAAAAAGATAAAAATGTAGTCTCCCAACTATTAAGATTTAGGTTTGATCTAAAAGCTGTAGCTTAATTGTTGTTTTAGGATTTTCCATCAAAAAAATTTTTTCCCTGCTTCTAACACTGAGTTATGTTCTCTAGAAATTCTTTAAATTTTGAATTGTTCCAGCTTACCTGTGATATAGATAGTTCGTATTCTTTGTAACAGTTCACTTTTGCAACCCCTCCCCGATTCAAACAATAAAATCTGTCTTCCATAGAATAGATTAACTTTTTCTAAATGAAGGTGTGAATACAACTCCAAGACCTCACAGCTCTTTGTTGGGAAGTTTCTTATGTGAAACCTAAATGAGTGAAGACCATGTTTACTTGTCTGTCCCAGATGATAAAGAACCCACCTGCTAATGCAGGATATGTAAGAGATGTGGGTTCAATCCCTGGGTTGGGAAGATCCCCTGGAAGGAGGGCAGGGCATCCCAATACAGTATTCTAGTCTGGAGAACCCATGGACAGAGGAGCCTGGTGGGCTACACTCCATGGGGTCACTAAGAGTTGGACATGACTGAAGTGACTCACGCATGTCCCAGCTGGAGAAAACAAAACATCATACAATATACCAACAAGCTATATGGTCTGCTGCATGGGCAAAGCCCTACTCCCCAGTGCAAATAAGACGAAATATAAATCTGTGAAAACTGAACAGTTGAAAATATTGCTTGATGAATGTTTTTAATTACAGTGTCTTCAACTCTGGTAAATGTGCATATTAACTACAATGTATTAATTTACAAGATAATCCATCAAAGAAATCAAATCACTCTAGCAGTATTGTCTTGTTTGTTTCAATACATATCTGGAAATACTGTGACTTGGAAGAACTTTACTTAAGGAAAAATTAATGCAGGATAGCACTTAACGGTTGTTCAGGCTTCAAGTTTAATCTTACTCTGATAAATACCAGTTGAGCTCTAACTGGAGCTCTCTAAACCTCAGTTTCCTCTTCTATTATAAAGGAATACTAATGTATTGTGTATAGATAATTTCCTGTATATCATGATGTTTTGACATCATAAGAAACCATTCTGGTTGCAGAGAGACTGCCCCTCCCTGGTCTAGCTGATTCTTACGGAAGGCAAAGGGCCCAGCCTGGAGCATGACTTTGATATGCAAACTAACCTTTCCAGAGCCCTATCTCTTCTATCTGGTGCATATTCAATCCACCCCAGAGGCAATATTCCTCAGCTTTAATTATCCCAGGGCCAGGTGCCAGGAACTAGGGATCACTCTACAGGTCAGAGCCAACAGACAATATTCCAGCTTGCCGGTCCTAAACTGTCTACCCTGCTCTGCCTTGCCTTTGCAAGATCACCTCAGTAAAGTAGCCTGAGTGCTTCTCCCACCCCAGCTCCTGTCTTCTGCCTTCTAACCACCCTGTTTTTTCCCATTGGCCTTGCTTGGTGTGCCTCCTGCCTCTAGGACCTGTGAGTATAATAAACCTTGTTTCTTCCTGACTATCTCATTAAAGAATATAAAACAACCAACGTGTGTCTTGCAGAGTTACTGTGAAAATATAATGCCATCATTACCATCCCTAGTATGGAGAAAACCTTCAATGAACAGTTGCTGTTAGGAAAAGTAAGCCTAACATAGGAAGTATTAATATAATTCCATCATTAATGATCTGGACCACCATCCATGCTCATACTTTATCTGAATATAAAGCTTTGGAGGGCCTGCACCTCTGTCTCTTGACACAGCACACAGCATCTGAGACAGAAAGGAATGCTGGACCATTTCTGCATTCCTATGAACATGGCTTTTTTTTTTTTTTTTTTTTTGCCACAGGGATTTCCTGTCCCATACTCTCATAGAGGCTGGAAGCAGAGGCTCCTATCTTTCAACAACAGGTATGAATTCTGCCAACAGTCTAGCCAACTAAATCTTCCAGAGAAGGAGGGATTCACCTGGACTAGAGACATAAAGAGTTTATTATTTTTAATGAATTAAAGATGAAAGTGGAACATACCAACTCAAAAGAAGGCAACGAAAACACTGACCGGGTTTGATACCCAGGTTCGTTTTCTAGGAGCAGCACCAAATTCTCCCCATCAGGCGGGAGATGTTTTCTCGGCTTGTGTCAACCCTTGCTGCAAGCAGCTCAAGTTTCTTTATAGTCTCGGAGAGAGATTTATTTTGAACAGGTATCTCCTGCCTAACTCTTATGTGTGTCGTACTGTGTTATAGCTATGTCCTATCCAACCTTTCAGGTGGGCCTCATCCCTTGGAGTCATTTAATTTGGTTTTGTTTTCTAAAAACAAACAAAATAAAACCCTACAAAACCTATAAAGGAGATTATGGTCACCATGCTGTTGCCTTTTGTATGGTAGTGAGTCCATCCTTTTTACTCATCAAAAGTAACCCCAGGATGAGCTAGGTGCAGCTCAAGTTTCTTTATAGTCTCGGAGAGAGATTTATTTTGAACAGGTATCTCCTGCCTAACTCTTATGTGTGTCGTACTGTGTTATAGCTATGTCCTATCCAACCTTTCAGGTGGGCCTCATCCCTTGGAGTCATTTAATTTGGTTTTGTTTTCTAAAAACAAACAAAATAAAACCCTACAAAACCTATAAAGGAGATTATGGTCACCATGCTGTTGCCTTTTGTATGGTAGTGAGTCCATCCTTTTTACTCATCAAAAGTAACCCCAGGATGAGCTAGGAGAAAGGAGATGAAAATCTGATAGGTCAGACATAAGCTATTAGATATAGAATGGATAACAACAAGTTCTTACTGTATAGGACAGAGAACTGTATTCAATATCCTGTGATAAACCATAACAGAAAAGCATATTTTAAAAAGAATGTATATATATATATATAAAACTGAATCACTTTGCTATAGAGCAAAAATTAATACAACATTGTAAACCATCTATACTCCAAATAAAAATTTTTAAATGTAAAAAAAAAAAAAATTACAGATAAGGAGTAAAGGCTCCCAAGGACTTTAGTAACATCCTGGAAACTAAAGGGGTCATGCAACTAAAGATTCCTCAAGTTACTGATAATGGGACTTATAACATGAAGGAATATGTTGGCCTTACCATCTGTGGGAAAGGTGTGGGTCTCCTTAGGGATGTTTCTCTCCTTTCCCACTGACCTACCTGTGTCTTTAACATTTTTGACAAGCTGTTTGGAACATTATCACATTTATTATTAATTTTTCAGAAATATTCATGCTGCTTGAAATATGAAGGGTAAAAATATGAGATATGCAACAAAATCAAAGACAAGAGTTCCAGTTCTAACAACTGTGGACAAGGATGTTTTGAACCAACCCTCTCTTTGGAATTAGAAATGTCACCTAGGTGGTAAGGAACTGGGTTAGCAGGGTCTGGATATGGGGACAGAGGGAAGCCCAAACAAATGAGCGAGAAATTCACTGCTTTTCTTTTCAGTGTGTGTGTGTGTACGTGTGTGTGTGTGTGTGTGTGCGTGTGTGTGTGTGTGCGTGCTTGCGTGCGCGTGTGCTCAGTCATATCCAACTTTGTGACCCCGTGGACTGTAGCCTGACAGGCCCCTTTGTCCATGGGATTCCCCAGGCAAGAATACTGGAGTAGGTTGCCATTTGGGGATCTTCCCAATCCAGGGATTGAACCCGCGTCTCTAGTGTCTCCTGTACTGGCAGGCGGAGTCTTTACCACTGTGCCACCCAGGAAGCCCCTTTTCTTCTTCATGCAAATGCCAATTCTAAAAGTGGGACCCGAGAGACTGGACCCTGAGTAGAGCTTTCCACAGATGTGTGGGTCATGGGAAGAAATATCAGAGGTCAGAGCTTGCCAAGGATGATGGGACCTGGTAAACCAGCAATCCCCTCCCCTCTAGGGGCTGTTTTGGAATCTCAAAGGGGTATATTCCAAGAATAAGAGTATGCTGGATGGGTAGAGACTAGCCTCACAAAGAACAGAGCCTGATTGCCTAGGTGATCTCTGTCTGCTAGTACTCCAGCACAGCTGCTTGCCAGAGGCAAACCAAACCCTTTCTGGAGGGAAATAACATCACCTATGACCACAAATTATCTCTGAATGTTTTATTGCAAAATCTAGCAATCAGTTAAAAAGTATCAAGCACATAAAAAGATGAGACTCAAAGGAAAAGAGAAAACGACAGAAATGGGCTTATAGGGAGTATGGACTTTAGAGTTTTTCAGTAAGAATTTTTGAAAATTAGGATTAACACATTTAAGAAATTAGAAGGCCAGAATGATAAAACTGAGAGAGAATAGGAAATGAAGATAAAAGTTAAAAAAGACAATTCTAGAATTCAAAACACAATAATTGATATTAAGAATACAGTGAATAGGTTTAAATACGATTAGATATAGTTGAACAAGAATCGAGTAAGTGAGAAGAAAGCATCTAGGTTGAATCATGGAGAGACAAAAGGATGGAAAATACAGAAAAGAGTATGAGTGACATTAGGGACAGGTGAAAAAGTCTAAAACACATGGAACTGTAAACCCAGAATGAGAGAGAGAAATCAGGACAGAAAGAACGGGACAGAATAAAGGTATGCAGAGATAATGACTGAGAATTTTCCAAAATTTCTGAAAAATATCAAGCCAGATTTAAAAAGCATCATGAACCCCAAGTAGGATGTTATAAAGAAAATCATATCTAGACTATACTGGTAAGATCAGAGATAAAAATCTTAAAGCAGTTAAAGACACAAAAAGTTTACTGGCTATTCTTACTTCCTTTCCTAGGGTGAGGCGAAGAGGAGAGTTTTGTGTGGAGGTCTGTACAGAACACGGGCATTGAACTTAGCTTTGCTTTACTCTGTGTTTCTGTCCATTCATTGCCAGTTATACTTCGGGGACACCGAAGCAGCATTCCTGTTTCAGAATCCTTACAGCATTTTCTTATGACCGTGGATATTCACTTGGAACTTAAATTCTGCTCTGCACTGTATATATAACTAGGTTTGAGCACTTGTGATGGGGTTGGTGAGTGCATGCTCAGTTGCTAAGTCATAGTCGACTCTTTGTGACCCCAAGGCCTGTAGCCGTCAGGCTCCTCTAACCATGGGATTTTCCAGGCAACCCACTGGAGTGGGTTAACATTTCCTTCTCTATATGATGAGGTAGATCCCATTATGATGCCCAATTTTAGGTAAGCAAACCAGGGCTTGGAAAAGTTGTCACGTGGCTCAGGTCAGAGGGCTAGTAAGAAGTAAAGCTTGATTTCATGACTCTTGCTCCCCTCACCTGTGTTATCCAGTGGAAAGTGTAAACTTCTGATGGGGGGAGATTACAACTCAACTTTCCATTCTCTCTCATACTACCTATCCTCGACTTGCTCAAATAATACTAACAACTCTCCCAATGATGACTAGTTTCTTGAGCACATACATTATACCAGCACTCATTTACTTCTCACATCCTTCTTGTGAGGTAGGTAGTAGTATTCTCCCATTTTACATATTAAAACACTGAGGCACAAAGAGGTTAAGTAACTTGCAAGGTCCACAGTTGTTCAGTGGTGAAGCTGGAATCCAAAACTAGGCAGTTTGGGACTTCCCTGGTGGTACAGAGGTTAAGAATCTGCCGGGCAAAGCAGGTGCCACCAGTTCGATTCCTGGTCCAAGAAGATCCCACATGCCGTGGAGCAGCTAAGTCTATGCGCCACAGCTACTGAGCCCAAGTGCTGCAGCTCCTGAAGCCCCTGTGCGTAGGGTCTGTGCTCTGCAACAAGAGAAGTCGCTGCAGTGAGAAGCCCGTGCACCACGATGAAGAGGAGCTCCCACTCCCCACAACTAGAGGAAGTGCATGCAAAGCAATGAAGACCCAGTACAACCAAAATAAATAAATGAATAAGGAAAGAATTAAAAACAAACCAAACAAACCAGGCAGTTTGGCTTCGGAGCCTGATTCTGCCTATCATGTTCCCTGCTCTTTGTGCAGGCGTACTCAGTCATGTCTGACTCTTTGTGACCCCACAGACTATAGCCCACCAATCTCCTTTGTTTGGGATTTCCCAAGCAAGAATACTGGAGTGAGTTGGCATTTCCCCCTCCAGGAGATCTTCCTGACCCAGGGATCAAAACTGAGTCTCTTGCGTCTCCTGCTTGACAGGTGAATTCTTTACCACTGGGTCACCTGGAAAGCCTTACCGTTATTCATTAACAGAAGTAGAGGGAAAGACGGTGAACTGTGTCCACCAGGACAAGGTTGGAAGCATCGTAATTGTGGCTGTTAAAACAGCACACACCTTGGCTATGAATGACCTTATTTGTAGAGACATCAAGAAAAGGCAAATGATCTCACAGGAAACTTCAAGCTAATCCATTAGGCTTTGGGGCATTCTTCAGAACCTATGCAGTCATGAGTGTTTTCTCTACAAGGTGAATTTTTAATCATGTCTTTACCACAATTATTTTTATCACATATATTTTGTTCCCCTATTTGTGTATCTCCCCAAGTTCATTTTAATTTTACCTATCCCTTAGGTAGGGGCTTCCCAGGTGGCACAAGGGTAAAGAACCTGCCTCTTAATGCAGGAAATGCAAGAGACATGGGTTCAATCCCTGGGTTGGGAAGATCCCCTGAGGTAGGAAATGGCAGCCCATTTCAGTATTCTTGCCTGGAAATCCTATGGATAGAGGAGCCTGGCAGGGTACAGTCCATGGGGTCACAAAGAGTTGGACATAACTGAGCAACTGAGTGCACACATCCCTTAGGTAAAAGATAAGTGAACTGACTTCACAGCAGAAACAGTCCTTTGCTGGATCCCAAATAAGTTGAAGCTGGACAAGAATGCCAAGACCCCCAGCTCTTGTTTAGCAAACTTTAGAAGGAGAAAATCACCATGACAAGAAAAGGCCTACTGCTCAGGGAAGATGGTAAATGTTAACAGATGCCAGGAGGAGACAAAGCCAGTCAATAGCTGCTGTTCTTCTTCAAGGAAAATGAAGCATGTTCACATTGAAAAGAGTAGGGCAAATGTAAAGTGAGTCATAAATTTTACAATGCACTCTCTATGAAGGAATTAAATTACAAATTATGATGGTATGATTTCCTCCAAGGCCATATATATCTAATCCAATACTGTAATTAACATTGAGTTTTAAATGTCGCTAGTCTCAGAAGAGTGAATCCACAAGTCTTGGGAGGAAGTATTTCAGAGAGGTTGTCATTATCAAATACTCTCTTGCTGTCAATGGAGTCAGACATGTGGAATTTCTAAAACAGGAAGGCTTCACTCGAGGTCTTAGGGCTCATTTGGTTGCAAGGAACACAACCTCACTCTGGCTACTTCACGTTCAAAAGATTTATTATACAGAAGCTCCTCGCAGAATTCAAGACAGGAAGGACAGTCGAGCCCCGTCGGGAATCAGACTTGGAAACTGAAAAGGCTTTGGGGCTATGCAGCTGTTCTGGGCTGCACGTTCTCTTGCCCGCATTTTTCTGTTTCCCCTGCCGTGTCCAGCCTCTCCCTGCAGACTGGCTCTCTGTGTGAGCACCACACACACGGCTGTTAATAGCTGTCACAGCCTCTCATTCCACAGGACCTTGAAGCCCTCATCACAAGCACATGACCTTCCAGCTTGTGTCTCTCAGTTCAAATTCTCGAGAGAAAAATAATCAGACTGGTCTGGTTCATGGATCACCTAATTAAGAAAGGTTGGGTTTATTTGGTATAAACACAGATAAATTCAGAGCTCTAGTTGGCCAAGGGATAGAGGGGTTCTTCAAGAAGAGAACCGGGAAGAAATTTCAAAATGTGTCCCTAATCACTATGATCTGGACCAATGATCAGTGTCCTGGAACCCTCTCAGTATCTTAAACAATTACCAAGGACAAGTTCAAATATTGGGGCAAGCTTTGGGGGGGGAAGCAATTAAAATGGAAAAAAATTGTATATAAATATATGTAAATTATTCCCCACCAAATGAGATTTAAGCTCATGAATTACTTTCCATCAACGAAATGAATAAGATGGTTGGATGGTATCACTGACTCGATGGACATGAGTTTGAGCAAGCTTTGGGAGTTGGTGATGGACAGCAAAGCCTGGCGTGCTGCAGTCCATGGGGTCGCAAGGCGTCAGACATGACTGAGCAACTGAACTGAATTGAACTGAATGAAGCGAAATGCTAAAACTGAAATAAAAACTTTTAGTGACACATTTGATCATTAACTGAAGATTTTTAGGACAAGCACCAATGGAGTTGTGTACCTAATATCAACTTAATGTGATACATTAGGCAGACAATATCCAATATCCTTGAATATGCAATAAATATTGGTCAATACATGATTTCAAAGCAAAATGCTTTATTGTGCTATAACTTGACTGAAACAATATAAACATTTCAGAAGCGTCATCAGAGAGTAACATTTTTCATTTTTTCTCTGATACCTTCACCTAACCCCATTGGAGTTCACTTTTAAACCAGACAGGGCCTGGATCAAGAAGTTCCTAGAGAGACAGCTTCTGTTGCCACCGTCACCCCAGAAGGATCAAAGCCAGAGCCAAAGACTAGCCCTACCCAGATTTGGAGGCCAGACAGAGGGGACTTCATGGAATGTAACCAACTGGCTTGACTTCAGATTCCTAGGGCCATTGTTTCAGGATCAGAATTTATCTCTGGCCATGGAATAGTTTAATACCAAAATATTCTCATTTTTGAATACTGAATTTTTTAATAGTCTATTTTCAACTAAACATTTAAAATATTAATTTAACATGCAACACTAAATATTAAAATGTTTATATTCAGTTTAAAAAAATAGTGGTAAATCCTATTCAAGCAAACAAATCATTGGATTATATAGTTGTCAATATTCTTTAGAAGATTTTGAAACTTGGCTTTTTTATTTTAGTTTTATAGGTATAATTAAAATAAAATCCTTTTTTGTCCATTACTTTGATTTTGCATTCTGTTTGAAGCATGTAGAATTTTTTTTATATATATATATCCAGTTTCCATGTCACTTTGTCACTGTATTTTTATTTTGTTTGAATCCTTTTACATTAAACTTTTGTGTATTGAGTGGTTGTCATTTTCAGCCAAAATTAAAAAACAAAAGTTTCATAGTGTTCTAACACTTGAGGCTATCTTATTTTAAGTCCAACTTCAGTTTTAAATGAAAGACAAACAGCATTTTTCCAGAGGGGAAAGAAAATATATCTTTTGATTGGCCATTGGCACTTGGCATACACTATTTTTTCCTTGGCCTTTATTTGCAGAGAGGGAAGTGAAGTTAGACAACTAAGTAGAATTTTTCTGTTTCTTTTCTAGAAAAAAAGAACAACAGCACTGGTAAGTCAGTACTATTCCTGGTTCTCAGATGAAGAACTTGAGACTTTGAGAGGTGAAGTAGTTCTCACATAGGGTCACATAGCTAGTAAGTGACAGAGCCTGGTTGCTAATTCAAGTGTGTCTGATTCCGAAATCTGTGCTCTGTAGCACCGTGTGCCTCATGATTCCACAATTGCAGATCTGCAGGTATTCCCAGGTCAGAGAACACGTATGTTTGAGTTAGTTACAGCCCGCTTCAGTGTAAAAGCTCCATGTTAAGTGTTATGTGTATGCAGAAGCAGGCTGGGGCTGTAGGAAGGTGATTTTTTCAGCCCATCATTACAAAATTGCACACACTGTAACCTTATGACAATGCACTTTCTCTTGTAAAAGAGGAGAAAATAGCTGATAATATAATGGCAATAGAGCCCTGTGCAGTAAACTCTCATTAGGTTTGAATTATTATAGCTAGAGGTAGACCCACGGATGTTGTACTGTAATTACATGAAAGGTGCACCATAAAGGCTATTTCTCTTTTCCCCTCTCTCAATTCATTCTCAGAACATACCCCAACACCTGGTTCCCAGGACTCAGACTGCACAGTGATCACATCATTGCCAAACCAGGACTCACAGTTACAGCAGCGGAAGCCTCTTACCCTCCTTCATCTCTAGTTTAACCCGCTGTTCCTAAACCCCCACCTTGGTCCTCTGGCCCCACTTCTCCAGACACATTTTCATAAGCCTCATAGGCTACCTGGCAATGTGGCAAATACTGCAGGTTCATCTGGGAGCTGCACTGGGGACCCAGTGGCACCTCTCACATCCCAGTCTCCTTACCCCTAGCCAGCGGGGGCCAGGCTCCTTTGGACCTGATGTCCTCGACCTCTGCCTCTGGTTTGCACATCCTAGGCTATTCTATTCTCAGTGTTTCAAGATTAATGGTTATTACAGTTTGTAAAAGGAACATTGTTTTTTTGGGGGGGATTCTGGAGATCTTCTTACTAGGAAAAGGTCTCAAAGCCATTTATACTCTACTTGACTGAGTAAAGACCAAGAACTCAGAAGACGTCACAGCATCTTCTGTAAGTTGGGGTGAAGAGTCATGGATGGGACTAGTTAAAATCAAGACATTCCTTTGGCCTCTCAACCAGAATGTAGCATCTAAGTGACCACTGATGTGGTATATCAGACCCAGGAGCTGCTGCCAGGAAATGCCTTACCCAAGCACCACTTGCGAAGGCGTCTTAGCTGTAGACTCAGGTTTTTCCTCCTGATCTCCCTTCCGAACCTCCTTTAGGTTCTGTTACAGGCTTCCTTTTAACAGAAAGAGCCATGCATGTCTGCTTTTGTTAGATGATAAAAAGTAGCTGTAACTGTGACAAAGACATGATGTAGAAGCTGCAGTGGAAACACTTTAAATAATTATTTTCCTTCAGTGATGAGAAAAAGAAATATTTTAAAGTAATAATCTAAAATTTTATATTTGTGATTTTAAGCAGTGAGGATAACTAAATTAATATAAATAAATAATAGATTTATGGTCATTTCATCTATATCCCTACAAGTTTATATGCACAAAAGTGAAAATGAAGGTCACTGGGTTTGTTGACTCTTTCTGACCCCGTGGACTGTAGCCTGCCAGGCTCTTCTGTCCATGGTTACTGGAGTGGGTAGCTGTTCCCTTCTCCAAGGGATCTTCCCAACCCAGGGATCAAACTCAGGTCTCCCACATTGCAGGCAGATTCTTTACCATCTGAGCCACCAGGGAAGCCCAAGAATACTGGAGTGGGTAGCCTATCCCTTCTCCAGCGATTCTTCCTGGCCCAGGAATTGAACTGGTGTCTCTGGCATTGCAGATGGATTCTTTACCAGCTGAGCTACCAGGGAAGCCTTTATATGTTCAAGTGGGACAAAAAAAATTGGGAAAAGGAATATCTCATGGAAAAATGTGGATCCCATCATTTGTTATTAAATGATTGCTTTTTTACTCTCTCCATCTGTTCAAATGTTTGCTTCTATCTCTCAGTAAATCTTGCTGCTGCTGCTAAGTTGCTTTAGTCGTGTCCGACTCTGCGACCCCAGAGACAGCAGCCCACTAGGCTCCCCTGTCCCTGGGATTCTCCAGGCAAGAACGCTGGAGTGGGTTGCCAAAATCTTAGGTAGGGAATAATACGATGACAGAGAATAATTACTATGACAGCTATATGTAAATGAGCTGGGAATGAAGATCTGGAAAGGCGGATACTGTTGTTACAAAAGAGTACAGGGAGTTGAAAAAGAAGTGAGGTTTTCAAGAACTTTAACCAAGAAAACCTCAACAAGTCTTGATGACGGACCAGGCATAGAGTACGGCACTATAAATAGTGAAGTGAATGTGATCCTGAATTTGAGGACTGTTCTTTGGGTAGAATCACAGTGGTGGCAATGTTAAGACTGGCCTGGATCTGATTGTCTTCATCCTGATTCTTCACCCTGAATCCATCTAATTAAAGATTGCGATGAGGACAGGGAAGTCAGCTTTCATGATGCAGTAGTTTGTCATTTTCTCCAGGTGGCAAAACCAACTTCTGTTCAATTCCTACACCTTCACTTAAGGGAGAGAAGAAGCCTAAGATGTGAGAGCTTTGAGGAGAAATGGGCAGAAAATAATGGATTCCCTGGCAAGCCTTGTCCCCAGGAATCCTGCACAAGCACATGCCAACGGTTATAACCCTTCTCCTAGGCTGACAGTTGTTAAATTTGATATTAAGGTCAATTAGATTGTACAAAGATAAAGGTCCTTTCTTGCAGAAACTCCACTGAGCCCTAAAGCTCATGTTGCCTAATGCTTCAGCCCTTCTTCCTCATCCTGGTCTATCTGGTATATATAGACCAGATATATCTACCTGGTATAAATATCTCCTGACTTAGCCCAACCTACTGGGAACACTTCTTCACTCTCACTCTGTTACTTAGGAAAAAACCGTGGGTAGGAAGTAAATCCCAGTAGACACACTAAACGACTCCCCTCCAAACTCATGCTAGTGAGACTCATACATATATTGTTTGGGAGACATACAAACACTCACAGATACTTTGGAAAGAAGGAGAATTTGATGTTAAAATTCAAAATTAGCTAACTGCTCAAATACTCCAAGGGATGGCTTATATGTATATTGGTGAAAGAATGCCTAGATATAAATTGTAAGCTAATGAGTTAGGATACTATTTAAAAATTATGGCTCTCAGTTTTCTCCAAATTATACAGTAGATATTCAGAAATACAATTTTAAAAAGATTAGATGTGTTGCGCTGTAGTTTTGAAAGCACTGTCCATACACGGTAAAATAAGTAATTAAAGCAGCATAATACAACACACAATTAAAAATAAGCCACTGTTCTCCTTTCCTGCCCCCTTAGTCCTACTCCCCAGAACTAACTGTATCAGTCATGAACGCCTTCTCAGAAAGCAACAGGAACTCCTAACAATGGTGGCTGTTGTTGATTTATATGAAATTCAGTGGTAGGTGGTATTGGGTTTGGTTCTGTAGTTTGCAACATAATCAAGAAGCCACGCTTGAGTCACAGTGTTCCAGAAATGTCCCATCCTGTTGTCACAAGGAGGCTAATACAGCTCTGGGCAGTGCATTCTCCACTGAAAGATTGCTATGCAGGAAGCAATGGGGTAGAAGCAAAAAGAGCTTTCTTCTCACGCAAACCCTCGTTTTCTGAGGACAGACATCCTCCCGGAAGCCTTTAGCAGACTTCCTCTCATCTCTCATTCCCAAACAAGAACTGGCTCCTATCCCTAGACCCACCATGGGCAGCAGAGAATGAGACCCATGACTGATTTAGGTCCATTGTAACTCTTCCCCTGGGCTGGCACATGGCTGCCTCAACAAAATCAGTGTTCTGTTGGCAAGACAGAAAGGCAAAGGCTATTGGGCAGGCCACCAGTGATGACCACAATAAAAATGATCAACTGGGTTTTAACATCTGCCCAGAACTTTTGTATATTATGTATTTAAGTAAATATACTATAAGTACTATGTAATATATCATTATATGGGTATGCCATATGCATGGTCACATACATGTTTATATGTGTATACACAAAAATATCCACACATGATACTTGCCTAAGTATCTTACATTTTAGATAAATGAAGTACTCTATGCATAGTGCTGTGCATACAACTAGCACATAGTCGGCTTTCCTGGTGGCTCAGATGGTAAAGAATCTGCCCTCAATGCAGGAGACACAGGTTTGATCCTTGGGTCGGGAGATATCCTGAAGAAGGAAATGGCAACCCACTCCAGTATTCTTGCCTGGAGAATCCCACGGACAGGAGAGCCTCATGGGTCACAGTCCATAGGGTTGCAAAGAGTCAAACATGATTGAAGCGACTTAGCATGCACACACACACTTTTAAAAGAGAATGTGGATCATTTTCTAGCAAATGCTAAATTTTATTTTACTAGTACTTTGAAAAATTATGCCAGCACCTTTATTTTGGGCTGTTGAATATTCTTGAGGATATTAGCTGCATAGCTCCTTTTAAGAGAGATAAGAATTACTGTGGTCAGCAATAATTTCCATTTAAACATAGTGAAATAATTTTGTGAATAACTGCTAGGTGACTGAATGTTTACTTTTTGATGACTATCTAGCCACAAATATTTTCTAATCATGTTAATATGCAGGCAGAAGTAAGAAGTTAGATACTGAACATTTTGTGGTGTATTTGCATAAAACATTGTGTTCACTTCAGTTCAGTCGCTCAGTCGTGTCCGACTCTTTGCGACCCCATGAATCACAGCACGCCAGGCCTCCCTGTCCATCACCAACTCCCAGAGTTCACCCAGACCCACGCCCATGGAGTCAGTGACGCCATCCAGCCATCTCATCCTCTGTCGTCCCCTTCTCCTCCTGCCCCCAATCCCTCCCAACATCAGAGTCTTTTCCAGTGAGTCAACTCTTTGCATGAGGTGGTCAAAGTACTGGAGTTTCAGCTTTAGCATCATTCCTTCCAAAGAAATCTGAGGGCCGATCTCCTTCAGAAAGGACTGGTTGGATCTCCTTGCAGTCCAAGGGACTCTCAAGAGTCTTCTCCAACACCATGGTTCAAAAGCATCAGTCCTTTGACGCTCAGCCTTCTTACAGTCCAACTCTCACATCCATACATGACTACTGGAAAAACCATAGCCTTGACTAGATGGACCTTAGTTGGCAAAGTAATATCTCTGCTTTTGAATATGAACATTGTGTTAGCAAATGAATTTTGCATTAATGATAGGCTTTTTTTGCCTTTTCATACTGTTCATGCTGATACTGAAGCTGAAACTTCAATACTTTGGCTACCTGATGCAAAGAACTGACTCATTGGAAAAGACCCTGATGCTAGGAAAGATTGAAGGCAGGAGGAGAAGGGGACGACAGAGGATGAGATGGTTGGATGGCATCACCGACTCTATGGACATGAGTTTGAGTAAGCTCCGGGAATTGGTGATGGACAGGGATGCCTGGTGTACTGCAGTCCATGAGTCGCAAACAGTCAGACATGACTGAACAACTGAACTGAACTGACAGGCTTTTTTCAAGAAAAAATAACTTCTCTACTATCTGCCTAATTTATGCTGCACAGAGAACATGAGAGTTGTCTGAGAAATTCTTATTGGAAGAGAAGGTCATTATAGATAATTTGTGTGTGTGTAAGTCACTTTAGTCATGTCCGACTCTTTGAGACGCCATGGACTGTAGCCTGCCAGGCCCCTCTGTCCATGAGATTCTCCAGGCAAGAGTACTGGAGTGGGCTGCCGTTCCCATCTCCAGGGGATCTTCTCAACCCAGTGCTTGAACTCATGTCTCCTAGGTCTCCTGCATTGGTAGGTGGGTTCTTTACCACTAGTGCTACCATAGATATTTTAAGCAAAAGCAAAACATTTTCTTCAAGTATTTGGCATAATTGGATGCAAATCTGTGGGAGAAAAGGAAGCAGAGGAGAGCAGTCTCCTTAGTTATCCCTGAACTAGTGTCCTGACCAAGAGTCTCAGCTAGGTGAGTACTGTGATGAGTCTGGCTTCAAGTTGTCTTTCTGCTGACCTCTTATAGTCCTTAAGGTCAAGTTGTAAAATGGCTTGTATTTAAGGTAGAAACTATATCTTTCAATCCAAGATATATAAATAGCTCACGCAACTCAATATCGCTCAGTCGTGTCTGACTCTTTGCGATCTGTGGACTGTAGCCCACCAAGCTCCTCTTTCCATGGGATTCTCCAGGCAAGAATACTGGAGTGGGTTGTCATTTCCTTCTCCAGGGGATCTTCCCAACCAGGGATCGAACCCAGGTCTCCCACATTGCAGGCAGACTCTTTAACCTCTGCACCACCAGGGAAGCCAACACACACACACACATATATATATATATATAAACTAATCAAAAAAATAGGCAGAAGACCTAAGTAGATATTTTTCCAAAGAAGACTTACAGATAGATGTGTTTGTACTGTGGTTTGGAGAAGACTCTTGAGAGTCCCTTGGACTGCAAGGAGATCCAACCAGTCCATTCTGAAGGAGATCAGCCCTGGGATTTCTTTGGAAGGAATGATGTTAAAGCTGAAACTACAGTACTTTGGCCACCTCATGCGAAGAGTTGACTTATTGGAAAAGACTCTGATGCTGGGAGGGATTGAGGGCAGGAGGAGAAGGGGACGACAGAGGATGAGATGGCTGGATGGCATCACTGACTCGATGGACATGAGTCTGAGTGAACTCCGGGAGTTGGTGATGGACAGGGAGGCCTGGCGTGCTGTGATTCATGGGGTCGCGAAGAGTTGGACACGACTAAGTGACTGAACCGAACTGAACTGAACAGGCACATGAAAAGATGCTCAACACCAATAATTATTAGAGAAATGAACATCAAAACTACAATGAGGTAACACCTCATACCAATCAGAGTGAGCTATTAACAAAAAAAAACCCCCAAAACCACAAATAACAATGTTGAAGAAGATATGGAGGAAAAGGAACTATTGTACTCTGTTGGTGGGTGGGCATATAAATTGGTGTATCCACCATGGAAAAACAGTAGGGAGTTTCCTTAAAAAAACAAAAATCAAACTACCATATGACCCACACTTCTACTTCTGAGTACATATGCAGAAAAAAATGAAAACACTAATTCAAAAAGATACATGTACCCCAGTGTTCACAGCAGCACTGTTTACAATAGCCAAGCTATGGAAGCAAACCAATTAATTGCCCACCAACAGGTGAACTGATAAAGGAGATGTGGTAGATACATATATACAGTGGAATATTGCTCAGTCACTAAAAAGAATGAAACTCTGCCTTTGCAGTAACATAGATAGACTCTGATATGCTTAGTGAGGTAAGTTAGAAGAAGACAAATACTGTATGATATCACTAATAAGCAGAATCAGAAAAATACTACAAATGAATGTATATGGAATGTGCATGGACTCACAGACATGGAAGACAAACTAGCAGTTACCACTGGGGAGAGGAGTAATTTAGGGGTATAGAATTAAAAGATACAAACTACTCTGTATAAAATAGATAAGCAACAAGGCTGTATTGAATAGAACAAGGAATTATAGCTATTGTAATAACTTTTAATGGAGTATAATCACTAAAAACAGTAAATCACTATATTGTACACCTAAAATTAATATAATATAGTAAATCAACTATAATTAAAAAAAAATCTTTAGCCATGCTGGCATTTTAACACACACAGAAAAACTCTATCTTTTAGTCTCCCTTTCTTCTTGTTTCTCATCATTTGTCCTAAAATTGATTGCTACATACGAAAATATGATTATACCTAAGTTATTTAATGGCTAAGACTTCATGTTTTTTTACTTACGAAGCAAGTGGTTTGAATTAAAAAACGGCTAAAATCTCCTCCAGATCTAAAATTCCAAATGAAAATCAGTGATTTGAGAAGTTATTGGTCATTAGAATCAACTGGAGCCCTTATAAAAACACAGGTTCCTGGATTCAACCTTGGGACATTCTGATTTATTCGTTCATCAAATGATTATGGCTGGCCATAATGTATGTAAGGCATGACATCCTGGATACACAGTGATGAATGTAACAGTTATAGTCCCACCTTGCTCCAGCCTCTACAGAACTGAGACTGAGGCCAGTAATCTGTGTTTTAAAAATGCTCTGCAGGCAATTCTGACAACTGGACAGTTTAGAAGAGCAATGTTTCAGACCAAATGCAAACAAGAGACATTTCTGGGGGATTGTTCTAATTCTATTCTGGATGAACTCAGATTTACACTCTTGAAAGTCTTCTATATGAAAAAATCTTTAGCTTCTCCAAAGTGTGTGTGTGTATCTAAATTGAAACATAAATGTTAACAAGAAGAAAACACACACCAGTTGTAGTTACAGAATGCTAGTATGGGTGAGATTTTAGCAAATTAACATTGCTAATTCATACACTAACCACAGACACCTGCACAACTTAAAAAATTAATATTTGCTTTGAAATATTCAGAGTTAAAGTTCAGATGCTTATGCAAATAAATGAATTATTCATTTTGAATTCCATTACTGACTTTGATTTGATCTTTGAAGAACTTTAAAGCCTTACCTACTTTAATGTCCAACAGTTTGATATTTGCTTAACTGTTTGACTTAATGACCAATGAATGTTGAGATATACAAATAGACAATTTATGCTTGCTCTGATCACATGATTCTATTTTCCTTTAAATAATGCCAGACTTAGAATTTACTAAAAATGAAATTAATGAAAGAATCCCTGTTTCTGTGCCACTAAATTATAAAACAATTTGACCTAATTCCAGGAAGTTAGGTAATTCTAGGAGGCCACAAGGATAAATGTTAACAAAGGAGCAATGAATAGTCAAACTTTAATTGTTTCATTTTTAAGTTAGAATCTTTATCACAAGTTTTTTTCCCCCATCAACATCTACATTCCAATATGGCCATTAAAAAAGAAAAAGATACCATTTGGAGCAGTCCATATCTACTCATTGTAGTTTTTTGTATCAATCAGGGTTCCAGCAGGTGGTTCAAATGAAGAGGTTTTACTGCAGGGGTCACAAGCAGGTGAAGGTTGGGGGAAGGGAATAAGGAAGGGATGTGAGAAGACGGTTCAGTTCAGTTGTTCAGTTGTGCCTTACTCTTTGCGACCCCATAGACTGCTTGCCTGGAAAATCCCAGGGACAGCGGAGCGTGGTGGGCTGCCGTCTATGGGGTCGCACAGAGTTGGACACGACTGAAGTGACTTAGCAACAGCAGCAGTTGCAGACTGCTTGCCTGGAGAATCCCAGGGACAGCAGAGCCTGGTGGGCTGCCGTCTATAGGGTTGCACAGAGTCGGACATGACTGAAGCAACTTAGCAGCAGACTGAAGCACGCCAGGCTTTCTTGTTCATCACTAACTCCCGGAGCTTACTCAAACTCATGTCCATAGAGTCGGTGATGCCATCCAACCATCTCATCCTCTGTCGTCCCCTTCTCCTCCTGCCTTCAATCTTTCCTAGCATCAGGGTCTTTTCCAATGAGTCAGTTCTTCGCATCAGGTGGCCGAAGTACTGGAGTTTCAGCTTCAGCATCAGCCCTTCCAATGAATATTCAGGACTGATTTCCTTTAGGACGGACTAGTTGGATCTCCTTGCTGTCCAAGGGACTCTCAAGAGTCTTCTCCAACACCACAGTTCAAAAGCATCAATTCTTCCGTGCTTAGCTTTATTATAGTCCAACTTTCACATCAAGGAGGTGGTGAGTGTAGAGGAAATAAGGAAAACCCCCAGACTCTTTAAGAAGACAGTTTATAGTGGGTGTTTACAACTCTGCGGCATGCTTCATGCATAGACTATTTACTTTGGATCCAGGACCGTCTTCAAATCTAAATTCTGTTTTTGGTTTCAAACTTTTTATTTTCTGTTTTTACTAAACTTTACCTGCAAGAATTACATGTTTTTGTGCTTCCTCCTCTTCACATTAGTTATTATATTAGTAGTAGTAAATTGTAATCAAAGAGCCAAATCTAATACAAAAAAATATTTTAGATTAACTGTAAATTGCTCCTTTAATTTAGGAAGGATAATCCAGAATTTTATTTTGGTGATTAAAATAATAGGATTAAATCATAATTCAGCTTATGCGTACATTCCCTCTTATTATGGGGAGTTAGCTGTGTGGTTACAGAACCTCCGTCACTTGCGTGGGTGTGGGCCTGAGTCAACACTCACACAAAAGCTTGTTTCCTTGAATGACTGGGTAATTGAAAATGCCAAGACACATTTTATAAATTCAACAAGGAGAAGAGTAATCATCGTTAATGTTGCTGAAAACCTGGAGGAAAAATTGGCTTTGATAGGCTGCAAGATGAAACGACAGCAGCTCAAATGTCACTGCCTAGAGGAGGACAACCAGAGTTAGGCTAGCTGCCACTCATGTGACTTCACAAAAGGTTACCCAGAAGGGATGGCACCCACTGCAGGAAGCAGAAATGTCATTGTCAGGACCTGACGTTCTTGGAATGCAGGATATAAAAAACCAAAGGCAATTTGATCCAGAATTTGATAGATTGCGTACCATATAAAATGATCTATATATCCGGAAAGCAAGAATACCTTTCCCAAGAAAACACTTGAAAAAGAGCATAGAGCCAAATCTAATACAAAAAAATATTTTAGATTAACTGTAAATTGCTCCTTTAATTTAGGAAGGATAATCCAGAATTTTATTTTGGTGATTAAAATAATAGGATTAAATCATAATTCAGCTTATGCGTACATTCCCTCTTATTATGGGGAGTTAGCTGTGTGGTTACAGAACCTCCGTCACTTGCGTGGGTGTGGGCCTGAGTCAACACTCACACAAAAGCTTGTTTCCTTGAATGACTGGGTAATTGAAAATGCCAAGACACATTTTATAAATTCAACAAGGAAAAGAGTAATCATCGTTAATGTTGCTGAAAACCTGGAGGAAAAATTGGCTTTGATAGGCTGCAAGATGAAACGACAGCAGCTCAAATGTCACTGCCTAGAGGAGGACAACCAGAGTTAGGCTAGCTGCCACTCATGTGACTTCACAAAAGGTTACCCAGAAGGGATGGCACCCACTGCAGGAAGCAGAAATGTCATTGTCAGGACCTGACGTTCTTGGAATGCGGATATAAAAAACCAAAGGCAATTTGATCCAGAATTTGATAGATTGCGTACCATATAAAATGATCTATATATCCGGAAAGCAAGAATACCTTTCCCAAGAAAACACTTGAAAAAGAGCATGGGAACACTAGTATCAAAAAGAAAGATGCGAGTTACTAGTTTTAAAGGGAAAATTTCCAAATTCTTTTTCTTATGTGTAAAAGGCACCAAAGGTAAAAGGCAGAGGGTGGGCTGTAGGAAAACCCATTCAATTCCATTCTATTTGCAAGTTTAAAATTTAAGGTAGATTTTGGCCATATGTATATTCAAGTAACCGGCTGCTGTCTATGGGGTCGCACAGAGTCAGACATGACTGAAGCGACTTAGCAGTAGCGGTAGCAGTACCAGACTTTATTTTTCAATTATTTCACTGTGAAATAATTACATTGTGAAAAGTTTAAGGCTTGATTCTGTTTGCAGCAAATATGTTTCCCATTTTTCAAAACAAATACTTCCATCCTTCACTCCCTTCCAAGAACTCAATGGCTTCTCACTGCCAATAAGACTGTCACATGATAATGTATTTAGGAATTAGTTTATGATTTGGTTCTCTTTACCTAAATAGATTCAATAGGTTCTCTTTACTACAAATAGATTCAAGGGTTTAGATCTGATAGATAGAGTGCCTGAAGAACTATGGAGGGAGGTTCGTGACATTATACAAGAGGTGGTGACCAAAACCATCCCCAAGGAAAAGAAATACAAAAAGGCAAAATAGTTGACTGAGGAGGCCTCACAAATAGCTGAGAAAAGAGAAGCAAAAGGCAAAAAAGAAAAGGAAAGATACACCCATCTGAACGCTGAGTTCCAAAGAATAGCAGAGAGAGATAAGAAAGCCTTTCTAAGTGAACAATGCAAAGAAATAGAGGAAAACAACAGAATGGGAAAGACTAGAGATCTTCATAAGAAAATTAGAGATACCAAGGGAACATTTCATGCAAAGATGGACTTGATAAAGGACAGAAATGGTATGGACCTAACAGTGGCGCTCAGCCTTCTTCACAGTCCAACTCTCATATCCATACATGACTACTGGAAAAACCATAGCCCTGACTAGACAGACCTTAGTCGGCAAATAATGTCTCTGCTTTTGAATATGCTATCTAGGTTGGTCATAACTTTCCTTCCAAGGAGTAACCGTCTTTTAATTTCATGGCTGCAATCACCATCTGCAGTGATTTTGGAGCCCAAAAAATAAAGTCTGACCCTGTTTCCACTGTTTCCCCATCTATTTCGGGTGAAGTGATGGGACCAGATGCCATGATCTTCGTTTTCTGAATGTTGAGCTTTAAGCCAACTTTTTCACTCTCCTCTTTTACTTTCATCAGGAGGCTTTTTAGTTCCTCTTCACTTTCTGCCATAAGGGTGGTGTCATCTGCATATCTGAGGTTATTGATATTTCTCCCGGCAGTCTTGATTCCAACTTGTGTTTCTTCCAGCCCAGCATTTCTCATGATGTACTCTGCATAGAAGTTAAATAAGCAGGGTGACAATATACAACCTTGATGTACTCCTTTTCCATTCATCTCACATGCTAGCAAAGTAATGCTCAACATTCTCTAAGCCAGGCTTCAATAGTACATGAACCAAGAACTTCCAGATGTATAAGCTGGATTTAGAAAAGGCAGGGGAACCAGAGATCAAATTGCCAGCATCTGTTGGATCATAGCAAAAGCAAGAGAATTCAAGAAAAATATCTATTTCTGCTTCATTGACTATGCTAAAGCCTTTGTGCAGATCACAACAAACTGTGGAAAACTCTTAAAGAGATGGCAATAGCAGACCACCTGACCTGCCTCCTGAGAAATCTGTATGCAGGTCAAGAAGCAACAGTTAGGACCAGACATGGAAAAATGGACTGGTTCCAAATTAGGAAAGGAGTATATAAAGGCTGTATATTGTCACCCTGCTTATTAACTTATATGCAGAGTATATCATGAGAAATGTTGGAGTGGATGAAGCACAAGCTGGAATCAAGATTGCTGGGAGAAATATCAATAGCCTCAGATATGCAGATGACACCACAAATATGGCAGAAAGCAAAGAGGAATTAAAGAGCCTCTAATGAAGGTGAAAGAGAGTGAAAAATGTGGCTTACAATTCAACATTCACAAAACTAAGGTCATGGCATCAGGTCCCATCGTTTTATGGCAAAGAGGTGGGGAAACAAGGGAAACAGCGACAGATTTAATTTTCTTAGGCTCCAAAATCACTGCAGATGGTAACTGCAGCCACGAAATTAAAAGACGCTTGCTCCTTGGAAGAAAAGCTATGAAAACCTAGATATGACAGCATATTAAATATGACAGCATATTAAAAAGCAGAGACATTGCTTTGTTGACAAAGGTCCGTCTAGTCAAAGGTATGTTTTTCCAGTAGTCATGTATGAATGTGAGAGTTGGACCATAAAGAATGTTGAATGCCAAAGAATTGATTCTTTTGAACTGTGGTGTTGGAGAAGATCTTGAGAGTCCCTTGGACTGCAAGGAGATCAAACCAATCAATCCTAAAGGAAATCAATCCTGAATATTCATTAGAAGGACTGATGCTGAAGCCGAAGCTCCAATACTTTGGCCACCTGATGTGAGAGCTGACTCACTTAGGAAAGACCCTGATGCTGGGAAAGATTGAGGGCAGGAGGAGAAGAGGACGACAGAGGATAAGATGGTTGGATGGTATCACTGACTCAATGGACATGAGTTTGAGCAAGCTTCAGGCGTTGGTAAAGGACAGGGAAGCCTGGTGTGCTGCAGACCATGGGGTTGCAACGAGTTGGACACAACTGAGTGATTGAACAATAACTCAAACCCACGTATTACCCTCCAACTGCACATACACACACAAATGACCACATTGTATTTTTTCTTTTTTGCATAAGGGTTTGTTCAGGGCCTAAAACAGATACAACTTGAAAATAACCCTCTTTCTCATTTGAAAGCCTGAATTCATTGCTGATGTAGAGCTATTTATCAAAGCCAAGGAGGGGAGGAGAGGAAAAACTCTAAGGAAGGCACTGGTGAGAGAATCTTCTCCAGACTCACTTTCCAGTCAGTGAGTTCTTTGAAGAGAAGAACCCTCTACTCCACTCTCTAGAAGTGATCTGAGTTCAGAGGAAAGAGTTGTGTGCCTTTCCTCATGCGGATGGACCTCAAGCCTTGTGATACCTAGTGGAGCCACAAGGGAAGATTTTTCTCAATTCTAAAACTAGCATTAAACTCCTTAGCAACATATCATTGACAATATATGATAATGTAAGAATCTTTGGTGAGGAGGGTGTGTGGTACACAGTCCGAGGAATCATATGCTATTTCAAATCCTACTATTACTCGCTATTGTTGAGAATAAATTTTGTATCCTCAGTGAGCCTTAGTTCACTCTTCTGTAAAATGAGGTATTAAAATCCATCAGGCAACGTTGTAAAAATAAGACATTAGGAACAATATATGGCACAAAATCAACAGAAATAAATGACTTAGACTTAAGTCGGAGTGTTAGGAAATTGTTTCTCTCACACACAAAATTCCCTTACACAACAGTATTTACTAACTTCTCCATCCTTTCAAGAAAACCTTTGGGTCAGTTTTTCATTTATTATTATTGTGGGAAGAACTAATGTGAGATCTACCCTTTCAGCAAAATGTTAAGTGCACATTGCAGCATTGTTAACCATAGGCACAACATTATTCGTCAGATTTTTAGACCTTATTTATCTTGCACAACAGAAACTTTGTACCCAGGACCAGCAGCCCTAGTTTTCCCTCCTCCCCAGCCCCTAGCAACCATGACCCTGTTCTCTGTTTCTGTGAGTTCGACTGGTTTAGATAGCATGTATATCTGTTACATTCAGCATTTGTCCTTGTGTGACTGGCCCTATCGCCACTTGGCACAATGTCCTCAGGTTCATCCATGTAGTCACAGATCACAGACTTTCCTTCTTTTTTAAGGCTGAACAATATCAATATCACACTTTCTTTATCCATTCATCTATTGATGGACATTTACGTTTCTTCCAATCCAATAGTTTGGCTATTGTAAATAACACTGCAATGAACATGGGAGTGCAGCTATCTCTTTGAGCTACTGATTTCATTTCTTTCTACACCTAGAAGTGGGATTTCTTAATCACGTGGTGGTTCTACTGTAATTTTTTGAGGAAACTGCACTGATTCTGTAAAGGCCACCAATGCTGTACAATGGTTCCAATTTCTCTACACATGTCAATACTTAGCTTTTTCTTTTTTTGGATAATAGCCATCCTAACACGTCTAGCATGACATTTCATTGTGTTGAGTCAGTTCTGTGAACTGTCATTTCTTTTAGACCATTCTATAAGCATTCAAAAGAACAAATAAACAATATTCACCTAAAATATTAGTCCTTAACACATATTGGATCACAAGACCTCTTGGAAAATCTGATAAAGACACAGGACTCTTACCAGTAAAATGCACACATAAAATAAAAAATACAAATCATTTCTTGGAATGACAGATTCTAGATACATACTATGAACCCCAGTTTAAGGTCACTTGCCTAGATTAACTGATTCTCCAGCTTTTTTGACACCTAATGATCAAACTCTGGGATTGGCAAGCATATTCTTTAAAAAATAGGAGGTTACACATTTTCCACCTTTGGGGGCCAGCCTCTATCCAAACTGCTCTGTATTTGTAGCACAAAAGTTGCTATAGAAAATATATAAACAAATGAGCATGACTGTTTTGCAACAAAATTTTATTTGTGAAAATAGGCTGTGGGCTGGGTTTGGCCTTTGGGCTTCAGTCTGGCAATCTATGACTTAATTATTTCAAAAAGATTGAATGGATTGCACTAGTTAGAAACTGGGAAAATGAATACACACACACACACACACACACACACACACTATGAAGGCCATACAAACCCACCATAAGGGTAGAAGCTACGATATTTCCTTTCCTCTGGAATGCCTAGGATGGGATAAGAAATCACAGGGATGCTCTTCCTCTCCTGTTGTATTTGATAAGAATCTTTTTTATTTGCATCTGATGGCAACTGGTATCCTTTCAAATGTTTTGGAATATCACGAGAGCCATCAGTTGGTGCTTGCTGTCAGTGACATAAAGTCATGTGCGTAGTCGCTCAGTCATGTTCAGGTCTTTGCAACTCCATGGACTGTAGCTTTCCAGGTTCCTCTGTCATGGGGTTTTCCTGGAAAGATTACTGGAGCAGGTTGCCATTTACTCCTCCAGGGGATCTTTCTGACCGAGGAATTGAACTTGGGTCTCCTGTATTGCAGGCAGATTCTTTACTGCTGAGCACTTTAATTTCTGACTGGAGAGATAGGATTTAATGCACATGTGTCTACAGCTACATCCTACCATGTTTTGCTAAGGACAACATGCCTCTTTTTAGGAGTCTGTTCAGGGTTCCATTCTCTTCTTTATTTTCTACTACTGTTCCTGAAAAGCACTTTTTATGACATTCACAGTAAAATCCTCCAAAAACTTTAGCAATGTGAGTATAAATTCTATACAATAAATGTCTGTAATTTAAATATCACTGAAAGAAAAACTTTCAAGCATCTTGCTGATAGCTGCCAGCAAGTCCTCATGAAGAATAAACACTGTCAGACTAACCTGATATATTAGGATAAAATTCCCAAGTAGATCAAGAAAAAGAGATAGTTCTAATTTATCATGGCTCTAGGAAGGTTAGGTGATTTAGTTGTATGAGGCAATAAATTTAGAAAACATGGTCCAGACAGCATTACCATTAGGTGAGAATACAAATTGCTAGAGGGTCAAAAAAATAATACAAGGTGTTTTTCAAAGTCAGTTAGGAGCCCAAGTTTTTTTTTTTTTTTTTTTTAAGTTTTCATCACCAGCGTAGATAAAGAAATAAGAAAGTCAACCCAGACAATGTCTTAGAAAAATACACCTTAGGAAAGAGATTTAAGAAGAAGTGGAAAAATCTAAATATGCCAATAATCACCAAAGACATTAGTAGGCAGTTTAAAATCTAATTCCTATTAACCTGTCCCCAGATATACTACATAGTTTTAGAGGCCAGTGAACCAAGCATTTGAAAAAGACAATCTCTAGCTTATAAAAGCAGTTTTAGAGAACAGAAACTATAGTTTCCATATCAGTTAATGGTGCTAGAGTAGCCTTTATCTTGATACCTAAATCAGATCAGGATAACATCAGAAATGATTATCACATGATAATAAGACTTATGAACAAAGGTGATGAATTAAAAATAAAACATTAGTAACTGGGGAACAAAAACTCACTTTGAGCAATTTAAGTTTTTTCCCAAGAGTATAAGGGCAGTTCAACCTTAGAAAATACGTTAATGGAATTAGCCTCATTAAAAAAGTAAAAAGGTGGCACTTTCTTTGTGGTCCCCTGGCTAAGACTCTGCACTCCCAATGCAGGGGGCCCAGGTTTGATCCCTGGTCAGGGAATTAGATCTCCAGGGCCACAACTAAGAGTTCAACATGTCTCAACTGAAAGATCCTGGGTGCCACAAGTAAAGATTCCAAGCACTGCAACTGAGACCTGGGGCAACAAAATTAATAAGAATTTAAAGAAAATAGTAAAAGGAGGAAAACTAGACGATGACCTCAGTGGATACAGAAAAGGCATTTACTAAATCAGCAATCTATACAAGATCAAGGTGGAATTGAAGGGAACTATGGATGGAGGCTCGTGACATTGTACAGGAGACAGGGATCAAGACCATCCCCATGGAAAAGAAATGCAAACAAACAAAATGGCTGCCTGGGAGGCCTTACAAATAGCTGTGAAAAGAAGAGAAGCGAAAAGCAACTGTGAAAAGAAGAGAAGCGAAAAGCAAAGGAGAAAAGGAAAGATACAAGCATCTGAATGCAGAGTTCCAGAGAATAGCAAGAAGAGATAAGAAAGCCTTCCTCAGCAATCAATGCAAAGAAATAGAGGAAAAGAACAGAATGGGAAAGACTAGAGATCTCTTCAAGAAAATTAGGGATACCAAGGGAACATTTCATGCAAAGGTGGGCTCGATAAAGGACAGAAATGGTATGGACCTAACAGAAGCAGAAGATATTAAGAAGAGGTGGCAAGAATACACAGAAGAACTGTACAAAAAAAATCTTCACGACCCAGATAATCATGATGGTGTGATCACTTACCTAGAGCCAGACATCCTGGAATGTGAAGTCAAGTGGGCCTCACAAAGCATCACTATGAACAAAGCTAGTGGAGATGATGGCATTCCAGCTGAGCTGTTTCAAATCCTGAAAGATGATGCTGTGAAAGTGCTACACTCAATATGCCAGCAAATCTGGAAAACTCAGCGGTGGCCACAGGACTGGAAAAGGTCAGTTTTCATTCCAATCCCAAAGAAGGGCAATGCCAAAGAATGCTCAAACTACCACACAATTGTACTCATCTCACACACTAGTAAAGTAATGCTCGACATTCTCCAAGCCAAGCTTCAGCAATACATGAACCGTGAACTTCCAGATGTTCAAGCTGGATTTAGAAAAGGCAGAGGAACCAGAGAACAAATTGCCAACATCCTCTGGATCATCGAAAAAGCAAGAGAGTTCAGAAAAACATCTACTTTTGCTTTATTGACTACGCCAAAGCCTTTGACTGTGTGGATCACAAGAAACTGTGGAAAATTCTGAAAGAGATGGGAATACCAGACCACCTGACCTGCCTCTTGAGAAACTTGTATGCGGGTCAGGAAGCAACAGTTAGAACTGGACATGGTACAACAGACTGGTTCCAAATTGGGAAAGGAATACATCAGGGCTGTATATTGTCACCCTGCTAATTTAACTTATATGCAGAGTACATCATGTGAAATGTCAGGCTGGATGAAGCACAAGCTGGAATCAAGATTGCGAGGAGAAATATCAATAACCTCAGCTATGCAGATGTGCTGATTCTACCACCCTTATGGCAGAAAGTGAAGAACTAAAGAGCCTCTTGATGAAAGTGAAAGAGGAGAGTGAAAAAGTTGGCTTAAAGCTCAACATTCAGAAAACTAAGATCATGGCATCTGGTCCCATCATTTTGTGGGATATAGATGGGGAAACAGTGGATACAGTGTCAGATTTTATTTTTGGGGGCTTTAAAATCACTGCAGATGATGATTGCAGCCATGAAATTAAAAGATGCTTACTCCTTTGAAGGAAAGTTATGACCAACCTAGATAGCATATTAAAAAGCAGAGACATTACTTTGCCAACAAAGGTGTGTCTAGTTAAGGCTATGGTTTATCCAGTGGTCATGTATGGATGTGAGAGTTGGACTGTGAAGAAAGCTGAGCGCCGAAGAATTGATGCTTTTGAACTGTGGTGTTGAAGAGTCTTGAGAGTCCCTTGGACCACAAGGAGATCCAACCAATTAATCCTAAAGGAAATCAGTCCTGAATATTCATTGGAAGGACTGATGCTGAAGCTGAAACTCCAATACTTCGGCCACCTGATGTGAAGAACCCACTCATTGGAAAAGATCTGATGCTGGGAAAGACTGAAGGCGGGAGAAGAGGATGAGAGAGGATGAGATGGTTGGATGGCATCACTGATGTGATGGACATGAGTTTGAGTAGGCTCCGAGAGTTGTGATGGACAGGGAAGCCTGGTGCACTGCAGTCCGCGGGGTTGCAGAGTCGGACGTGACCAAGTAACTGAACTGAACTGAGGTGGCACTAATGGTAAAAAATCCACCTGCCAATGCAGGACACCCAGAGGACTTGGTTTGATCCCTGGGTTGGGAAGATCCCCTGGAGGAGGGCACGGCAACCCACTCCAGTATTCTTGCCTGGAGAATCCCATGGACAGAGGAGCCTGGCGTCTGTGGGGTTGCATGCATGCATGCTCCTTGTTCATATACACTATGCTCAGAAAGAAGATTGGACGTGTTAAAATGTAATTCTTCTGCACGCAATCACTAAATCCAATAAAGGCTTTTTCATGAAACTTGACAAATCAATGTTAAATTTTAGATGGGGAAGAGCAAAACGGCAGGAAGAGCCAAGATTATTTTGATGGAGAACAAGGCAGAGCTTCTCTCTGCCAGACATCAAGACTAAGAAAGCTGTAGGTAATTAAGGGAGTAATTAGCATTAATGATTCTGTTCAGATTGTTTCTGTAAAGCATGCAAAATTTATGGCCAAGGAGAAGGTGGAAATTGGGCTAGGTTTGGAAGTGAGCCTTAAAAATAATGAAAGACTTAGGACTCAAAGGGTAAAATTATGACTCTTTAGTCTGATGATTCTAACAATACTATACAATGATAAACATGTTAAAAGTAATACTTTAGAGGTATATTCAAATTTAAAGCAACAAAAGTTAGTTCATAGCTGCTGTTTCTTTCCACTCACATAAACACCTGAGATGCCTTTTAAATGCAGTACCAAGAAACTTGGCTAAAAGAATTTCTGTGAAGTGAGATATGGAAAATATAATAAAGATTTACTGAGAAAGAAGCTAAAATATCTTGCTTTGGATGTCTTCAAAAATCAGACTGACTTTTAGTCTGTCAGGAAATGTGGTGTTAAATTTACTAAAGGTGTTGAAAGTCATGTTTGGCTACGTCAACTGTTCTAGTCATGAATTCTAGGTATAATGTGAAGATGCTCTTTATGTTGAGACTGAGGGGAAAATTGAGTTGCACTAATTTATACACATTGTTTTCCTTCTCTCCATGACCTTTCACTTCCCCAAATACAGACACGCACATGCTTTTCCAAAGTAACTGCTCTCATTCAGCAGCAAACATGTCTCCAGGTACTCAGTTAAAAATCTACTCAAGGAGTATCATTGTCATTCCTACATTGTGGAACTCAAAATATAATAAGGGAAGGACAGATACCATTTACCCAGGCATGTACTTATGTATTTTTAGTCTCATTAAATTCAAAGCTAACTGTGGGATGATTTATGAAGGATAAATAATAGACAGGTTTGAAACAAAGAAGTCAGGTGATCATTTAAAATTTGCAGTGAAAGTAAATTTGGTTATATAGAAAAGTCACCTTTGTTACTATTACATATAGTCAACACCTAGTGGATTATGTATATAAACCATGGTTTTAACTATCTATGGTAAATTTTTACCCTATACTGGATTTCTTTGCCTATCCAAGAAATTCTAGCTAGCTTTTATGTGTGAGTTACTTGCTCAGTTGTGTCTGACCCTGTGATCCCATGGAGTATAGCCTACCAGGTTCCTCTGTCCTGGGAATTTTCCAGGCAAGAATACTGGAGTGGGTTGCCATTCCCTTCTCCAGGGGATCCTCCTGACCCAGGGATTGAATTTGGGTCTACCGCATTGCAGGTGGATTATTTATCATTTAAGCCACCAGAGAAGCCCCTAGTTGGCTTACTTTCCCTAATTACTGAGATTTTGCTGTTCTCAATAAAGTATGTGCTGCTTTCGAAACATATACTGGGCTATCTATTATTCTCAGATAATTGAGCAAGCTACATTCTATGCAAAGGAGGAACCATCACACAAGGAAAATAGTCTGTGGGACTCCCAGGCTGTGCATATGCCTCTCTACTGACCGAAATGCAGGCAGATAGAGAGAACTGATCTGTGACTTGAGCCCAGTCTTCAGACATGTGAAAAGTAAGCATCTCTTTTCTCACTGAAGCAGCCCATGACAGAGAAATACTATCTCCCTACAGACTGCACGGTCCATGGTTTTATTTTTTTAATGGTCATTCAGTAACACTGATTTAACATATATTTACTCCTCACCTCATGTGAATCTTGCTCTATTCTGGGACAGGTGTATAATGGTCAACATCCACTGACATTTATTGGGAACCTTCTCTTCTCACTCCCTGGTGGTCTAGTGGTTACGATTCAGCACTCTCACCACTGTGGCCTGGATTTGCTTCCGGGTCAGGGAAACCTTTCTGAGGGGCTTCCCTGGTGGCTGAGATGGTAAAGAATCCGCCTGCAATGCAGGAAACCTGGGTCCAGTATTCTTGCCTGGAGAATTCCATGGACAGAGGAGCAAAATCACAAAGAATCAGACATGACTGAGCAACTAACACACTTTCTCTTCTCACTTTAGCTTAAGCATATTCACTTTTTCCTTTCCTCCTTAGGCAGGGAAAATAATTTACCAGTAACTTCTGCATAAAAACTATTCAGATAACATAGGCAATGACCGTCACTGCTTAGCCTTCTTTAGAACTGGATTTGCTAAATGAGTTTTAAGAAAAAAAATAAAAAGTAAAAACATTAAGCCCAAACAATAAGAAAAGTCCACAGCCCTGATGCCTGGATATATGTCTACAGATGGTAAAGAAAAACCTTATATGTATTTTTACACCACATGGAAGGTATTAAAATATATGATTCATTCTGTGGACAGTACCTCAGTTCTTACTATGTGCCTGACTTTGGACTAAGTACTGAAAGTGTAATGGTGGATAAAACAGACTGCTCGGAGCTTAAATTCTACAGAGAGACACATGATAAACATACACAAACATATTACACAGAGAAAGCGAGCAACCAGGAGAGGCCACTGTGGATTATTTGGGCAGAAAGCTTCCTTCTAGAAAGTGACAGCAGCTAACACAGTATCTGACTCACATTATAGAAATGTTCAGGACATTTTAGTCATCCAGTAAATATTCTCCTCTGTTTGCTGCTGAATTTTGATTTTTGCTTAATTATAAACTGTTGTTGTTTAGGTAAGATTCAGTTTAGTTCAGTTCAGTCGCTCAGTTGTGTCCGACTCTGCGACTCCATGAATCGAAGCACGCCAGGCCTCCCTGTTCATCACCAACACCCGGAGTTCACTCAGACTCGCGTCCATTGAGTCCGTGATGCCATTCAGCCATCTCATCCCCTTCTCCTCCTGCCTCCAGTCCCTCCCAGCATCAGGGTCTTTTCCAATGAGTCAACTCTTCACATGAGGTGGCCAAAGTACTGGAGCTTCAGCTTCAGCATCATTCCTTCCAAAGAAATCCCAGGGCCGATCTCCTTCAGAATGGACTGGTTGGATCTCCTTGCAGTCCAAGGGACTCTCAAGAGTCTTCTCCAACACCACAGTTCAAAAGCATCAATTCTTTGGCGCTCAGCTTTCTTCACAGTCCAACTCTCACATCCATACATGACCATCGGAAAAACCATAGCCTTGACTAGACGGACCTTAGTCGGCAAAGTAATATCTCTGCTTTTGAATATACTGTCTAGGTTGGTCATAACTTTTCTTCTAAGGAAGACGCTTAAAAGCGTCTTTTAATTTCATGGCTGCAGTCACCATCTGCAGTGATTTTGGAGCCCAAAAATATCAAGTCTGACACTGTTTCTACTGTTTCCCCATTTATTTCCCATGAAGTGATGTGGCCAGATGCCATGATCTTCGTTTTCTGAATGTTGAGCGTTATGCCAACTTTTTCACTCTCCTCTTTCACCTTCATCAAGAGGCTTTTTAGTTCCTCTTCACTTTCTGCCATAAGGGTGGTGTCATCTGCATATCTGAGGTTATTGATATTTCTCCCGGCAATCTTGATTCCAGCTTGTGTTTCTTTCAGTCCAGCGTTTCTCAAGATGTACTCTGCATAGAAGTTAAATAAGCAGGGTGACAATATGTAGCCTTGACATACTCCTTTTCTTATTTGCAACCAGTCTGTTGTTCCATGTCCACTTCTAACTGTTGCTTCCTGACCTGCATACAGATTCTTAAGATGCAGGTCAGGTGGTCTGGTATTCCCATCTCTCTCAGAATTTTCCACAGTTTATTGTGATTTCTTTTAATTTCATGGCTGCAGTCACCATCTGCAGTGATTTTGGAGCCGAGAAAAGTAAAGTCTGACACTGTCTCCACTGTTTCCCCGTCTATTTCCTGTGAAGTGATGGGACTGGATGTGATGATCTTCGTTTTCTGAATGTTGAGCTTTAAACCAACTTTTTCACTCTCCTCTTTCACTTTCATCAAGATGCTCTTTAGTTCCTCTTCACTTTCTGACAGCCCCTGAAAGTTCAGGGTGGAGAGCAGAAATGAGACCACTCTGTGCTCTGGGAAAAACTGGCAGAAAAGTCTTCAGATAGTTATGTATTTTCAGCAGCCAATTTTATGACCCGAATATCTCCTAGTACCTAGGAAAGCACTAAAATCCTTCATGGTAACATGTGATCCTCAGGACTAGCAGTAACCTTCTGCAAAGAATCTGCACTTGAATGCATGTGCTCTCCCTTCACCAAGACTACACATACACTGACCTTCACCCCCCACCTTTGTGGAGCAAGTTCTCAGAGCTATCTGAAATGCTGCCTCCTGAGCTCCTCATTTTGCCCCAAATAATACTAACTCACAACTCTGATGCTGTGCATTTTTTAAAGTTACCAACCTGAATCTATATGTCTACACATGGAACAGATGTTATGTTTTATTTTGTTCCTACAAATATATATTTACATTCATTGTTTTACAACATATTACTTTTAAAACAAAATTGGATCAGTGACATAGTGACATTACTTTGCCAACCAAGGTCCGTCTAGTCAAGGCTTTGGTTTTTCCAATAGTGATGTATGGATGTGAGTGTTGGACTATGAAGAAAGGTGAGCGCAGAAGAATTGATGCCTTTGAACTGTGGTGTTGGAGAAGACTCTTGAGAGTCCCTTGGACTGCAAGGAGATCCAACCAGTCCATTCTAAAGGAGATCAGTCCTGGGTGTTCTTTGGAAGGAATGATCCTAAAGCTGAAACTCCAGTACTTTGGCCACCTCATGCGAAGAGTTGACTCATTCAACTATGGTTTTTCCAGTATCATATGAGAGTTGGACCATAAAGAAAGCTGAGCACTGAAGAATTGATACTTTGCTGAAGAACTGATACTTTTGAACCATGGTATTGCAGAAGACTCTTAAGAGTCCCTTGCACTGCAAGGAGATCCAACCAGTCCATCCTAAAGGAAATCATTCCTGAATATTCATTGGAAGGACTGATGTTGAAGCTGAAACTCCAACACTTTGGCCACCCGATGTGAAGAGTATAGCATTTGAAAATGACTCTGATGCTGGGAGGGACAGAGGATATGGCTGGATGGCATCACCGACTCCATGGACATGAGTTTGTGTGAACTGCCAGGGTGACAGCTTTCCGGGGTTCCTGACCTGAATGGAATACTATACTTTATTTTATTCAGTTGACCTATTATTTGCAGTTTTGATCGATCCTATTTCGGTTTATTTCAGAACTTCTTGCTCCAAGTCTCTTTTGGACACAAAAAAACGCTGTTAGGCTAAGACTTGAACTTTGACTCCAGGAAATTTTGCCCTTTCATCCCATATTCAGCCAGAAAGAGGAGTCTGGGCGGTGTATTCCAGTGTTTGAGATCAGGGGTCAGGCCTTTGAGACGTTTGCAGATCTTAGTCAGGGCCAGAATAGTGAATATATTCTATGTAGTTAGATTTGAGTTGGAAACAGCATTCATGTTTCTATCATAAAACTGACTTTTTAAATGTCAGTTCTAGACATTGGAAACACGATGTAACTATTGTAGAACAACCATATAGAAGAAAACTATAAAACAGAATAATTTATATGTACCTATTGAGTGCAGCACTTTCACAGCATCATCTTTCAGGATTTGAAACAGCTCAACTGGAATTCCATCACCTCCACTAGCTTTGTTCGTAGTGATGGTTTCTAAGGCCCACTTGACTTCATATTCCAAGATGTCTTGCTCTAGATTAGTCATCACATCATCATGATTATCTGGGTCGTGAAGATCTTTTTGTACAGTTCTGTGTATTCTTGCCACCTCTTCTTAATATCTTCTGCTTCTGTTAGGCCCATATCATTTCTGTCCTTTATCGAGCCCATCTTTGCATGAATTGTTCCCTTGGTATCTCTTAATTTTCTTGAAGAGATCTCTAGTCTTTCCCATTCTGTTGTTTTCCTCTATTTCTTTGCATTGATCGCTGAAGAAGGCTTTCTTATCTCTTCTTGCTATTCTTTGGAACTCTGCATTGAGATGCTTATATCTTTCCTTTTCTCCTTTGCTTTTTGCCTCTCTTCTTTTCACAGCTATTTGTAAGGCCTCCCCAGACAGCCATTTTGCTTTTTTGCATTTCTTTGCCATGGGCATAGTCTTAATCCCTGTCTCCTGCACAATGTCACGAACCTCATTCCATAGTTCATCAGACACTCTATCTTCAGATCTAGACCCTTATATCTATTTCTCACTTCCACTGTATAATCCTAAGGGATTTGATTCAGGTCACACCTGAATGGTCTAGCAGTTTTCCCTACTTTCTTCAATTTAAGTCTGAATTTGGCAATAAGGAGTCAGATAGGTCAGATTAACTAGATCTAAAAGCAAACAAACAAACACAAATGAACAAAACCTGGCTTCTTAAGAGAACTATGAAAAAGAAGTCTGGAAAAGCAAATAATGATTCTTTTATCTTAAATATTGAAAAAAGATTTTAATATTTGGCTAATTCTTTCAGGTAGAACATTTTCACACACAGTGATTAAAAACTACCTATATTTTTGATGTTCTAATTCTTTAATCATTTTAGTTTTTACATTTAAACCTTTTACTCAGCAAGAATTTCTTTTGGGGGGGTAGTTTGAGGTAGAAATCCAATATTTCTTTTCATGTTATTAGTTACTTTTCCCCGTACTATTATAAAAATCTAACTTTTATAAAAATTATAAAAATCTAACTTCCCTGTACTATTATAAAAATCTATTCTTTCAGGTAGAACATTGAGTTCTGTTACATTTTTGCTTCCTTTTGATCAGTGATAATGTTATTTGGGGTCATGGATTCTTTAGAGAATCCAATTAAGAGTCTAAGACTAGGAAAACACATGTCCATTTGAAACATGGGGTACAATTTCAGGAGAGGTTCACACATTATCTGTCTCAGATCACAAACCCTTTAAATTATTACCAAATATAAAATTTACCTTGCTAGATGTCAAACCGAGTATGATTTTGGTTAGTACTAGAATTCAAATGGAAAGAATAAAAATGAAGAAAGCCCAACACATACTTAATATTCTAAAGGCATCTGGAATAAATGGAAAAAGATTTTTATAATAGTACAGGGAAAAGTAACTAATAACATGAAAAGAAATATTGGATTTCTACCTCAAACTAACCCCCCCAAAAGAAATTCTTGCCGAGTAAAAGGTTTAAATGTAAAAACTAAAATGATTAAAGAACTAGAACATCAAAAATATAAGTATTTTTTAATCACTGTGTGTGAAAAATCTTTCTAAGCAGAATCACAAGAAAAAGAGTGACAATATATGAACAAATGTGTATTTTAAATTTTATAACAACTAAACAAAAACAGACACAACACCTTCCTCTGGAAAGGCCAACTTAAACTGCAATGTAATTAACAAAAGTCCTTAATCCATAAATAAACCTTTCAGTTCAGTTCAGTTCAGTTTTCAGTCACTTAGTCGTGTCTGACTCTTTGTGACCCCATGAATGGCAGCACACCAGGCCTCCCTGTCCATCACCAACTCCCGGAGTTCACTCAAACTCATGTCCATCAAGTCAGTGATGCCATCCAGCCATCTCATCCTCTGTCGTCCCTTTCTCCTCCTGCCCCCAATCCCTCCCAGCATCAGATCTTTTCCAATGAGTCAACTCTTCACATGAGGTGGCCAAAGTATTGGAGTTTCAGCTTCAGCATCATTCCCTCCAAAGAAATCCCAGGGCTGATCTCCTTCAGAATGGACTGGTTGGATCTCCTTGCAGTCCAAGAGACTCTCAAGAGTCTTCTCCAACACCAAGTGCAAAAGCATCCATTCTTTGGCGCTCAGCTTTCTTCACAGTCCAACTCTCACATCCATACATGACCATTGGAAAAACCATAGCCTTGACTAAATGGACCTTTGTTGGCAAAGTAATGTGTCTGCTTTTTAATATGTTATCTAGGTTGGTCATAACTTTCCTTCCAAGGAGTAAGTGTCTTTTAATTTCATGGTTGCAATCACCAATTGCAGTGATTTTGGAGCCCCCAAAATAAAGTTGACACTGCTTGCACTGTTTTCTCCATCTATTTCCCATGAAGCGATGGGACCAGATGCCAGGATCTTCGTTTTCTGAATGCTGAGCTTTAAGACAACTTTTTCATTCTCTTTCACTTTCAACAAGAGGCTCTTTAGCTCGTCTTCACTTTCTACCATAAGGGTGGTGTCATCTGCATATCTGAGGTTATTGATATTTCTCCTGGCAATCTTGATTCCAGATTGTGCTTCTTCCAGCCCAGTGTTTCTCATGATGTACTCTGCATAGAAGTTAAATAAGCAGGGTGACAATATACAGCCTTGACGTATTCCTTTTCCTATTTAGAACCAGTCTGTTGTACTATTAATCAATTATACTCCAATAAAAATTAAAAAATAAAACAACTCATAAATACATATATAAATATATACAAAGAATAAACCTTTACTAATCTTTATGTAAAAGATGAAAGTGCTAGATAAAAAATGAGCCAGAAATATGTACACAATACTTGTTCTTAATGCAAGAGGTCAACATATGTGTTGATTAAATGAATAAGTTGATGAATAGGCAGAATTTAAATAGCCAGTAAACATATGAAGAGTATGCAATTATGTGAATAATGTCAATAATGAATATCAAACAAAATAGGATTTTGACCATCAAATTGGCCAAGATTAAAACAAAATTCTGATAACACCTATGTTGGTTAAGGGTGGCGGTGGTGGTTTAGTGGCTAAGTTGTGTCTGACTATTTGTGACAGGTCCAGGCTACCCCATGGACCATGACCTGCCAAGCTCCTTGGTCCATGGGACTTCCCAGGCAGGAATATGGGAGCAGGTTGCCATTTCCTTTTCTAGGGGAACTTCTCCAAACCAGAGATTGAACCTGCTTGGAAGGTGGGTTCTTTACCACTGAGCCACAAAGGAAGCCCCAGTTAAGGGTACAGGGGTATAATCTACATTCGTAGGTGTGCAAACTCATACCTTACTGAAGGAATACCTGGCATTATATAGATCAAGCAGTTTAACAAAGGAGGCAGAATTTGCAAATCTGAAACTCCTCTCCTTTTAATAGAAATTTCTCCAACCTTTGGTAACAATAAAAACAACTCCTTCGAATGTTTCTTTCTGGAGAATTCCTTTCTGAAAGTAAGTATGAAAGGTCCAGAGACTTCCCTGGTAGTCCAGTGTTGAGAATCCACCTGTCAATGCAGGGGATACAGGTTTAATCCCTGGTCCAGGAAGAGCCCACAGGCCATGGGGCAACTAAGCCTGAATGCCACAGGTACTGAGCCCATGGGCTGCAACTACTGAAGCCCTTGTGCCTAGAGTCCAAGCTCTGCAACAGGAGAAGCCACTGCAATGGGAAGCCCGCACACCACAACAGAGTAGCCCGAATTTGCTGCCACCAGATTCAGACACTTTCTCAACTGGAAGATGCAATGGCCTTTTCTCTGTTTACTTCTTCCTTCCTTCTTTTCCTTTTCTTCTCTTTCTCCTTCAAATGCATTGCTGATGGTACATTATAGTTTGAAATTACCTGCAACCTCCACCCCTGCCAACGGTTTATATATGTATCTCCCCACCTTAAACTCAGGAGGGGCTGTGTATTTTGCCTTCATCAACAAACTGAGGGAAGGGAAGTATAAGAGACCCGAGCGAATTTTCAGTAGGCAGCTGATAGTGGGCTGTGTCTTTTCCTCCTTTGCCACCAGACTAGCTATGTTCCTGGCAGAGGCTGCTTGGTCAGGCATGATGATAGTGTAGTCAGCGCTAACTTGGATGGATATGTAGTATAAGCAAAAAATACATCTTTCTGGTGTAGAACTTCAAAAGGTAAAAGGATTTAGTTACCATAGGTTGTTTCAGCCAATCCTAAGAGGATTGTTGAGGAGCCTGAATTTGAATAGTATCTCTGCCAATTACTGGTTACATTCAAACCTAGGTCTGTTCTTACTATGAAACATTGGTCTTAGTTCTGTAAGATGGCATTACTAATGGTGGCTACCTTTGAGGGTCATTATGAGGATTGAATGACTTTAAAAAAAGAATAAGTTATTTGTAAAGGGCTTAGAATAGTACCTAGCAAATATAGTATTGTTGTTTTTAGTTGCTAAGTGGTGTCTGATTCTTTTGTGACCTCATGAACTGTAGCCCACCAAGCTCCTTTGGCCACGGGATTTCCCAGGAAAGAATGCTGGGATGGGTTGCCATTTCCTTCTCCAAAATACAGTTATTAGTATTTGTTAAATAAATCCGTGTGTGTGTGTGCGCAGAACAAAGTCTAGGAAGGAATATGATATAGGATTAACAGTTACCTTAAAGTGTTTCCTCTTTTTGTTTATCCACATCTTTTAGTTTCTCCCCAACACACATGTATTTCTGGTATAATTTTAAAAACCTATTCAAAAACTACTTTGTATTGAGAGTCTGTTTTTTTTTTTATTGTACCTAAAAAAATGTATGTTTTATTACGATTTCATTAATTCCACAGGACTGTATCTCTAATTGTGAAAATCAGCAGGAAAACAGGTGTCACTACGTGGAAGTTCTAGTAACGCCAATTTTCTGGAACCATGGAGTAGGCAGCATTTGAAGCCAAATTCTTGAGAAGAAGGTGAAATAATTATCATCACATGCATTTTATTTTGCACGCATGGCCTGAAAATACTGTTTTCTAATAGAACTGAAATTTGTCTCCTTAAATAAGATAAGATTGTTTAGTCATTAATAATTATATCCCTGCTTCTGTGGGCCAGGCTCAAAAGTCAATAAACATTAAACTCTGGCTTCTAATATTACCACCATGGTAGGAGACAAATTAGTGAGGAGTAGCATTACTTTTGATGGACGGAGGTAGGGGTGAGACCAGGTCACTTACTCGGATTGCTGTCACCGCAACAGCCTTCCTGCTGCCTGCATCCAACTCCTTTTATGTGCTCTGGCTGAGAAGAAATCTTGGCAAGAATTTACACAGAAAAATCATGATCCAAGGGCAATTGTTAATACCCATGTCTAGGACTGGCCTCAGCCATCCCAGCTGGAAAACCTCAAGGTGACAGCATAAAAACGATTGATATCAAATAGTAATAAATAAAGCATCTACACTAAAAGTTATAAAATACTGCTGAGAGTTATTAAAGAAGATCAAAATGCATGGAAAGGCACGTTATATTCATGGATTATAAGATTCAATATTGTTAATATGTTCATTTTCCCTAAATTGATCTAAAGATTCCAGGCAACACCAAAAATCTCAGCAGGCCTTTCGTTTTTTTAAAATAAACTGATAAGCCAATTAAAAATTTATATGGAAAAACAATGGATTTAGAACAGACAAAATAATCTGGAAAAAAAAATTGGAAGACAAGCTACCTAATGTCAAGACTTACTATAAAGCTCCAGTAATCAAACAGATTAATGGAACAGACTAGAGAATTCAGGAACAGACGCATACATATACATCGCTGATTTTCAACTGAAGTGTCAAGTAAATTCAACAAGGAAAGGTTTTTAAACAAATGCCGCTGAAACAACTGTATGTTCCTCAAAGCCTACCTGTATAAGTGAATATTGATTTGAGATGAATCACAGACCTAAATATAAAAAACTGGAACCATAAAGTTTCTATAAGAAAAGATAGGAAAAATTTTTATTATCTTAGGATAAGTAAAGATTTATTAGAGAGGACACAGAAAATATTAACTATAAAAGGAAAAGACAGATAAATTAGGCTTATTAAAAATTGAAACATTCACTATGAAAATGAGTAAGTAAGCCACAGACTGGGAAAAATAGTCTCAATACATGACAAAGGACTCAAATTCAGAATACATGATAATAAAAAACCCCAAATTACCTGATTTTAAAAATGAGCAAAAGACTTGAGGAGACACTTTAGAAATGATATTTCACATGCCAGTTATCAGAGAAATGAAAATTAAAACCACTATGAGATATCATTTCACATCCACTAGAGTGGTAAAAATTTAAAAAACTGACACATCAAAAGTTGGTGAGGATGTGGAGAACTACAGCCTTTATACATTGCTGGTGGGAATATATTTAAAATGGTACAACCACTTTGGAAAATTGTTTGGCAATTGACATTCACTTCCTCAGCAACCTAGCAATTCTACTATTGGCTATTTATCCAAGAGAAAGGAAAATATATGTCTGCAAAAAGGCTTGTAGAAGCATATTCATAGATCTTATTCATAACATCCTCAAAGTGAAAACAATCCATATAAATACAAATAGGAGAATGCATAAACACATTCTGATATATTTATATAATGAAATAACACTTAGGAATAAAAAGAAACCACTGATACACACAACAAAGTGGATATTTTTCAAAAAATACCATGTTGAGCAAAAGAAGCCAGACACAAAAGACAGTATACTAAATGATTTCATTTACATGAAGGACAAACATAGGCAAAACAAATGTAGGGTGATAGAAATCAGAGAGTGGTTGCCTTTGGGTGGAGGAAATTGGACAGAAAGCAGATGAGAGAATTTTTTGGGCCGATAGAAACCCATTATGTCTTATTTCTGGTGGTGGTTGCACAAACTGTATTAACTATGCTTAAGTGAAAGTGAAAGTGAAGTCATTCAGTCATGTCCGACTCTTTGCGACAACGTGGACTGTAGCCCGCCAGGCTCCTCCGCCCATGGGATTCTCCAGGCAAGAATACTGGAGTGGGTTGCCATTTCCTTCTCCAGGGGATCTTCCCGACCCAGGGATTGAACCCAGGTCTCCCGCATTACAGGCAGACACTTTAACCTCTGAGCCACCAGAGAAGCCCCATACTTAAGTAAGAATACTTAAATATTCTCAAACTGAATACTTAAAATATGTTATTTTATTGTCTGTAATTATACTTCAATTTAAAAAAAGACATTCTAGGATAAAAGAGCATGGTATGTTTATAGGTGCAAATGACTAAGATACTCAGGGCTGATGGTTGCTTCTTTTATTTAATTTTAGCCTAGAAAGCAAGAGTTCAAACCCCTGTCCCCGTGATAAATTATTCCTGTGTTTTAATCCATAGCAATTAAAGAGTTATTTATTAAAGTCCTTTCTCATCATATGTGTCATATAGGGGACAGGGGTTGAAAACCTCAAAATCGATGAAATAAATTTTATCTCAAGTGGAATAACTCAGGACATGTAAAGAAATAGTCAGCAGTATGTGAGAAAGGACATGGCAGCTGGTTTTAAAAACTTTGGCTGGTGGAAATAACAATTTGAGTGGGGAGAATTACTCAAATAAGCCTCCGTACTCTATTCCTTCTACCTCCAAGTTCGTACTCTATTCCTTCTACCTCCAAGTTATACCCAGTAAGTTTCACCCCCTCAAAAAATTAATAAAAAATGATTGGTATCTGAAAAACAAATCCTGGGACCACACATTATATAATGATATAAAGAACTTAATTCATGAATCTTTCTTTTGAATCCTGATTTACTTCTACAGGCAAGGCACTGTGTCTCCTGCAACTCACTTTATATCCTTAGAAGAACCTAGGCCAGGATCTTGAAATTAATGGATCTGCAATAATTATTTATTGACTTGAATTAATAAATCAATGTGCTGACTAATTAGTTAGAATTTAAGTCCTAATTACACATTCTTGTAATGGGAAATTTACCAAAATTATTTTATAATATCTTCATATAAAATGTTTGAACCAGCAATGATCTCATTTGGTAACTTATGAGAAGTATATTTAAAAGGAGGACATGAAATGATATAGAAGTCCAATTCACCCCAGCTTAAAAATACAAGCATACTGTAACTATCTGCCTGGGTTTTTGAAAAAAATTATTTAAAAAGTACAATTGCTAAAAATATAAAAAACAAAAAACCCCACCGAGTCACGTTTTGGTCTCCATTTGAATCTCTAAATAATTATAAGAGTGCAAGTACACTGTTTTGCACTGAACACCACACTGGCAAGATCAGAAAAGCTGTGAGATGAGAAGGAAATTGTTATTCCAGTGGTGGAACCTCCTCTCCTGAGTATCACTCTGCCAGCAGCTGAGACTTCAGAGGATTCTCACTATGAAAATCAGCAGTCCTTTAATCACACATTACAAGAGCATTTGTGATGCTTCGCAGGCAGCCCTCCTCTAAGACTTTCCTGCTGGGTTCTTTCCTGAGCACAATAGGGTCAAGATGGCTACTGCTGTTTCCTAGTTATGCTAAGACTCTCCTGAATGCCACTGGGCTTTTATCACCGAGAGGGATGGCAAAACATCAAATGTGAATATCTTGTTCTAAATGGGGACTCCCACGATCATGTTATTTTTGGGGGAGCAGCTCTCTGGCTCCATGGATATCACTTGAACGGAGAAGCCATGTTCTTCTGCAGCTCTTGCTCGATCCAGATCCACCAGGCACATGCACTGTTTTCCTGAAATACATGAAAAGAGTATCAGGAGATGCCCTTCAGCCAACAGTGCAGAGCCAGTTTGTTTAAGGGGCTCTCCACAATGACAAAATCTATTATGCAGAGTGATGTCGCCCCCACAGCCTGTTTGGTCTCTTTCAATTCAATTCTTGACTAGTATGGAGAGAAGACAATAACAAATATAAGACAATTTCACAGATTTATTGCTGCTAGTAATTTAAACATTAATCTTTTAAGATGTATTTATAAATAAATCTCAAATAAAAAAACTACAAATTTCCCACTTTGGTAAAAATCCATGTTAAGACCTTTTCTCTTCACGCTCTATGAAAAGACATTATCTGCCATATGGTAAAAAAAAAAGAAAAGAAAAGAAAAAAAAATCTGTCTTTAAGAATATCCAAAATAACATCCAGACAAAGGGACACTTCAAAGACATATTATATTTTGCACTTGGAGTTTTTAGAATACAATGAAGAAATGAGAAATAGAATATATTTGAGAAAATTCTCAATTGTGTGCTGATTATTTCAGGTAGATGTGTAATGCTGAGTGTAATATAATCTTAATTTAATGGAGTGCCCACACCCCTATGAAACAGTGGTATTCAATTTTCTTTCTAATCTTGGAAAACAAAAGAGGAAACCTGACTGGCAAGTAAAGCAGTTATTTTGTGTCCTTCGGCAAATGCAAACTTCTATTTCAAAGTAGCTAGGGGGAAAAAAAACCAACAACAAACTGATTTGAGGTTGAATACATTCAAAGCCAAGGTTTACTTTTACACTTTCAATTTCTTTAAATTCAACATATAAACTTTTCATCATCTTGGAAAAAAGGTTATTGACTATGCAGAACTTCATTCATTCCATTTTTTTCCTCAACAATTATAATAAGGCCTATGCATCATTTTAAAACGATTTGAATGACAGTAGAAATTGCTAAGCTAAAACAGCCTTACAAGTGAAGGCATAACTGAAATAGAAAAGTTCTTTTGTGGAGGATATGAATCTGCCCAGAAAAACAGGAAGGTGAAATTGTTAGGGGAAAGCACACTGATTGAAACCACCCACCCTGGCCAGGCCCTTTAGTGACCATTCGCATGAGTTGTTTTATGACAGGAGATCCTGGTAAGGATACGGAACTAATAAGCCACCATCAACTGGAGGAGTCTGGGAAAGGTCAAAAGGAGACATCGCCTGTCTGTCCACTTCCCAGAATCCCTCTCGCTAGCATCCCTCTTGGCTGAGCGATGTGTGAGCCACCAGGAAAGACTCTAAATTATAATGATTGGCCAAAGACAACCCAGAAACTAATCCCATCACCATAAAACCCGACATTGTGAGCCACGCGGCAGAGCAGTTCTCCTGGGTTCCCTTACCCTACTGCTCGCCACCTGGGTGCCCTTTCCCCATAAAATCTCTTGCTTTGTCAGCACATGTGTCTCCTCGGACAATTCATTTCCGAGTGTTAAACAAGATCCCAGTTTCGAGCCCTGGAAGGGGTCCCCCTTCCTGCAACAAAATCAGTAGCTAAGAAACTGACAACGAAAGATTCAAAATATGTTGCACATTTCCCTTAAAAGGCCCCATGTCATAAAGGATGGACTGTTATGGAAACGTAAAAAGAGATGTCTAGAATTCCATTTAGGCTAAATGGCCCCTTCTTCATCAACAGCTGCATGGCTGTCATTCTTTTTTTCCCCTTAAAATATTGTTCCTCCTTTAAGACATCTGTAAATGTGTCCCCCTCCACCCCACCTACCCTTCAATTTAAAATGAAACATTCTCTGTCAGAATGGGATGCTCTGCATTCCTTCAGTACCCACCCTAGGTTTACACTGCAGCTCATTTACCCTTGGCTTTGATCCCAGTTCGGTTAATTTTTCCTTTTGCATTACATGGAAGAGTCTCTTGTTTTTACATGTTGAAGAAGTGTCTTCACAACTGAAATTCAGTTGTTGGTAGTCTACCTTTTAGGGTCTGGGGAGCTTCCTCAAATGTTTACAGAACAAAAGTATGGCTTGTGCCAAGAAGAGAAGTAGAATTGATGGAGTCAGTGACTTTGAACCTGACTTTCCCTCCCTTCATGCCAGCAATCTTGCCAAAGGCTCCTCCTCAACTCTAGCAATTTCCCTTCAGCCACTCCCTTTTCATTTGTGCCTAAAAACATCAACAGGTACACCCCCACCCACCACACCAATTATTCTTTCATTGAGTCTAGTGGAGTCTCTCTCTCTATGTATGTGTGTGTGTGTATATATATATATATATATATATATATATAGTTTTTTTATTGTGCATTTAAATATGCATTCAGCTACTCAAAATGTGAGTATGGGAGAAAAGAGGAAGAAGTAAAAAGAATCAAAGAGGGAGACTGCAAGCTTCTTCCATATGTTCACGCTGCAGGGTGTGAGACAAAGAAGGAAACCACTTGTCCCTTCAGACTCAGGTCTCAAATGCTTCTCCAACCATGATGATATAGCTACACTGACTTGGACTTCAGAGTTTACAGATAACTATGTGGTCTCTGAATGCAAGCTAATTACTACACCCAGTGCTGGGCCAAAGAATCAACAATCCGTTTTCTGCTCCGTCATGACAGTCTTCAATGGGCGGCCTTTTGAATCATTTTTAAGATTAGTTCTGACTCCATTCGATCATGTTAAGCCCTAATTTTGTAACCTAACCTTCCAGTAATGTCACTCTGTCACCGATGGTCACTGCAAAAATGGAGCTTTACGTCTAGAATTAAATAATTTGGGTTTATAGTGTGGCTTCACCATCCACTAGTCCTGGGCAAGATTTTGCCCCAGTTCTCCTACCTGTAAAATGTGAATAACAGCACATATTCCACATGTATTTTTATAAGAATTTACTGAGATAGTGGGTAGAGGACATTTAGCTCAGAGCTAAAATGTGCAATAGCTATTAGCTGCTGCTGCTGCATCACTTCAGTCGTGTCCAACTCGGTGCGACCCCATAGACGGCAGCCCACCAGGCTCCCCCGTCCCTGGGATTCTCCAGGCAAGAACACTGGTGGAGTGGGTTGCCATTTCCTTCTTCAATGCATGAAAGTGAAAAGTGAAAGTGAAGCCGCTCAGTCGTGTCTGACTCTTACAGACCCCATGGAGTGCAGTCCACCAGGCTCCTCCATCCATGGGATTTTCCAGGCAAGATACTGGAGTGGGTTGCCATTGCCTTCTCCTATTAGCTGCTATTATCTTTCTAAACATGATTTCTCTTTCTAAAGCAAAGTTTTGGATAAATTCATTACTTAAACTTGAAATACTATTTTTCTTCCAAGTTAGGTAATGTTTAATATTACAAATGTCAAATAAATTGGTCTATGATTAATATTATACAAGCATATATTTTCTGTGAAAGAAAACATTATCATCCTTGTTTATACATTTTGTAATATATCAATTTTGGTATGCATAGTTGATATTTCCATCTTTAGTATTTTCTTCTATGGCTTTTGAGAGATTCTTCAGTTTGTTTGTAACAGTAAGAAAAATATTTAACACAAATCTGAACACTGAAAATACATTTGGAAGTATTAATGCTAACAAAAAATGGGATAAAATACTCTTATAGTTAGAGCTCTTTTCAAGATGGATTTTTTTCTGGGAAAAACAACTTTAGTGTCTCACTGATAAACGGACCATGTAGCGGCTTCCCACTTTCCCATATAGCATTGGTTCATTCATTCCTAGGCATCGTGGACATAATCTATGCAACAGCTGCTCTGTGAAAACACATACCTACGAGCCTTCGCTGGGGTGGCAGCTGGACAGCTGTCTGGTCTGCAAATCTGCATAGAATCATGTGTTCCTGAAAGAAAAAGCAATAGAATGTGGCTTTTTAAAAAATCTTCTTTAAAGTTAAAAAAAAATTCACTTATTTTTCTGGAACTCTACATCGCTTAATTAAATAAAGTGCTGCACAGATAGCACTTTCGAAAGCAGCACATTTTCAGAAAATAGCACTCAATAATTTTTTTTCCCTTTAAGTAGAGTGCTCTTCAGATGTAGTTTTTAAGAACAGATGCATGGAAGGTCCTCGGGGCTCTTTAACTGGCTGCTTTTAGCCAAAATATGGTTATAATTTGTGGTTATAATGTGTTAAACTCAAAGACATAAAAGTCACTTATATTTCCCTTTTAATAAAATTTGAGTCTCAGGAACATGGCTCCAGGAGACATTCTAAGTGCCTTTTCCTCCACTACAAGAAGGAAAGGAAGTACTCGAGAAGATCATGGCTGTGGCCTCTGTAGTTCTCCCATGTCCCTGTCCTGGCACAGTGCCCTACCCTTCCCTTCAGTTGGACCCTTCAGAGGAAAGGAGGCTGGCTCACTCCCTCCTCTCACTCACTCCAGAAGGCTGCAGGAAGTGCATCTATTTAGATGCACACAGATGTGCTTAGCACTTTCCAGGTGGCACTAGTGGTAAAGAACCCGCCTGCCAATGCAGAAGACATGAGATGTTGATTTGATCCCTGGAGGATAGATCCCCTGGAGGAAGGCATGGTGACCCACTCAGGCACGCAGATGCACTTTACATCAGACTGTAAAGGGGACTGGAAAGAACGGAAGGGACATTATTGTTTCTGCTTCACAATTTTAGGAAAGATTACCTTACTGAAGAACAAGGCTTTAAAGGGACAGAGAGGGGAAGGGTCTGTCCTGCACTCTTAAATCTGCAACTACACAAAGGTGAGTGATTAGGAGCTAAGATAACTGCAGTGTTCCCAGGACAACTGTTCATTCAGAGCAGCTGTGGTTTCCAAGTGTGTAAATGATCTTACCTGACAGCTTAGCAAACTCACTAAACTCAGATCTATCATTTGTCTCCTTGGGTTTCTGGACATTCAATTTGAGGACTCAATTTTTTCTAAAGGGTTATTCTGATTAACTTATCAAATAAGTTTTTGTGAGATGCTGTTTATTTTTGAAGGGTTACTTTTGTCTCAACTTTTACACATTAAAAAAAAAAACACTTTAATACTCACTATAAAATTTAGTGGTAATGGGTGGTGGTGTAGTCACTAAGTCGTGTCTGACTCTTGTGACCCCATGGACTGTAGCCCACCAGGCTCCTCTGTCCATGGGATTTTCCAGGCAAGAATACTGGAGTGCGTTGCCACTTCCTTCTCCAGGGGATCTTCCTGACCCAGGAATTGAACCCGGTCTCCTGCATTGCAGGCAGATTCTTTACCAACTGAGCTATGAGGGAAGCCCGATACTAATAAAAGGATTCAAATGAATAACTTTTAAGGTCCTGCAAATTGCATAAACAAAGGGGAAGAAGAGAAGCTTATAACTCTATAATTGAAAGAAAAGTCAACACAAAGCCTGCCCTTTGTCCACATGTTTATAAATTAAGATTCACTTTAAGTAAAGACAATGTTGTGACAATCAGAACCTCAGATGAGGTTCATTTTCTTTGTCCTGATAAGTCTTACCATATTTTATTGGAATTACCTGTGTATGTGTTCTTCCCAGTAGAAGTTAAATTCTGAAAGGGGAAGGCACATAGAAGGTACTCAGTAAGGGTTTGCTGGCTAAATTGAACTGTGGAGAAAAATACTTGCAAAGTGACTCTCAAGGTAAAGGGCACTAAGTCCATTCGGCTCTGCCTGCCATCCGCCCACCATGGTTAAGAAATACTGAGATACCATCTTGCAACAGCACGCAAGAGGTTTAAGACTTCATAGTGCATTCCCACTTAAAAGATGCTCAAAGGGCGGGTGGGGCGGCCAAGCAGATTCAGGGTGTGGGAGGAAGAGGAAATAAACAGAACTGGGGTACAGGGAGTTTTATGTTCTCTGGAAGTGCCTGGGTGCCCTGTGTCTTCCGACTCTAGAAATTTTAGATTTCTTTTCCCAGACAGTGAGGCTGTGGCCCCCGACTTCTCACTGCCCTAGGTTTTTCACCTAGCATCCTAGAGGAGAGATTCAAGCAAGGCTCTAGTGTTTGTTCTTTGTTTTATTTTTTTTATTTCAGTTCATTTTTTATTTTAAGGCCTTTGGCAAAAAAGATGAGGTGTTTTAAATATTATGAAAACAAAGTCCCTGAGGTCCTAATGTTTCCCAAACAAACCTACAGTTCCCTAGAATATGAAGATTTTAAATCCAGTAAGCCAAGATGAAATGATTCTGGTTCTGGATGAATGCATGAACACTCAAGTTCTGTACTTGGATTGGTGGGGGTGGGAGAGTTGGGGAAGAGGGAGAGGCAAAGGCAGGACATGGGACAGGAGACAGAGCTAGAGGTGGGTGTTTAAGAGTTGTAAAGCAGAGGTGAGGGAGACATAGAGGCCAAGGTGGAAGAAATGAGAATTTTAGGTTACTTTATCTCACAGTTTCTCTGTTGGAAGGGGAAGAAGGTAAAATTCCTAGAAAGCAGGGGCCGGTATATAAAATGAGACTGATTGCATATTTTTAGTGAGTCTGCGCAAGAAGTGGAATTAACCAAACTAAGAATACAGACTAATTTATTAGCTTTTAATGGGGTTATTTGTATATTTCTCTCAAAAATCACCATTCTTAGACTGTATTATATCAACATCACTAATCAATTAATTAGTTCATAGTGATGGTCAGAAAGCTGCAAACTGTTTTGCTCAGACTGGTGACTCAAAACTATGCAATGTTCTGACTACTGCTGGGAGACAGTTCTCTGTGGGCCTCTTGTGTTTCTTTACATCTTATGAGAAGAGGCACTGTCTCTGTTCCAGACCAGGGACTGGCAAACTATGTCTGGCCCATTGGCCAAATTCAGTCTATGAACTGTTTTTGTATGGCTTGCAAATTAAGAAGGGTTTTCACACTTTCAAAGAGTTGTACATCAGCAACAACAATGACAAGGATGTTGTAGAATATGTGGGAGATTTGCAAGTGCCCAGCAAAGCCTAAAGTATTTATTACCTTTTAGAGAAAAAATTTGCCTCTGTTCCAGATAATCCTTTCAAAGTGAACAGTTTTGGAAACTATACAGACTTGGAAACTCCCCTTCTGTCCCTCTGCAGAAAAGGGGAGGCATGCTTACTTAAAGATTACATCTTAAAACATTCGGGTTTCCAGGCTCAGGTTTCCTTCCCTGTCATGCAGTTCACTGTACATGTAGGTGTCACCTGGCCCTTTCTCTGCTGCCCTGTGGGAACTGGGGCTCAGGGAGAAACTGTGACACTGAGGATAGTCCAGCTACTCATACTGCTGTGAGCAATACTGCCCTTTGCCTCTGACTCACGGGTTTCCTATCTTCTGCTAGCATCCATGAAAATTGTGCCAGGCCAACTTGTTAGCTTGTGAGTAGGGTCAACTCTCAGACTTTTTGCAAATCTTGTCAGCTACTTGAAGATTAATCTTGACTGGCCAAAAAGAAAAAAAATCTGTTTTAGATGCTCACGAGTGATTCAAATGTAACTAGATTATATACTCCATTAGAAATTTTAGAGGAAAATATAAAGAAGGAATAAAAAGTATATGTTTCTTAGACTGTATTATATCAACATCACTAATCAATTAATTAGTTCATAGTGATGGTCAGAAAGCTGCAAACTGTTTTGCTCAGACTGGTGACTCAAAACTATGCAATGTTCTGACTACTGCTGGGAGACAGTTCTCTGTGGGCCTCTTGTGTTTCTTTACATCTTATGAGAAGAGGCACTGTCTCTGTTCCAGACCAGGGACTGGCAAACTATGTCTGGCCCATTGGCCAAATTCAGTCTATGAACTGTTTTTGTATGGCTTGCAAATTAAGAAGGGTTTTCACACTTTCAAAGAGTTGTACATCAGCAACAACAATGACAAGGATGTTGTAGAATATGTGGGAGATTTGCAAGTGCCCAGCAAAGCCTAAAGTATTTATTACCTTTTAGAGAAAAAATTTGCCTCTGTTCCAGATAATCCTTTCAAAGTGAACAGTCTTGGAAACTATACAGACTTGGAAACTCCCCTTCTGTCCCTCTGCAGAAAAGGGGAGGCATGCTTACTTAAAGATTACATCTTAAAACATTCGGGTTTCCAGGCTCAGGTTTCCTTCCCTGTCATGCAGTTCACTGTACATGTAGGTGTCACCTGGCCCTTTCTCTGCTGCCCTGTGGGAACTGGGGCTCAGGGAGAAACTGTGACACTGAGGATAGTCCAGCTACTCATACTGCTGTGAGCAATACTGCCCTTTGCCTCTGACTCACGGGTTTCCTATCTTCTGCTAGCATCCATGAAAATTGTGCCAGGCCAACTTGTTAGCTTGTGAGTAGGGTCAACTCTCAGACTTTTTGCAAATCTTGTCAGCTACTTGAAGATTAATCTTGACTGGCCAAAAAGAAAAAAAATCTGTTTTAGATGCTCACGAGTGATTCAAATGTAACTAGATTATATACTCCATTAGAAATTTTAGAGGAAAATATAAAGAAGGAATAAAAAGTATATGAGCAAAACATCTAGATCTTTTAAAAGTTTCCTTGTATGATAGTGTTCAGTTCAGTTCTGTTCAGTCGCTCAGTCGTGTCCGACTCTTTGAGACCCCATGTATGATAGGGTATACGACCCAGCATTCGCACTGCTGGGCATACACACTGAGGAAACCAGAATTGAAAGAGACACATGTACCCCAATGTTCATCGCAGCACTGTTTACAATAGCCAGGACATGGAAACAACCTAGATGTCCATCAGCAGACCAATGGATAAGAAAGCTGTGGTACATATACACAATGGAGTATTATTCAGCCATTAAAAATAATTCATTAGAATCAGTTCTAATGAGGTGGACGAAACTGGAGCCTGTTATACAGAGTGAAGTAAGCCAGAAAGAAAAACACCAATATAGTATATTAATGCATATATATGGAATTTAGAGCGATGGTAATGATGACCCTTTATGCGAGACAGCAAAAGAGACACAGATGTAAAGAACAGACTTTTGGACTCTGTGGAAGAAGGCGAGGGTGGGATGATTTGAGAGAATAGCATTGAAACATATATTGTCATATGTGAAACAGATCGCCAGTCCAGGTTCGATGCATGAGACGGGGTGCTCAGGGCTGGTGCACCGGGATGACCCTGAGGGATGGGATGGGGGGGAGGGTCAGGATGGGGGAACACATGTACACCTATGGCTGACTCATGTGAATGTATGGCAAATACACAATATTGTAAAGTAATTAGCCTCCAATTAAAATAAAAAAAAGTTACCTTGTATGATAATGTTTTCTTGAATTGTTCACTGAAATAGAAAAGAAAAATGAATTACTTAAATACTGATGATTAAAGAGTGGAAATAGTTTTGGAGAAATTAAACTATAAACAAAAATATGTATTTTCTCTGAAGGGTATAATGCTATCCTGAACTAAAAACAATGCCAGTTTGAAGTGTCTTCATAAAATGGCAAAAGCACATTATCTGCATGTGACTCGTTTTAAAGAATAATAAATTAAAAAAAAAGTTACCTTGTATGATAATGTTTTCTTGAATTGTTCACTGAAATAGAAAAGAAAAATAAATTACTTAAATACTGAAGATTAAAGAGTGGAAATAGTTTTGGAGAAATTAAACTATAAACAAAAATATGTATTTTCTCTGAAGGGTATAATGCTATCCTGAACTAAAAACAATGCCAGTTTGAAGTATCTTCATAAAATGGCAAAAGCACATTATCTGCATGTGACTCGTTTTAAAGAATTTCTTTCACAGATGGTTTACAGTATTAGAGAAGCACAATCACTTGTTTCTCTTCCTTGCATGGGTGCACACAGACAGGCATGTTAAAAATGTAGGTTTTATTGTTATTCTGAAGCATAGGGGCTGTCCCGAGTCCTCTGGTACCTGGCCCTAGGGTGATTAGGGCAAGGGGATAGTGGGGCCTGGGAGTGGTCCCCTAACGACAAAGGGGGCAAGTGTTAGTAAGTCCACAGAGAAGTGGAAAAGCTGACAGACGCTAAACTGAGACTTTAAAATCAGTTAAGTGAGACTGCAGACTGAACAGCTCAAATGAACATATCTAACCTATCCTGTATTTAACAGGCCTAGTATGATCAACTGGATTCTCAATAACCATAAATCAAATGAAATGCCATAAACACCAAGAATGGCCTTCCACTAGGGTGAGTGCAGGGCTTTCCAGGTAGGCTCAGTGGCTAAGAACCCGCCTACCAATGCAGGAGACATGGGTTTGATGCCTGGGTGGGGAAAATTCCCTAGAGGAGGAAATGGCAACCCGCTCCAGTAATCTTGCCTGGAAAATCCCATGGACAGTGGAGCCTCGCGGGCTACAGTCCATGGGCTCACAAAGAGTCGGATGTAACTGAGCGTGTAATGAGACTTTAAAATCAGTTAAGTGAGACTGCAGACTGAACAGCTCAAATGAACATATCTAACCTATCCTGTATTTAACAGGCCTAGTATGATCAACTGGATTCTCAATAACCATAAATCAAATGAAATGCCATAAACACCAAGAATGGCCTTCCACTAGGGTGAGTGCAGGGCTTTCCAGGTAGGCTCAGTGGCTAAGAACCCGCCTACCAATGCAGGAGACATGGGTTTGATGCCTGGGTGGGGAAAATTCCCTAGAGGAGGAAATGGCAACCCGCTCCAGTAATCTTGCCTGGAAAATCCCATGGACAGTGGAGCCTCGTGGGCTACAGTCCATGGGCTCACAAAGAGTCGGATGTAACTGAGCGTGTAAGCGGGTTGAGTTAAAGTGATGACAATGAAAATGTCTCCCTTTTCTGTGTGAGGTAAGAAGGACAGTAAATATGGCCATGGAGCTTGCAGGTTAATCATCACCACTCTTGGGAAGAATTTAAACTATTGCTGTAGTTAGCAACAGTTCATGTTTATTGAGTACTTACTTTGTGCCCTTCAAAGTGGTTTACATGTATATCATTCAATTGTCATAAAAACCCTGAGGTAGATATTATTATAATCTCCCTTTTGTAGATGAAGGGCTTCCCTTGTGGCTCAGATGGTAAAGCGTCTGCCTACACTGCGGGAGACCCGGGTTCGAGCCCTGGGTTGGGAAGAACCTCTGGAGAAGGAAATGGCAACCCACTCCAGTACTCTTGCCTGGAAAGTCCCATGGATGGAGGAGCATGGTAGGCTACAGTCCATGGGATCACAAAGAGTCGGACACGACTGAGCGACTTCACTACACTTTGTAGATGAGGAAATATAGGCAACAAGAGTTTAAGTGAATTGCCTGACGTGAAACAATTTACAAAATGAGGAGCCAATATCAGCACTGGGGCAGAAAACTTTCAGGCCCTAAGCACTTGACCACTGCACTCTATTGCCTCTCAAGGGTGATGATTTTCTCTGAGAAGTACACACAGGAGTGCTGACTTCCAGTCAGCTAACTCCTCGACAGATCTGTTCTAAACTTCAGCAAGAGCTGGATCCAGGGGTAGATACGGAGGGGCAGACAAGGAGGAGATCCACTCTTCTTTATGCAGCTTATGAACAATGCTTGCCATTGTGGAAAAAGGAAAGGAGCTGGAGCCTGAAATCTCACTGCAACTTTATATCAAAAGAGTTTGTGTATTGATTTAACACCCACATTGATAGCTTGTGGCAGAACACAAGGTTTCACCTTTTTGGAAAATTAAACTTGGAGGTGTTCTGGATGAAACCGTAACAGCAAGGGCATGTGACAAAGGAAGCCCGTGTTTTGAGGCAGTGTTCGATCACCATGTCTGTAGCCACTCCACACGCATGCAGCGCCACCTGCAAAATAAGACCAGACCTCGGCACTAAGTTCTTTTTTAACTAACAGTGCTACTTCGTGCCATTAGAGAAAAAATAACAAAACTGTCAGCGTTGTTCCTGAAGAGGTTTATTTCATAGTAGTTTAAATAGTTCTCATTTGGACATGCCAAAGGACTATTAGGTATTCATATTTATTAAGAGAATTAAGCAAGAGGTTGAAAGATTACAAATGGAACATTTATAACGGAGCATAAGATTCATTCAATGGGAAAGCTGATGTCATGTTGAACATGGAGGATTCAGTATGTATGCAAGTCTAAACTAAGGCTCTTACTGATTGAAACTTTAGCTCAGTTGTGGCATCCTGGCAAGAACTCTACTTGGAAATCAGAATTTCTAGTTCATAACTCTAATTGGCTCAGTGATCCTGGGCTGCTTGAAATTTAAAATCTTTGGGCTTCAGTTTCCTCCACCATAAACTATGGTTAATAATACTGACATATCACAATGCTGTTGCAACACTAAATAGAAGTGTATTTGAAAACACTTTTTCAAATGCCGTCTGAATATATTCTCATCAGTGTTGTCTAAAACTGATCAAATCATATTTATGTAGCTCCTGTTTATATTCACAGAATTACAATTCTTAACACTGAAGGATGATTTGTGTGAAATATTCTTAAAGAGTTTATTTAAAAAGGAAAACCCTGTGGACTGAAGTCATGATTAGTGCATCCATAATTCATGAAAAGAAAAATAAAATGATTTTAAAATGTTTTTAGAATAAATGCCTTAAATATATCTATGCTGCTGCTGCTGCTAAGTCGCTTCAGTCGTGTCCGACTCTGTGCGACCCCATAGATGGCAGCCTATCAGGCTCTGCTGTCCCTGGGATGCTCCAGGCAAGAACACTGGAGTGGGTTGCCATTTCCTTCTCCAATGCAAGAGAGTGAAAAGTGAAAGAGAAAGTCGCTCAGTCGTGCCCGACCCTTAGCGACCCCATGGACTGCAGCCCATCAGGCTCCTCCATCCATGGGAGTTTCCAGGCAAGAGTACTGGAGTGGGGTGCCACTGCCTTCTCCAAATATATCTATACTGTACCATTATCTAAAGTAGACCATTTTGAAAATTATTAGGCTAAATAAGGAAAATTAGGACTCCAAAAGGAAATCAGATGTAGGGATCCTGAAAGATGAAGCTTTTGTCAGAAAAATGCTCAGATCTCATTCTGAACAGAGGCAAGTTGTACTGGATTATAACTGTCCTTTCTAGACACAAATCTTTCAACTTCAGGGTAGGGAGGGGGCTGAAGGGCTTTTAGGGTGAAGACAAGGAGGTTTTCTGGAAATTTCTGGATATTAAGTAGTGTAAGTCAGCTTCCCCCTTTCAACTGGCAGACCAAAGACAAAGCTGTATTGAGAGGAGGAAAGCGGGCTCTCTGCTCTCAGCCCTGCTCCTAAATTCTACCCCCCCGTGCAGGCTTCCATCAGCTCCATAGAGGCCAACTATCTCCGTGGCTGCTGCCAACCACCTTCCCCGCTTCACTCTGCGAGTATCACCCCAGGCAGGCTGCTGTCCAGCGAAGGGAGCAACAACTAATGGATCAGAAAGAACCTGGATTTTTCCATCTGCCCACTTTCTAAAAAAATCAGTTTTGCAGGCTGAAATTCAGGCTCAGTGGCTGGAGAAAACCTCATAGTAAAAATTATAGATGCTCTTTCCCCTGGAGGGAGAGAGAAGAGAACCAACACTCACCCCGTGCCCTTTATGTGTTGGCAACTATGCTGGGTGATGGCATGCACATCCTCCTATGCTCACAACAGCCCTGAAAGATTTTATTATCTCCACCCGAGAAGTGAGGAAACTCAAACTTGGGGAAATTAAGTATATGCTCTCAACAAAGCAGCTCCTGAGGGGCAGGATCCTGACCCCCATCCTGACCCATGTAGTTTAAAGGTCAACTGTACTATGCTTATTCCTATATTGACGGGGGGAGAATGTATATGGCGTGAATACCCTGGACAGAGGAATGATTCATGTCCTGGGCTGGTTGGAGGACAATGTATAATTTCAAATTTAGTAATTGGGTCTTTTTTGTTTTTGGAATTTTCCATTTAATATTTCAGACCATAACTGACCACAGGTAACTGAAACCAAGGAAAGCAAAACTACAAAGATGGGAGTCGGGGGAATTTTGTACATTCCTTCTCAATTTCTTTATTCATTGGTCCTACTATCTTCTGGAATTACAACACCATAGGGAACTAGCGAGTATTCAGTGTCTGCAAGATGTAAAAATAGCATATTGAAAAGCAGAGACATTACTTTGCCTACAAAGGTCCATCTAGTCAAGGCTATGGTTTTTCCAGTGGTCATGTATGGATGTGAGAGTTGGATTGTGAAGTAAGCTGAGCGCCGAAGAATTGATGCTTTTGAACTGTGGTGTTGGAGAAGACTCTTGAGAGTCCCTTGGACTGCAAGGAGATCCAACCAGTCCATTCTGAAGGAGATCAGTCCTGGATGTTCTTTGGAAGGAATGATGCTAAAGCTGAAACTCCAGTACTTTGGCCACCTCATGTGAAGAGTTGACTCACTGGAAAAGACTCTGATGCTGGGAGGGATTGGGGGCAGGAGGGGAAGGGGACAACAGAGGATGAGATGGCATCACTGACTCGATGGATGTGACTCTGAGTGAACTCTGGGAGTTGGTGATGGATAGGGAGGCCTGGCGTGCTGCAATTCATGGGGTCACAAAGAGTTGGACACGACTGAGTGACTGAAATGAAAAATCTTTACATAGATATTTTTTCTTGTTTTAATCACTTAACTTTTTTCTTTTTAAAATTAATACTTTAAATAGCTCTTACTATGTCTCTTGCAATATCGTGACAAGGTCACGTAGACAGCAAGCATTCTAGATGAACTCTGAATGCAGGTCTGAAGCTAACAGGCTTTCCACTACATCACACTATGCCTTCCCTGACCAACATATTTGGAGCTGGAAGGAACCCTTAGAGACCATCTGTTTCACTGAAGAATTTCTGGGTGTCATGCTTAGGTTCACCACTGATTTAAGAAAAGAAGGAATGGAATATGTTCTAGTTACACATAAAGGAGTGACAAAGGAAGGAAGGGACAAAGAGAAATACATTTAATTTTTTTTTTTTCTTAAACCATTACTATTTACAGAAACTGATATGAAATCTCATTTCTAATTACATTTCGAACATCTGATCAGAGAGTATAATATATAAAGGATAAACAAATTTATTAATACAGACACTGGATAGATCTGACAACTGTAGAAAGAGCATAAAACTTAAACTATGAGTATCGAATAAAGGTTAATGCGCTGGGGGAAAACACCATAGTTAATTAACAATTAGTGGAGAACATAGCTAACAAGTGTTTCACTGATCCCCAAAAGTCGGTATTGTGGTTCTCTGTAAATACACTGAATTCTAACAAAAGATAAAAAATTGAATTGTAAAAGTGTCTATTGGCCAAGGTAATGCACATTCCAAAGTATATGTAAATATTATTGATCCAAATAAATGCTGAAGAATTCAGGGGCTATAAATTAAGGGCTTTCCCCTTACTTTTCCTTACTTCAATTAATCTATTTAATATATGTCCTAAAAATTCTAAGTATAACACATCCTATGATGTAAGCCAGTTCATCATCCTATGATGAACAGCCAAGAAACTTCTAACCATGTATCTCTGCTATATGTGGTAATAAATAAAAGAAATTAATCATCATTCCCCCTCTCAGAATGTCTTTCAACTGGCAGCTTCTAAAAAACAAGGCAAGATTCTAGACAAAACTGATTGATTCTTCTCTAAGAAAATATATGTTGATAAAGACACATATATTCTAAAAGAATATATGTTGGTAAAGACACTAAGCCTATGCCTTATTCATACCCCCAAAACTAAGCCTGTGCTAGATTTATGATTTTACTAGGCATCCTATCCTTGGGGTTGTTTTTCTTTGCTTTGGGTTTTTTTTTTTTTAAGATTAATTTAACATTTAATAGACTTTTCCTAGTCCAAACCACAGATATAGAGGTTGTATTCCTCATTTTACAAAAAGACCAAGTGGCTAGTCCAAGATCATAAATGACGAAGACAAGATTTTAATCTCAATCTCTCTGACACCATTATTCTAATTCTCTATGTTCCTTGTCTACTTCTTTCTTCAGATGTGAGGAGCAAACAGGAAGTCACTCCAATCCCATCTCTCACATTAACTTGCTACGTTCTCTTCCCCAAGTGCAGCCTCAGCTTTTGCATCTACAAAATGAGAAAGCTAAACTGAATCATCTCTAAATTTGCCTCAACCCGATCATGCTCTGAGCCATTGCTTCTCAAAGAAGGATTCTTGACCAGATATCTTAGACAGAAGCAAGCTTGGTCTCAATTGATCTCCTATTCTCCCTCTTTAAAAACTTTCATGCAATATATTATAGGTAATTGGCTTTAAAATTCAAATAATGCTAAAAAGGAGGGAATGACAAAAACAGTTCCTTGTTCTGTACACACTTCACTCAAAGAGAAAATCTGGTGAACAGATAATGCTTTTCAACTCATTGGTTTTCTTTCCTGAAATACATCTGTTTTTCTATACAATAAATGTATATTGCTTATTTCAAATCAAAACTATAGTGAGATATCACCTTACTCCAGTCAGAATAGCCACTGTCAAAATGTCTACAAATAATAAGTGCTGGAGAGGGTGTGGATAAAAAGGAACCCTCCTACACAGTTAGTAAGAAAATAAATTGGTGTGGACACTATGGAGAACAGTATGGGGGTTCCTTATAAAACTTAAAATAGAGTTACCATATGATCCAGCACTCCCACTCCTGGGCATATATCCACAGAAAACCATAATTTGAAAAGATACTTGCAGCTCAATTTTCACTGCAGTACTATTTATAATAGCCAAGACATGGAAGCAACTTAAGTGTCCATTAACAGATGAATGGACAATAAAGATGTGAGATAGGGACTTTCCTGGTGGTCCAGTGGCTAAGACCCCAAGTTCCCAATGTAGAGGGCCAGATTCAATCCCCGGTAAGGGAACTAGATCCCACATGCTACAACTAAATTCACATGCTGCAACGGGAAGATCCCAGATGCTGCAACGAAGATCAACAATTTCAAGAGCTGAAACTAAACGAAGACTCAGCACAGCCAAAAAAACAAGCACATTAAAAAAGAAAGAGCTGTCTGCCCTCACAGTTCAGCAGAGGTTCTGACACCTGAGGGCAATTCTGAAAAAAAACAAGAAGATGTAACATATATATAATATATATACACACACACATTATACATATAATATATATATAACATATACATAACATAGATGTTATAATGTATATATTATATAGATCTAATATATTATACATGTGTGATTAATATATTATATTAATATATTATATACTAATTATACATTATATATTAATGTGTATGTGTATATATATATATAAAACATATGGGCTTTCCTGGTGGCTCAGCTGGTAAAGAATACACCTGCAATGTGGGAGACCTCGGTTTGATCCCTGGGTTGGGAAGATCTCCTGCAGAAGGGAAAGGCTACCCACTCCAGTATTCTGGCTTGGAAAATTCCATGGACGTATAATCCAAGGGGTTGCAAAGAGTTGGACATGACTGAGCAACTTTCACATACACATATAACATATACATAGTGAAGTGAAGTCGCTCAGTTGTGTCCGACTCTTTGTGGCCCCATGGACTGTAGCCTACCGGGCTCCTCCGTCCATGGGATTTTCCAAGCAAGAGTACTGGATTGGGTTCCCATTTCCTTCTCCAGAGGATCTTCCTGACCCAGGGCTCGAACCCGGGTCTCCCGCAGTGTAGGCAGACGCTCTACTGTCTGAGCCACAAGGGAAACCCCAGAACATATACATATAATATATAATTATATATATGACCCCTGATGTACTGCAGTCCATGGGGCTGCAAAGAGCTGGACACGACTTAGTGACCGAACAACAATGTTATATATAATATATACAATGGAATATATACATTACTTAGCCTTTAAAAATGAAATAGCATTTGCAGCAACATAAATGGACCCACAGATTATCATACTAAGTGGAGTAAGTCAGGCAGAGAAAGGCAAATACACAATACTGCTTATACGTGGAATCTAAAAAAAATATATAAATGAATTTATTTACAAAACAAAAATACTCACAAACACAGAAAACAAACTTACAGTTATGAAAGGGAAAAGGAGAGATAAATTAGAAGACAGAGATTAACAGATACACACTATATATATAAAATAGGTAACCAACAAAGACCTACTGTATAGCATAGGGATCTTTACCCAACATTTTGTAATAATCTATAGGGGAAAAGAATCTGAAAAATAATACATATATTTACATAAATATATATATATCTGAATCATTGTGCTGTATGCCTGAAACTAACATGACATTGTAAATCAACTATACTGCAATTAAAAAATCTATGCTGCTCTTTCGATTTGTAAATATTGAAGGTGAAGGTGAAGTCGCTCAGTCGTGTCCAACTCTTTGCGACCCCGTGGACTGTAACCTACTAGGCTTCTCCGTCCATGGGATTCTCCAGGCAAGAATACTGGAGTGGATTGCCATTTCCTTCTCCAGGGGATCTTCCCGACCCAGGGATTGAACCCAGGTCTCCCGCATTGGAGGCAGACGCTTTAACCTCTGAGCCACCAGGGAAGCCCTTTGTAAATATTAGACACCATCTATTGATTTTCTGTTACAAGAGATAAAGTGGGGGTTTTTTTGCATAATTTATATGCCCTTTCCCTTTGGTCATCCTCTTAATATTACCTCTAAATTTTAGTTAAGTGTTCATGCAGTGTCTTTTATTATTATTTCTCACTGCTGAGCTAACTATGCTGTAAATTTTTTTCTTCTTAACATCCAAGACTTTCCCTGCACAAAAGTTCTGTAAAATGTTCTATGGTACAATTTTCCACTGTGTGAAAATTGTCAAATAATTGGCCAGTTCCATTTTTCTTTCCTGAAGACATCTTTCCTGTGCCTTCTGACCTTTGACTAAAAGCTGGATTCATAGCTTTCTAGGCCTAACACCTAGCTCTGTCTGGTCCTGTGACCTTCCTTTGCCATCAGACTAAGAGCTCCCTTCACCCACTCTTGTATTAGATACCACTTATTCCTTCTCACTTTCCTGCACTGGAGAAGGAAATGGCAACCCATTCCAGTGTTCTTGCCTGGAGAATCCCAGGGACAGAGGAGCCTGGTGGGCTGCCATCTATGGGGTGGCACAGAGTCGGACACACTGAAGCGACTTAGCAGCAGCAGCAGCAGCAGCAGGGAAAACCACTAAACCGTTCAGTTCAGTTCAGTCACTCAGTTGTGTCTGAGACTCTTTGCGACCCCATGGACTGCAGTACGCCGGGCCCCCCTGTCCATTACCAACTCCTGGAGTTTACTCAAACTCATATCCATTGAGTGGTCTAGTGGTTTTCCCTATTTCTTCAATTGAAGTCTGAATTTGGCAATAAGGAGTTCATGCTCTGAGCCGCAGTCAGCTCCTGGTCTTGTTTTTGTCGACTGTATAGAGCTTCTCCATCTTTGGCTGCAAAGAATATAATCAATCTGATTTTAGTATTGACCATCTGGTGATGTCCATGTGTAGACTCTTTTCTTGTGTTGTTGGAAAAGGGGTTTGCTATGACCAGTGTGTTCTCTTGGCAAAACTCTATTAGCCTTTGCCCTGCTTCATTCCGTATTCCAAGGCCAAATTTGCCTGTTACTCCAGGTGTTTCCTGACTTCCTACTTTTGCATTCCAGTCCTCTATAATGAAAAGGACATATTTTTTGGATGTTAATTCTAGACCAGTCAGGTATGACCTAAATCAAATCCCTTATGATTATACAGTGGAAGTGAGAAATAGATTCAAGGGACTAGATCTGATAGATAGAGTGCTGAAGAACTATGGACAGAGGTTCGAGACCATGTACAGGAGGCAGGGATCAAGACCATCCCCAAGAAAAATAAATGCAAGAAGGCAACATGGCTGTCTCAGGAGGCCTTACAAATAGCTGAGAAGAGAGGCAAAAGGCGAAGGAGAAAAAGAAAGATATACCCATCTGAATGCAGAGTTCCAAAGAATAGCAAGGAGAGATAAGAAAGCATTCCTCAGTGATCAATACAAAGCAATAGAGGAAAACAACAGAATGGGAAAGACGAGAGATCTCCTCAAGAAAATGAGAGAATCCAAGGGAACACTTCATGCAAAGATGGGCTCGATAAAGGACAGAAATGGTATGGATCTAACAGAAGCAGAAGATATTAAGAAGAGGTGGCAAGAATACACAGAAGAACTAAAAAAAGATCTTCACAACCCAGATAATCATGATGGTATGATCACTCACCTAGAGCCAGACATCCTGGAATGTTTCATCTAGTTTAAGCTATGGTTTTTCCTGTAGTCATGTATGGATGTGAGAATTGGACTATAAAAAAAGCTGAGCACCAGAGAATTGATGCTTTTGAACTGTGGTGTTGCAGAAGACTCTTGAGAGTCTTTTGCACAGCAAAGTGATCCAACCAGTCCATCCTGAAGGAAATCAGTTCTGAATATTCATTCATTGGAAGGCCTGATGCTGAAGCTGAACCTCCAACACTGTGGCCACAAGATGCAGAGAACTGACTCATTGGAAAAGACCCTGATGCTGGGAAAGATTGAAGATAGGAGGAGAAGGAGACAACAGAGGATGAGATGGTTGGATGGCATCACTGACTCAATGGACATGAGTTTGAGAAAACTCTGGGAGTTGGTGATGGACAGGGAGGCCTGGCATGATGTAGTCCATGGGGTCGCAAAGAGTCAGACACAACTGAGTGACTGAACTGATTCCTCTTAATTATTTACTCTTATTTTGGTGAAACACATCTACATAGTTTCCTGATGTACATTTTCTTGAGATCTTGACACTTTCTTTATTACTTGCATACATGATTGTTGATTGGTCGGGCATAACATTTTAGGTTGATAACTGTCTTTTAGAATTTTGAAGGCATTGCTTCACTGTCTTCTAGCTTTCCATGTGGCTATTAAAAAGTGTGATGGCATTTTGATTTCAAATTTTCTGTTTGTGACCTATTTGTTTTTTCTCTTTGGAAACTGTCAAGGAACTTCTTTTTATCACAACACTCTTCCCCCACTCCCACCCTGCCCCCCAACAATGTGCCTCGCTTTAGGTAATTTTTTTAAGTGGGCTTTTTCAGATAAGAGAAACATTTTTCATTACTTACACATTTTCTTGTATTAATTCTTTGATATTTTTCTTTCCATCATTTTATGTTTTCTATTTCTGGTTCTCCTATTATTGACGTATTGGATTCTTGGACTAAATCTCTATTGGAAAAAAATGCTCCTTTCAGTTCCTATCTCTCTCTTTTTCTTTTTGTCCTGTTTTTTCAGATGATGTCCTATACTTCATGTTTTAGATTTTCCACTTGCTTTTTATTTGGGCTAGCATGTTTTATTCTTTCTTGTTCTCTGATGGTTCACTTCTTTTTCATTTTACCTTTGTTTCATTCATGCATATCTTCTCTGAGCTCTCGAATAAAAAGGAGACGCTTTGTCATGGTTTTTGCTTTGATCTCCTCTATTTTGGAAGTTTTCCACACTTGATATTCCTCAACTGTCTGTTCATACAAGAGTGAATCTCTAAAAAGTTGATGAAAGTTTGAGTGAAAGGCTTGAAGGTGAGCTTCCTCAGTGACTGTGTAATCAGGTGGTCAGCTGTTTTTTGTTTTTGTTTTTGTTTTTGTTTTTTCAAATTATAGCTATAGTATTTTCTCTGGGGATTGTTCGATTCTGTAGAGGAGGCTCTTTTAATCTTTTTGATTAAGGAGAGGATTCTAGCTTCTGAAGGAATCCTGGAATTAAGGGCAGTTATTTTCAGAGTCACATCATTCTTTCTCTCTTCTCCCTGTACTTGAGAGTCTCTGCTAACACTTTTCTATAGAATGAACTTCTGGTCTCTCGCAGGAGTTGGGGCAAATAGTTACTTGTCTACACAAGATGGTGGCAGGAATCTGGGTGTCTAAATAAAATGTTTAATTAAACATGATTCAGCCCCTTCTTATCCTTTTCCTATGAAGTTTCTGGCATCCTAAATTCCTGAAATTTTCTTGGATTGTGGGAGAACAATCCTGATGGCCCTCTTGACACTCCCTCTCCCCATGCATTAAGTTTGATTTTCCTCTTCTCTACTCAATGATTTTTTTCTTCATCTGCTTTCTATCTTCAAATATTATAGTTCAAGTTACAGAATCTTGAACACTGTCTCATCAGAGATGAAGTATGAGTTTTCTGGCTCTTGTTTTCTTTATTTAGGGGTCTGATCTTTCTTGGGGAGAAGGGGGTTGCAATCTGCCACCCTCACCTGGAGAGTTTTTCATTGCCTTAAATTTTTTTAAAATTGCATTTACATTTATTTTCAGAGTCACATCATTCTTTCTCTCTTCTCCCTGTACTTGAGAGTCTCTGCTAACACTTTTCTATAGAATGAACTTCTGGTCTTTCGCAGGAGTTGGGGCAAATAGTTACTTGTCTACACAAGATGGTGGCAGGAATCTGGGTGTCTAAATAAAATGTTTAATTAAACATGATTCAGCCCCTTCTTATCCTTTTCCTATGAAGTTTCTGGCATCCTAAATTCCTGAAATTTTCTTGGATTGTGGGAGAACAATCCTGATGGCCCTCTTGACACTCCCTCTCCCCATGCATTAAGTTTGATTTTCCTCTTCTCTACTCAATGATTTTTTTCTTCATCTGCTTTCTATCTTCAAATATTATAGTTCAAGTTACAGAATCTTGAACACTGTCTCATCAGAGATGAAGTATGAGTTTTCTGGCTCTTGTTTTCTTTATTTAGGGGTCTGATCTTTCTTGGGGAGAAGGGGGTTGCAATCTGCCACCCTCACCTGGAGAGTTTTTCATTGCCTTAATGGTTTTTTTAAAAATTGCATTTACATTTCTCAAGTATCTGTCCCTTTAAAATGAGAAGTATATAAATCATTCATCCAAAGTGTTACTGAATCACATTCTATAATTGCATATTCTAATTGTATACTAACATATAGAAATGAACTTGAAATTAAGCACTCAGCACTGATGAATGATAAAATATCATATTAAAAATTGTTATGGGTGAAATAGAAAAAGGTAAATACAGATAACTCAAAAATAAACTGTTTAGAGACTGTGATATTCGTTGATAAGTAGAAAATATTCACCAATATTGTTAGGAATCAATATCTTATCACCTGTTTGAGATGATCCCATGTTATGATTGAAATTACCCTAATCAAAACATTTTGGTGGACAGGTTGTTCAACACTGACACAATTTTTGTTTCTTACACAAGGTTTTTTCCATAGTCATGGCCCTTTCAGTAATGCTGTTTGGGAACAAGGTTTTTCTTATATTGTTTGAAAGACTAGGTATTAATACATATTATGAATTAAGTCTTAAAAAGTAAAATCGTATAAAGTAAGTTTTCTTAATAATGATTATCTTGCACTAAACAAGAAGGCAATAATAGACTTCTTTAAAAAATAGCTCTAAAGGGCTTTCCTGGTGGTCCAGTGGTCAAGAATTTGCCTTGCAATGCAGGGGACACTGGTTCAATACCTGGTTTGGGAAGATCCCACATACGTCAGAGCAGCTAAGCCCATGTGCCACAACTACTGAGCCCGTGCTTTAGAGCCTACAAGTCACAGGTACTGAGCCGACTGCTACAACTAAGAAGCCTGCACACCTAGAACCTGTGCTCTGCAACAAGAGAAGCCACTGCAAGGAGAAGCCCTCCTATGCAACTACGAGTAGCTCACTGCAACTGGAATAAGCCTGTGTGCAGCAACAAAGACCCACTACAGCCAAAAAATAAGATAAATAAAATAAATCTTTAATTAAAAAAATAGCCTTAAAAGGTCGACTTAAATAATCTTGTCTAGGTTGCCCTTTTTAGGTATGGTAATTGATATATAGCCTTGAAGGACTACCCTAGTGGCTCAGACGGTAAAGCATCTGCCTACAGTGCGGGAGACCTGGGTTCAATCCCTGAGTCAGGAAGATCTCCTGGAGAAGGGAATGGCAATCCACTCCAGTATTCTTATCCGCCCCCACAAAAAAAGGGGCTCAAAGAAATATATGGGCTTCCCTGGTGGCTCAGATGGTAAAGCGTCTGCCTGCAATGCGGGAGACCCAGGTTCAATCCCTGGGTTGGGAAGGTCCCCTGGAGAAGGAAACGCCAACCCACTCCAGTACTCTTGCCTGGAAAATTCCATGGACTGAGGAGCCTGGTAGGCTACAGTCCGTGTGGTCACAAAGATATATTGTTTTAGATTAGGATGCTCTTTTAAAAACTATCATAAACTTGGTGATTCAAACAGCAAATATTTATTTTTTCTCAGTTTTGGAGTCTGGGAAGTCCAAGATCAGAGTGCTGGCAGGTCTGATGTCTAGTGAGGACCCTCTTCCTGCTTCGCAGATGGCTGTCTTCTTACTGTATCTCTCTATGGTGGAGAGCTAAGAAGGAGTGCAAGTTTGTTTCTCTTCTTATAAGGGCATTAATTCCACTCAGAAGAGCACCACTCTTACGACCCAATTACCTCCCAAACGTCCCACTTCCTATTAGGGGTTAAGGAATTCAACACATGAATTTTTTGCTGGTGGAGGTGAGGCACAAACGTTCAGTCCTAACACATAATCATTTCAGGGTCATACAGCTGCATACATCCAAACTGGAAGAAAAAAACCTTTTCAGATGTTTCTTAATTTTGAAAAGACTTCTGTATTTTCTTCAGGACATTAATAGCCATTATAATCAAAATCAGAATAAGGCAATCGAAACGTGTTTCTATAATAATCAATTACTTGTTTTAAAATAAATTACATATACATATCTGGAGAGGAGAATGGCTACCCAGTCCAGTATTCTTGTCTGGAGAATTTCATGGACCGACGAGCCTAGTGGGCCACAGTCCATGGGTTGCAAAGAGTCAGACACGATTGAGTGAATTATATATATATCTGATAGGTTCAGAATTCTTAGATATCTTATAGTGCTCCTTGAATTGAATGAATGAATTGAAGTCGCTCAGTCGTGTCTGACTCTTTGCGACCCTATGGACTGCAGCCCACCAGCCTCCTCCATCCATGGGATTTTCCAGGCAATAGTCCTGGAGTGGATTGCCATTTCCTTCTCCAGGGGATCTTCCCAACCCAGGGATCGAACCCGGGTCTCCCACATTGTAGACAGACGCTTTACCATCTGAGCCACCAGGGAAGTCCTCAGGCTCTGTTATTCTTTCTTGGCTAAATAAGCTAGGTATCTACCTATAAAATATTAAGCACATATATTTATTCCTTTTAATTCTACTGATTACATTATTATGAATATACAAATGATAATGTTAAATGTGGAATATTTTAAAAATACTGAATAAAAAATATTATTACATGATATATAGAGAGAGCCGCCTTAAAAAAAAAAATATTAACATACTTTCCTCCCATCCTTTTTAAGGCAGTTTTCACATGGTTGAGATCACACTGCACAGAGTAAAAGCTCAATTTTTTGAGTACTTCCTAAATGAGAGGCAACCTAAGTGCTTCATGAACATTGTATCAACATCCCATTAGCCAGATATTTTATTCTCATTTCATAAATGAAAAAACTAAGGACTGAGGGTGAGTTTAAATAAGTTGCCCAAGGCAATACAATGAGTAAGTGGCCAAACTGAGACTTTAGCACAAGTTAAATTCAATCTTAAAATGCATTCTCTTAACCAATATGTTTCCCCGGAGTAGGAAATGGCAACCCACTCCAGTATTCTTGCCTGGAAAATTCATCAGAGAAGCTTGGTGGGCTACAGTCCATGGGGCTGCAAAGAGTTGGGCACGACTGAGTGACTGAGCATGCACGCACAGAACAATTATGTTAATAAAATTTTCTGTTTACCATTATAATTAACATTTCATGTCATTAACAAATCATTACAAATATCATGTAAATGAAAAATTTCAAACCTCCTATATGTTCTTAAAATGCATTCTCTTAACCAATATGTTTCCCCGGAGTAGGAAATGGCAACCCACTCCAGTATTCTTGCCTGGAAAATTCATCAGAGAAGCCTGGTGGGCTACAGTCCATGGGGCTGCAAAGAGTTGGGCATGACTGAGTGACTGAACATGCACACACAGAACAATTATGTTAATAAAATTTCTGTTTACCATTATAACTAACATTTCATGTCATTAACAAATCATTACAAATATCATGTAAATGAAAATTTTCAAACCTCCTATATGATGTGGGCTCCTCACAGAAGTCTTACAGTCAATGAGTAATATTTTTAAAATCCTTGCAAATATTAAGAACAAGAACAGAATATCGTTGTTGTTCAAGTTGAAATGCATTTGGTTACTAGAGACTTTGAATGTTTCTAATAAGCTTATTAGATATTTATATTTCTAAGGAAATACATTTCTCAAATAAACACAAGGGAAATCAGAAACTACAAATGCTCTTTGGAATATGTGGTGTTATCTCACTGATTCTGGTACAAGGGGGAAGCACAGCCCTTGGGGTGATGGAAGACCTTGCTGAAAGACCTAAAAGTATTTAGATTTGTTTTCTTCCATTATTTCAAGTCACAGTAGTTTTACAAAGTTAGTAAATCTATTCATTTTTGCCTGATACAGGTCATTGTATTAATGGAGATAAGACAAATAATAAGTATTTCAATTCTTACATATACTTGATTTGTTTGAAGTTTCTAAAGATAGTTGGTTTGAGGACTTAAAAAATCTCCCTTTAAAATCTTGTTTACAGCATTGATTTCTATGTCCAGAGAAAAATAGCAAAAGAAAAGGCATTTATTAAGCAAAGATAAACACTAACTAAACCCTTATTTTGGAGAAGGAAACGGCACCCCACTCCAGTACTCCTGCCTGGAGAATCCCAGGGACGGAGGAGGCTGGTAGGCTGCCATCTATGGGGTCACGAAGAGTCGGACACAACTGAGCGACTTCACTTTCACTTCTCACTTTCATGCATTGGAGAAGGAAATGGCAGTTCACTCCAGTGTTCTTGCCTGGAGAATCCCAGGGACAAAGGAGCCTGGTGGGCTGCCGTCTATGGGGTCGCACAGAGTCGGACACGACTGAAGCGACTTAGCAGCAGCAGCAAACCCTTATTTGAAATACCACAAAACTGAATTAATAGAGCTTTACTACATTCCCAATACCTGCTTATTCAGATTTCCTCTCTAGCTACAGTGTTTTCACTAGAGTCTATTTCATATAAAAGAGCACTGATGCATTTGGTTTGATTTATCTACTGACAATACTTCAATTATCCTCCTAGGCAAATTATATTCTTAAATCTAATTTTGGTTTAATCCTCTAAGTAATTTTAATTCATTTTCCATATATCTTGACAAAGATAATTATGAAAGAAAAAACCCATTATGGGTATATTATTATGAGATATAGAGAAAAATGTCACTTCCCAAAAGACATATACTTTGCTAGTTGGTGTTAGTGAATTACATGACCTTGAAAGGCATAAGAATGTGCCAGAATGATTTATCACCTACAAGCCATGAAAGGATAAAGAGATACATTGTGGCTGGGAATTTTGTGATTTGAGAGGTGAGTAAATGCTACCTTATACACTCTTCCTGGTGTACTGGTAACGGGCATTGGTTTAATGGCCTGTTTTAGGGAGAAGCTTTATCTTCTACCTCAACGTTTATGTAAAATTTAAGTGGTACATAAATACATATTTAATTTGAACTTGCTGTATCAGATGTCTATATTTTCCTGAACATCCTTCCTAACAGGTTTCTTAAAAGTTTACTTCTCTTTCCATAAGCTTTGTTGAGATAACCAATCTATATTATGTTCACAAAGGAAACACACTGCATTCTTTTCAGGCTGTATAACAATAAGTCTCACAATTTTTCAGAAGTTGATATTTAAGAAATGAATTTCACTGACTGAACAAAAATCAAAAGTACTATGAAAGGTCTGAACTTCTAAGATTGGACAAGAATTTCAACTAGACAAGCCCATTGTATATGCTATGTGACCATATACAGTTGGGAATGCAAATTAGCACAACCTTCCTGTAAAGTGATTAGGCAAAGGAATCAAAAGTCTTACCTGATACATCATTAGATACATATAATAAATAACAAGTATAATAACAATAGAAAAGGAACATGATTAATGAGTAGGGAAAGCATTTATGCCAATTTCAGGTAAAGCAGGCTCTCAAGGTATATATGCATTTGTTTGTGTGTATAAATACACAAAGACCAAAGGGTTTTACAGTATTATCTCTCACTGGCAGAAATGCTGGTGATTCTTCCTTATATTATTATGTAGTTTTCTATATTGAGCATTTAGTACTATAAAAATAAGAAAAAATATTCAAAACAGATATAAGAACAGCAGCGATGCTAACATCTTATTGAAACTCAAATTCCACCACAGTGTACAACCCTGGATTTAAATGAACTGGCAGAATTACATTATCTTTGGTCTTCTAGTGGTATCAAACAATAACAATTTGATTTGAAGGTTTCAAAAACATCACCAATACATTTTATACAAGAAGCTCAGGATACATCAAGATATCAAATCCTTGCTAAAGAATGAACTATCTGAAAGCAACTCAAGTATTTGCAGCTTATTTTTTTTCTATTGGAGTATAGTTGATTTAAATGTTGCGTTAGTTTCAGGTGTTCAGCAAAGTGAATTAGTTACACATATAAACAAACTCTATTATATTCTGTTTTTCTTTTCTTTCACTTCCTTCTAAAAATGTAGAATAAACTAAGGGAAGTCATCTTCATTAGAATTCATTCAATTAGTAACTATTTTTAAAGTACTTGCCATGTGTCAAACACTTTTTCAGGCACTGGGGATTTTGCAGTGAAGAAAATAAATTTCTTGTCTGGTACAGGAACAAATATTATCTTTACCATGTAATAATAAAATGCTGTGAATGAAGTAATATTCATTAATAAGGTATACTTCATAGATAGTAGAAAATAAAAGTTATAAATTTCTTGTTTAGCAAAGAAAATAAATGTATCTCCTTTATTTACTCTAGGACATTTCATTTCTCTTATTTAGTTAAAGAAGCTGAAATTGCGTGATTACTTACCCCAATATTAAACATCCCTGTAAAATACTCCATATTTGCTTGAATGAACCAAATGTTGCTTAAACCTAGTTCATCACTTCTCTTCTTAGCACGAATTAATGATAATTCCTTGTTTTCTATTAGTATAACCTAGATTTCACACAGGAAACAATAGTATATTCAGTAACCTAATTTAGACATAACGCCAAGTATTATTACTGTATTTACTAGCTTTAATAATGTTGATCGTATTATATTGATCCTTATCGTTGTGCTTCCCTGGTGGCTCAGACAGTAAAGAAACCGCCTGCAATTTGGGAGATCTGGGTTGGATCCCTGGGTTGGAAAGATGCCTTGGAGAAGGGAACAGCTACACACTCCAGTATTCTGGCCTGGAGAATTTCATGGGCAGAGGAGTCTGGCAGGCTATACTGTTCATGGAGTCACAAAGAGTCAGATATGACTAACTGATTTTCAGTTTCACTTCATTTTCACTATCCTGTTCTAGGACATATGTCAGATAATACAGTATAAAAACAAACAAGGTCCTTGAACCCTTGGAGCTTATAGATATGGTATATAAGTGAGATAGCTAAGTATAATACAGTGAGTGGTAAGTGTTTAATGAAAGACATATAATGTGTTATCAAAGCATGTAAACCTGATGACTAAGAGAGGTTTTAATCATTTAATATTAAAGAGTAACATATTAACTGAGGCCTGAAAAATGAATAGAAATTAGTTGGAGGAATGAAGGAGTGTTTGTGGTGGAGAGAGAAACATGTATAAAGGCCCAAGGTGAGAAAGATACAGTGGGTTTGAAGAACTGAGAAGACTGGTATAGTTGGGGTACAGTGAGCAATGCTGGAGCTTGGAGTAGGGAGACAGGGTGTGGAGGGAAGAAATCAGACTGGAGAGGTAACAGGAGCCAGATCACATGGGGTAAAAGGACAACCAGCTGCTTGCAATGCATAGTATGGATTGGTGGGGCCAAGGCAAAAGGCACGGCCACAAGTCACAGATTTCTAATAGTAAGCCAGGCCAAGGAAGACAGGAGACATCATTGATTTGGATGAAGAAAACTGGGCAGACTTAAGTCACTTTCATCATTCTCATTCTTAGTTTGGTCCTTATTTTGTCCTTATGTTTGCCTTTATGGAAAAATTCTGGATCTTTTTGTATAAAAAGCTTGTCAGAGGATATTTGGTGTCAAAGGTTTTCCACCTTTATTCTAGCCAAGATTTTCCTTCTCTAATTGCAAAGTCTTTAAGTTTCCAGACCTTTTAGGAAGGGAAAAAAAGACACCAGACCCTGACTCTTCATCTCCAGGATTCTGCTCCATGAGCTCTCTTCCTCTTACTCCAACCATGAAACTGTTCTGTTCCTTGGTGATGAAACAGATGCCTGCCTGTTTCTCCTCATATTCCTCATTTATTTACTAAGAAAGATAAAGAATAATACTTTCCACTCTCTATCATTCTGGCCAGTCTATGAGTTCTTCCACATTTTTTCTTCTGAGAATAATCACTTTAATTATTTTGTAATTTCCAGAGAGCTCACAAGCAAAGAATTGTAATTTGAAAAAATGACATCAAGTTCTAGCTTTTATGCTAAAAGCTGGGAGGAAATGATTTACTATGTCAAAAGACTAAAAACGGCACATGCTTCTAACAAATGGTGATGGTGATTGTATAAATTACAGTATATTTACTCAAAAACATATTATGAAGTTACATTTCAGTGATTATATTTAAAACTACTTGCAATAGGAAAAAACATTTATGACATAAGATTGAGTGAAAGCAGGTGGTTGAAATTGTTATTTGCAGTCTTAGAATTTGCAGCAACAAGCATCCTTTTGAACAATGGTTTAATGAGCACATGGGGGGAAATGCATTTGGTGGATCAGAGTGGTAGATCTGTGGTTTATCTTTTTCTTTAGAAAATATTTTTACAATTCTGATACAATGACTAAAAACCAAGGCACCAAAGAATATGCTCAACAAGTTCCAGAAGCTAGTATTTCAAGTACAAGATTATATTGACAATTAAACTGGTTTCATCATTAAGTATTTAACAGTGAAATAATTCTTCTATAAAAAATAAAAACTGTATGTGGCCCTACTCTTTTCCCCTAAGATTCTGAATCTTAGAAGTGTAGTTCAACGAAAAATAAAATGCCTGTGCCTCATATCTGACCTCAGTGAATGACTATCAGCTCCAAGAGGGATAAGCCAGACTCAGCAATTGAATTGTGCAGTTTCCTATCATCTGTCATTCAGACTTTACCTGGCATGATGGCAGCATGTGAGCTAGGACAATCCCAACATGGCCCTGAAAAAGGCAAGAAAAGGAACAAGTTAACTGTGGTCTCTCAGGCTTTTGTGTATTCTGAGACAACAATCGCGTCATATAAAAACATGTCCTTGAGTGTAAGGTAGTAAAGTCGCTTTGTCTTGGAAAGGCCAAAGAGAATAAAGAAGAGATACGATACCCCGCCACTACAGAAATCCACAATTCTGTCGCCAGGTGCGGCCTGACTGGTCACCATATAAACAAGGTTGTTCAACTGCTGCTGCTTCCTCAGAGCTCGATCACTGGACATTTTACCTGGGAAGGAGATGCAGACAGTGACCTGTCAGGTATTTCAGGGACTGGGAAGGCACCGGTGCACTAGGCTAGCAGCACATACGAAGAGTGAATACCATTCCGTGTGACCCACTACGAGTGGGTTACAGAACTGGAACCCAGAGGTGAGAGCTCTTTTTGCTTAATTTTACTTTTGTCCTTACCTAACTATTCTTTTGTAGGAGGAAATGGCAACCCACTCCAGTACTCTTGCCTGGAGAATTCCATGAACAGAGAAGTCTGGTTGGGCTGCAGTCTGTGGGGTCCCAATGGGTCGGACATGACTGAGTGACTAACACAACTATTCTTTTAATTGTCATCGACAGAAAAATCTATGAAAAAATGTCTTTGAAAGAGAGGAAACAAGTGTAAAATAACTTGAGAGTCATAAATTAAGTGTTTAATAAATGTTCAGTTCAGTTCAGTTCAGTCGCTCAGTCGTGTCCAACTCTATGTGATTCCATGAATTGCAGCACGCCAGGCCTCCCTGTCCATCACCAACTCCCGGAGTTCACTCAGACTCATGTATATCAAGTTGGTGATGCCATCCCGCCATCTCATCCTCAGTTGTCCCCTTCTCCTCCTGCCCCCAATCCCTCCTAGCATCAGGGTCTTTTCCAATGAGTCAACTCTTCACATAGGTGGCCAAAGTATTGGAGTTTCAGCCTCAGCAGCAGTCTTTCCAATGAACACCCAGGACAGGATGGACTGGTTGGATCTCCTTGCAGTCCAAGGGACTCTCAAGAGTCTCCAACACCACAGTTCAAAAGCATCAATTCTTCGGTTCTCAGCTTTCTTCACAGTCCAACTCTCACATCCATACATGACTACTGGAAAAACCATATAGCCTTGACTAGATGGACCTTTGTTGGCAAAGTAATGTCTCTGGTTTTGAACATGCTATCTAGGTTGGTCATAACTTTCCTTCCAAGGAATAATGTCTTTTAATTTCATGGCTGCAATCACCACCTGGCAGTGATTTTCGAGCCCCCAAAATATAAAGTCTGACACTGTTTCCACTGTTCCCCCATCTATTTCCCATGAAGTGATGGGACCAGATGCCATGATCTTAGTTTTCTGAAAGTTGAGCCTTAAGCCAACTTTTTCACTCTCCTCTTTTACTTTCATCAAGAGGCTTTTTAGTTCCTCTTCACTTTCTGCCATAAGGGTGGTGTCAGTTACTGGAAGAATAAAAATTAATAGTCTCTTCCATCTATCCCTCTCAGAGACATAGTATAAAGATTATCTAATTTCAGCACATTGCTTAAATCTCCTTGGAGAAAAGAGCCCTATAATAATAAAAACAATTTTATTCTCTAACTGGCACATCTGTGAACTCTTAATTCTTCTGGTTAAGACACTTGGAACACAGGTGTCACATTGTCTAAAATATATCAATTGTTATTGCATTTAGAAATAAATTAGATTTTCTTATTTCTGCTTTGAAGCTTCCTTTCCTCATGAGTCAGACACAGAAATTTAATGTAATTAGAGATAGAAGATAGGGCATTTCCAAGCACGAAATGCCTTGGGCCTAGCAGTAAGAAAATATCTTAACTTTCCTTTCAAAAGCTACCAGTCAAGTCCACTAAAATATCTTCAGAAGAATGAATAAAAGTATTTGTTTTAACATATTTCAAATGCACTGTTCATCAGAACAAATTTAAAAAATATAAGGGTAGCTTTCAGTGACGTGTGTTTATGTTAGTTGCTCAGTCTTGTCTGACTCTTTGTGACCCCACAAACTGTAGCCTGCTAGGCTTCTCTGTTCATGGGATTCTCCAGGCAAGAATACTGGAGTGGACTGCCATTCCCTTCTCTGGAGGATCTTCCCAACCCGGGCATCGAATCCTGGTCTCCTGCATCGCAGGCAGATTCTTTACCGTTTGAGCTACAGGGAAGTTCAGTGATAAATATTAAATGAAAAATGCAGATAATCTTTTGGGTGTGATTAAGAATTATTTACAGATAACAAGTTTCCCCACTCCATTTTCACAGAAAAATAGTATGCTTCTTTCTTTTGTATTTTCCTTCTTTTTTCCATTACTAAATTTAAAACATTGGGAAACTTTTAGGAAAAAACAGAAAATGTGAATTTAAAAAGATCTGTATGAGATAAAAAGTCATTTTTCTATGTATTTTTCTATTTTTAATATATGTACTTCCAACTATACCCATAAGTTCATAATTTTCTAGACAGCGTAGAAAACATTATAAATCTTTCTGTGTCTATGAATTTGTTTCTACATTGTAAGTTTTAATGGCTTTGAAAATTTTATTAACTACCTATACCCAATTTATTTAACCAATTTCCTACTGTAACAATGTGGTCATTATCATACACCTGACTCACTGTGTGCATTCTTAATTATTTAGCATGGCCTAATGTAAATTTCAAACATGAAAAGCACTGAAATCAATAGTTTGGTGACTTCATTTGTGAAGACCGTTTTATGTACTTATTTTCATTTTTCTCTAATAATAGCAAACTATTTAAACAGTTAGTGAAAGCCCCTGTGATTTTGTGGACAGCCACTCCTAAGAGGTTTTATTATGACAATTTTTAAACACAAGGCAGAGTTGAAAGAATCAACATTCAGTGAATGACTCTGCACCCTCTACCTAGATTCTACCATTAACAGCCTACTAGAGTTGGTTCATCACACTTTTCTCTATCCGTCCCCTATGCATCCAGTCATAAATCCACCTATTTGTCTATTTTTCTTATGGCACTGTAGTTTCTATTTGGAGGAGGAAGAATAAGAACAAGGAAGGGGAAGAAGGGTCAGGAATCAGAAGGCAAAAAGGAAAAGTACTTTTGAGGCCCTGGGGAGAGTGAGAGTCACAAATGCTGCTATTAAATGGAGCCATTGAGTGGGAAAGAAACTAGCACTGGCATTTGAGTCTTTGGTATGTTTGCGGATTTCTTAACAATTCTTAGCCAAAGGATTTTCAAAAAAGAAAGTAAAAAGGAATTATCTTTTGCTAAGAATAAGGAGATAAGAAACTAAAACTTACTTAATGGAATATCTAACAGTAAGTTCTGTGCTGTGCTTCCATCAGATATTTAGAATGGCCTAACTTTCTCAGGTCTGCTTCAAAAGCAAATGTTGATGAAGATATGTTCTACTTGCTAAACCTGCCTCTTTGCATATGAAGAACTTGTGCTCAAATGAAGGCAAAAAGGTACCTTTCAGGGCTCTGTTTAAATACAGAGACTATTAAGTTGCCCATAACATTCACAGGTTGAACTGAAAATACAGTAGCATGAGGCCTAGGTGCTTTATGGAAAACTGCCTCTAATAAAGCGTTCCTCCTCATCATTCCAGTTTTATAATTATGAAGCTCCTGGAAACATGAATAGGATCTTAAATATGTTAAACCAGGTAAGAAAGTGGTATTTTGATTATGCTTTGTCAGATGATAATACATTAGTAAATTTGGTGTTTTAAGGGCTATAATAACTCTAACAAAGAAACTAAATCAGAAAAAAAAGAAAGACTTATTTTTAGATATGGTATTCATTTAAAAACCAAATTGTACTTTTTATTTAAACCCAATATTCTTGTGCCTGACACCATTTACAGGTATAAAAGTATTTTTTTAACTTGACTAAAAATGATGGTTCTTTAGGTGTCACCATGAAAAAACAAAACCCAAGAATCAAGTGTTTTAATATAAATGATCCTATTTATCCTGCAATGTAATTCTTCTATAGTAGAGTCTGTTGTCTAATTCAAGTTAGGAGGAACCTGATTATTTAGATAACTTCATTGTTTGCATTACGCAAAAAGAAAGTACACGGTAAAGGAGCCAATTTTGAAACTATGGAAGTACCATATTAGGACATTGGTAGTTTTGGTCAGTTCAAAGGATCAAATAAAGCAGGACCGAAAAAAAAAAGCCATGGATGGAATATGGGCACATGTGCAGTCAGGACACCTGCTCAGTCTAGTATTAATAAATAGTGCTCAAGATCTGGCAGCTTTTTAAAAAGAAATATTTTATTGCAAGATATTTGCTTTACAATATTGTGCTGGTTTCTGCCATACACCAACATAGGCAGCTCTTAATTTATTCCTTCTTGGTCTGAAGGAACAAAGTACCTTGAATGTTATAAATTACTGGTAAAAAGAAAAATGGATGGGTGCTTAGATACATTTTAGCCTTAAAAAGATTCATTTGCTGTTTTGTTTTCTAAGTATTTCTTTGAGATGTAGCACACCATCCTCATTCTGTGAAATTTTTTTTTAAATCATTAAATGTGGAGATAAAGGAGATGGCTAAAACTAATGGTGCAGGGATTTTTAAAAATACATTTTTGTGTGGATAATTATCAAATCAAGAGGGCAAGAGTAAATTTCCCCAGCAGAGACACCTGTAATAGAGAGGTTGCAGAGAAGGTATGAGACAGCTGAATACACAGGGTGCACCAATAGGGCCTTTGGCGGGTGAGAAGGGACGCAATAACCACACATGTTCATGTTTTCAAGAAGCCTAGCAACATTAAGACAAACATGTTTCAAAGGGTAATGGCCAGCGATGCCCAAATTCCACCTTCAGGGTAGCCGTGGTTTTCATGCTTGGAACAGTCACTAGGCTCCAAGTATATGCCCAGGAGTTGTCTGCAGGCTGAGGACACAACGCAAAGACAGAGTCCCTGTGCTTCAGGAGTTAAGAGGGTGCCTAAGAAGATGGTATGCAGCTATGAGTACTCATTATGTGCAAGTATGTGCACTGCAGATACAGAACTACCTGCTTGAGACATCACTGGGGATTTTACTGAGATGTGGGGTATTTCAGCTGAGTCTCTGAGGAGGAACAGAAACTTGCCAGGTAGAATGGGGTGGGGAAAGCAAGCTAAAAATGGTACGGCAGGGACTTCTCTGGTGGTTCAGTGATAAAGAATCTGACTGCCAATGCAGGTGACACAGGTTCGATCCCTGGTCCAGGAAGATCCCACATGCCACTGAGCAACTACGCCCATGGGCCACAAGTACTGAGCCCGTGGGCCCTAGAGCCTGTGCTCTGCAACAAGAGAAGTCACTGCAATGAGAAGTTCACACACAGCAGTGGAGAGTAGCTCTGACTTGTGCAACTAGAGAAAGTCCGTGCAAAGCAACAAAGACCTAGCACAACCAAAAAAATAATAAAATGAAATTTTTTTTTTTTTAAAGTGTGATATGGCATACTTCGGGGAGAAACTGCAGTTAGCTCACTTGTGCTTGAAAATGAGGATCCATGGCAAAGCGGTAGAGCAGAGGATAGATCTGAGAATTTGGCAGGGCCAGATGGGAAAGGGCACTGCTTGTTATCTTGTCTCTTTGTGCTGCAGAGAAAACAGTCTTACTTTATACTTAACATGTATGCTTAGAACTCCTTAGAGGTAAGTTCTCTTTGAATAGACAGCTTTGTTATTTTTACATTATTCCATATTAAGATGTTCTTTTATACTGCTATCCTGCAACATTTTAAATTCTGGATAGAGTATATCCACAAATCAGATAGAATTATTCATAAATTTATGTGGAGCATTCAACCTCAACTGATAGTAATGTCATTAAATGACGTAATTAAGAAAATGAAATTAAATAAATTGAACTCACTGAATCATTTCGAGCTCTGCTGTTCTAGACCAAGAATGCTTTTGGATCCTTACTGGATTCTTCTTCTCACTCTCCTTTCCTGGCTTCTCTCCCCGTGGCGGTCCCTGAAATGCTGTGCACACCAGGTTCTCTCTCTGCCATAGTCATCACTGAGGGTGATTTTCTGGAGTATATTACTAAAAAGTCCCTTCCAAAATGACCCATGAAAATAGCTGTCCTTACTTAAAATACTTTTAAAGGCTCCCCTCTGCCTTATGAAAAAGTCCTAACTTCTTGGAAAGAAAGCAAGGCCTTTAATGATCTGGGTCCTGTTAATCTGACGACCCTCCTTTCTGCTACTTTCATACTATACCCTCTCTGTTCCAGCTTCTCTGAACAACGGCTATAGTTCCTTGAATATATCACTGCTGGTGAGTCAGCTGCTTTATACATTTTTTTCTCTTTGCTTGAAACCTATTCCTCACTCCTGGCTACACTGGCATGAATTCCTATTGTAATAAGTTTTTTTTTTTTTTTAAGACAAAAACAAAAAAGTTACTTTTTTAAACTCCTTGTCACTATCCAAAAGGCTTTTATACTATAAAGGCTGTTTTTTATGTTATAAAGGCTGTTTTTATTAACTACTGAAAAAAGTTTTCTTATTTTAAAATGACTACTACGGTATTATTCATTATACCAACTATCCCCAAAAGGACTGTTAGCTGAAATTGCTTCTGTTTACATGAAACAGACACAGATGATTTTTTCTGGAATTACATAAATTTGGGCCCAATTAAATGGAAAGACTATTAGGAGACTGACAGGCACATAACACACGCTCAATGAAAGTTTAATGAATGGATTTTCTCTATAATTATGACTTAAACAGCATTTTAAGGTACTTCAAAAGTACCTTAACTTTTGAAGGTGCTGAGTATGAAAACAAATTCAATCATATTTGAAAGTATACTGTACTGAAATAGGAAAAGGAGTCAACTATGAAACAGTGTTTTAGGTGGGGATGGAAAAGTTTCTGAAAACCTTTAAGAGGAAATAAGAAAGCTGCCATTTAAAGCTAAACCGAAAACTAGAAAAGCATGACTACAATTCCTAAAGAAACGCCTGAGAAGATGCATGAAACTAAGCAGCAATGTAAAGTTTATACTTTAGGTTAGGGCTGCTGCTGTAAGTCGCTTCAGTCGTGTCCGACTCTGTGCGACCCCACAGACGACAGCCCATCAGGCTCCGCCGTCCTTGGGATTCTCCAGGCAAGAACACTGGAGTGGGTTGCCATTTCCTTCTCCAGTGCATGAAAATGAAAAGTGAAAGTGAGGTCGCTCAGTTGTGTCCGACTCTTCGCGACCCCATGGACTGTAGCCCACCAGGCTTTTCCATCCATGGGATTTTCCAGGCAAGAGTACTGGAGTGGGATGCCATCACCTTCTCCGTAGGTTAGGGCAAACTTGTTTAAATTTTGGAAATGACTTGTTGGAAATACTGAAAATCAGAATTGTCTGAATTTGCCATTTTTAAAGCCAGTTGCAGGTTTCACTAATCTCCTGGCCACACTAGCCTCAGAGTGGCAGTATTCTTCTGACAACAGATACTAATCATCTGCTAACTTGGCCCTCTGTCTCCACCTCCAGCCCATCCACACATCTCACAGTGCAGTCTAGGAAATCATCAATAGTGCATCAGTGCGACATCATTTTCACTCTGATAGTTTTGTTACAGCTATTACTACAGCAATAATTATTAGTCAGAAACTCAAAATGCTAAAAGAAGCCAATTTACTCTTCTCTAAATTGAGGAATATTGACCTCATAAACTATCTTTCTCAATCAATCATTTAACCAACAGATCAACCAACTAAACTGACCTACACAGACTTGTTCTAGACAACGTTAGGGACAGGTCTTAGGAGAGGAATATTATTAACCACATTGTATAATAATTTTATGACATTTTATCAGCCCTAACTTAAAAAAATTCATAGTTCTTTCATTAAAGCTTCTAAGACAATTGATAACAGTTTCCGTTTATATGATGCTTTGCAGTTTATTAAGCACTTGCACATTTGGTATAGCATCTGACTTCAAGACTGTCAGGTTGTCAGGTGGATAACCTGTTCCTTTTTTCACAAATGAGGACATAGCACTGAAGAGACTGCTCAGACTTAGCACTTGCTTAAAGACACACAGCTGTGATGGCAGAGAAAGGGGGTTTTTAACCAAGGATTTCTAACTTTCAGTTCAGTTCAGTCGCTCAGTCGTGTCTGACTCTTTGTGACCCCATGAACTGCAGCACACGAGGCCTCTCTGTCCATCACCAACTCCTGCAGTTCACTCAAACTCACATCTATCGAGTTGGTGATGTCATCCAGCCATCTCATCCTCTGTCATCCCCTCTTCCTCCTGCCCCCAATCTCTCCCAGCATCAGAGTCTTTTCCAATGAGTCAACTCTTTGCATGAGGTGGCCAAAGCATTGGAGTTTCAGCCTCAGCATCAGTCCTTCCAATGAATACCCAGGATAGGATGGACTGGTTGGATCTCCTTGCAGTCCAAGGGACTCTCAAGAGTCTTCTCCAACATCACAATTCAAAAGTATCAATTCTTTGGTGCTCAGCTTTCTTCACAGTCCAACTCTCACATCCATACATGACTACTGGAAAAACCATAGCCTTGACTAGACGGACCTTTGTTGGCAAAGTAATGTCTCTGCTTTTCAATATGCTATCTAGATTGGTCATAACTTTCCTTCCAAGGAGTAAGCATCTTTTAATTTCTATGGCTGGAATCACCATCTGCAGTGATTTTGGAGCCCAAAATAAGAAAGTCTGACACTGTTTCCACTGCTTCCCCATCTATTTCCCACGAAGTGATGGGACCAGATGCCATAATCTTTGTTTTCTGAATGTTGAGCTTTAAGCCAACTTGTTCACTCTCCTCTTTCACTTTCATCAAGAGGCTTTTTAGTTCCTCTTCACTTTCTGCCATAAGGGTGGTGTCATCTGCATATCTGAGGTTATTGATATTTCTCCCAGCAATCTTGATTCCAGCTTGTGCTTCTTCCAGCCCAGTGTTTCTCATGATGTACTCTGCATATAAGTTAAGTAAGCAGGGTGAAAATATACAGCCTTGACGTACTCCTTTTCCTATTTGGAACCAGTCTGTTGTTCCATGTCCAGTTCTAACTGTTGCTTCCTGACCTGCATAAAGGTTTCTCAAGAGCAGGTCAGGTGGTCTGGTATTCCCATCTCTCTCAGGATTTTCCACAGTTTATTGTGATCCACACAGTCAAAGGCTTTGGCATAGTCAATAAAGCAGAAACAGATGTTTTTCTGGAACTCTCCTGCTTTTTCCATGATTCTAACTTTAGGTTTAGTCTTCTTTCCAATAGGGTTCCATTTCTTACACAGATGACTTTGTGATTTCAGAATCTCATGCCTGGTTCCTTTTCTTACATATTCAAGGAAAAAAGGTTATTTTCTAGCAGAGAAATGGGGCAAGCCTCTAACAATCATATCTTAGGCAAAAAAAGTTAATTTTTCAGAAGCAGTCATAAAATGTATTGTATTTTAGTTTTCCTCTAAATAAAACTTCCCCAAAGCAGGCTTAACCAGTAAAAAGGATCAATTTAAGTTCGGAACTTCAATATTGCAGAATACATCACTAAGGTATTATCTGAAGTTCTCATAAGTCACTCTGTTTAATGAGTTGACCTTTGGTTGTCACCCTTTCCAGAAAAAGACCATTTCCTCACCTTGTACTATAGCAACCTTTTAAATTTTATAGAATAGTGACATGGGGAGGCTGAGCAATCAATTTGTTGCAAAATCAGATTATCCAGGAGAAAAAAAGGAAAACAGATTGGGATGATCTTTCATGTTATAGTACTATACATGCTGACAAACATAGCACGCACCTTCACCCTTTTATATCTAATTCCAAAGCATCTTTTTTAAAAAATAAGTACTAAACGTATTCAAGCAAGATGCAGAATTGAGGGATGAAAATCAAAGAAAGTATAGCCACATTGTTTGCCAAATCAAAACTTCGGGTTTTGTTTATAAAAGAGCTTAGATACATTGACTAGTGGACATTTTTAAAAAAAACTTGTTATTGCTGCTATTTTCTTCTCTAAGATGAATAAAACTTTTGACTTTAGAATACCACAGTTAATTGAACACATATATTTTCATTTTATTCAAATGTTATTTACACCACACAAAATAAACATTTCTTTGCCCTGAATTCAGTTAAAAAAAAAATTCACAATATCTTCCAAGTTGCCCACAAGACCAAACTGAAATGTTTTAAAACAACAAAAGTAGGTATTTATTTCTTTTCCAGGGGATTAAATTAACAAAAGTAAGGGCTTTTAATACTTCCATTAACTTTTGAGATCATTCAAGTAATCCTCAATTTGACTTTTCATTTGATGTGTTTCACTGTATTTAGGTTAAATGATACACTAGTAACCTGAATAGTGAGTGTTAACTTTCCTGAAGTTAACACTTTCCTATTTTTCAAAAATAGCTTCCCATGTGCATAGTATTCTAACTTCTACTATGATATGACCCATAGGTTTTCTTGTTTGCTTTTTTCCAAATATTTCATTTTGATTAGAAAAACAAAAATGGTGTATATCTAAGGTGGCATGGTCCCAAATTCTTTTACAATATTACTACTATATTAATATACAGTATTTCCCTCAAGAGGTGGCATCTATGCCTGCTCCCTTGAATTGAGCTCCGTGCAGATTTGACTGGCGTAACCGAGAAGAAACACTGTGCACGCTTCTGGTGGCTTCCACGTCCTATCTTTTGAGACACTTGCTCTCGGAACACAGAACCATGCTTTAGGAAGCCAACTCTCCCCAGCTGATGATGTGAACAAACAAATTCTCCTGCCATGTCCTACCTGAGTTGCGTGTATGTGTTCACTTGCTCAATTATGTCCGAATCTTGGTGGCCCCATAAACTGAAGCCCACCAGACTCCTCTGCTCATAGAATTTTCCAAGCAAGAATACTGGAGTGGGGTGCCATTTCCTACTCCAGGGGATCTTCCTGACCCAGGGATCAAACCTGCCTCTCCTCCATTTTCAGGCGGATTCTTCACCACTAGCACCAACTGAGATGACCTTCTAAGTTGAGGATTTGTGAATAAAATAGATAAGTGTTGTTTTCAATTCACTAAGCTTGTTAGTACATTTATGCAGCTGTAGATCATATGAATGACATCCTAACATCGGGCTTGTGAGGATTATCATATTGAACAGTATTTATTAAGGCATCCACCTATACATGAACAGTGGAGTTGGAGAAGACTCTTGAGAGTTCCTTGGACTGCAAGGAACCAGTCAATCCTAAAGGAAATCAATCCTGAATATTCATTGGAGAGACTGATGCTGAGGCTGAAGCTCCAATACTTTGGCCACCTTCTTCAAAGAGCTGATTCATTGGCAAAGACCCTGATGCTGGGAAAGATTGAAGGCAGGAGGAGAAGGGGACAACAGAGGACGAGCTGGTTGGATGGCATCACTGACTCAATGGACATGAGTTTGAGCAAGTTCCAGGAGATGGTGAAGGACAGGAAAGCCTGGCATGCTGCAGTCCATTGGGTTGGAAAGAATCAGACATGACTGAGTGACTGAATAACAACAACCTATATAAGAAATGGTGCTGGAGAGTATGACAATAACCAAAAGAGAGGGCTGTTATTATACCTAAGAATTAATAGCCCAAGGCAATGGTATTCATTACAAGTTAGACAGGGACTCCTCTATAAACCTCAAAAGCAGTCTTTAATTCCAGTCCTGCTATTTTTTTTCTCCTTCTGATAGTCTTAAACCTTATGAGCCTAAATGTAAAGAATGTTGGGATCTAAGCAGCAAGGGATGGTGGAAAGAAAAAGATAATGGTAAGGAACCCAGGTATAGGCATGGGTAGAGATGGGGACAGTGATCCAAATACATATTCAAGAGATACCAAATGTGGTACTGATATTCACACAGGTCTAGCAAGAGTGGTCGCTAGCAGACCAACAGGGGTCTCCAGACAGCAGCATTGAGGGAAAAGTAGGTTTATCAATGGGCACTTGTGGGTGGCAGAACTTATACTAAATCACAAGAGATGAAATATCAAAAAGAATAAGGCTGTACTGAAACTGTACAATCTGGGAGGTTGGAGTTTACTGATATATGGATACACTAGTTCAGGGCTTGGGTAGAGCAGGTGAAGGTGGCTGTTGCTGCTAATTCGCTTCAACCAAGATGCTTGGTCCTTGGAAGAAAGCTATGACCATCTTAGATAGCATATGAAAAAGCAGCAGCATGACTTTGCCAACAAAGGTCCATCTAGTCAAGGCTATGGTTTTTCCTGTGGTCATGTATGGATGTGAGAGCTGGACTGTGAAGAAAGCTGAGTGCTGAAGAATTGATGCTTTTGAACTGTGGTGTTGGAGAAGACTCTTGAGAGTCCCTTGGTCTGCAAGGAAAGCAAACCAGTTCATCCTAAAGGAAATCAGTTCTGAATATTCATTGGAAGGACTGATACTGAAGCCGAAAACTCCAATACTTTGGCCACCTGATGCAAAGAACTGATTCACTGGAAAAGACCCTGATGCTGGGAGAGACTGAAGGCAGGAGAAGAAGGTGACGACAGAGGATGAGATTGTTGGATGGCATCACTGACTCAATGGACATGAGTTTCAGCAAGCTCAAACTCATGGTGATGCACAGGGAAGCCTGGCATGCTGCAGTCCATGGGGCTGTAAAGAGTCAGATACGATTTAGCGACTGAACTGAACTGAATGCAATAGTTCTAGGTCTACATTGCTTAGACTTTCAAGTGCAAAAGTCATGCTCAACAGTGAATTAAAAACTATAGTGTGTGGGTATGTACAAATGTGCATACACAAAACCAACCAACCAACCAAAGAACCAAAATAATTACAGCATGCTTGACATTTACTTGTTAAAGGAACACTTCCTGGATTCACATAATCATTAAAAACAATTTTCAGAAATTCATAACAGAAGAACTTGGAAGTAAATTTGAAGTAACTCAGAATGGGTAGACTTCTCATATTACAAAGATGTTTCTTTTCTCTCCTTCCTCCAGTAGTTTGAAATACCACATCTCTAGCAAAGACATTCAAATCTATAGTTCAGCTAACACTGTCCTCTGAAACTGTGTATTAGATCTAGATCAAGTTTTCTAATTACATCCTACCTATCTCTGTTTATGCCATTCAGGGACCTCAAACCAAACATATCCACAAACCACTCATTTAGCTTCCCTGATGAAACCTGTTCTTTTCTGGAATTCTATTTGTTAATGATACCATCATTTTATTCATCACACAAAGCCATATCTTCATTTCACAGTCTTTTTATTTCTCACTTTTACTACTGCCAGTGACTTAGAATTAAACACCATCCTACGAATTTAACCTTTCACACCTATCCTTTGAAAAATGCCAGTGTATTTATGCTGCTTCCCTTCTTGCAAGTCTTCAATGGCCTGGCAGAATAGATGCTAAACATTGAGACATCATTGTCTGATGCAATTTATTTCCTGCTGCCTCTTTACTCCTGCACACTCACCATTCTTTGGTCAGACAGAACCCCCAGATATAGTCTGAATGTATCATGCTATTTCACCTTTCTGAGTTTTTAAATGTATTGTTTTGTCATGCATACCACTGTCTCAGAAATCACAAACTGTTTCTGGAACATTAGCTCCTCAAGATATTAAGAGCTAATGGGAGGGAAACAAGGTCACTTCCACAATCAGGTAGCCTTAGGCAATTCATATATTATTTATTTTTTTGGAGAATCAAAATGCTCATTAGCATAGTAAAGGCTCTAAAGAGTCTCGGTATAGAAATACAGTGTTCTCCCAAATTATTTGACAACTGAATACCTTTACTATCTGATTCTCCTTAGGCACTATTTTAAGAATCCACTTCAGAAAACAATGCTTTATCCACTTCTTCACTTAGAAATGCCCATTCACCCTTCAAATTCACTTCCAATGAATGCAGTGATACAATGAAGACACAGACCAGATTCTTGAGACTACAAACCGTTCTACCTCAGGACAAGGTGTATCTCTTCCCAGGGACATCCAGAAATTATTAGTATACAAAAGTTAGTCACATACTGCTGCTGCTGCTAAGTCTTTTCAGTCGTGTCCAACTCTGTGCGACCCCAGAGATGGCAGCCCACCAGGCTCCCCCGTCCCTGAGATTCTCCAGGCAAGAACACTGGACTGGGTTGCCACTGCCTTCTCCAATGCATGAAAGTGAAAAGTGAAAGTGAAGTCGCTCAGTCGGTCTGACTCTTAGGGACCCCATGGACTGTAGCCTACCAGGCTCCTCCGTACTAGTTAGGGTCAATTCACTAAGTCAGCAACAAAAAGCAACAAAAGGCATCTACAACATTTCCCTTGAAAGTGAGTTATGAAAAATATATTTAGAAGCATGAAGACAATAGTTATTACAATATTTCTTCTTAAATATTAATTTAGAAAAAGAGCATGACATATTTAATGTAAACTTCTGAAATATTCTGAGAACACAGAGTCATAAGTAGTGGTCACCACAGTTAAAATAGATGCTTTGTTTAGTTATATACAGAAACAATGAATTACTTATGAGAAACCTTGAAGATAATGTTTAAAACTTAACTTTTCTAGATACCCAATGAAACAGATATATAATATAAACATCAAAATATTTCCCCTAATGAACAGCCCCCAAATATATCATCTGACGTTTGTGATACGGACATGGCAGCATAGGGCATTTACGAGTAACACCTACACATTTCCATACCCACAAAATAGGCAAGTGAACCTCCTCACTCTTTAAAACAGGGAGACATATCTGGGTCACTTTCAAGAATTGTTAAAGTCAGGTTTTAACTCATGTATTTCCACCCGTTATTTAGAACACACACATATGATACTCAGAGACACCAAACATACAGAACAAAAAACATCTGGAGATGGCAGTTAGTCAAAATTTCCATCAATTTCCATTAGTTTACTCAAATCTTACAAGCTTGCAATTAGTTTCTACTTTCAAGTTAATGAAAGAAGTGAGAAGTCCTCTCTTCATAAGCTAGTAAAAAATAGGTAGACTTCCTAAAGAATAGGACATTAAAATAAACACTTGTACTGATGGGCTTTAAAATTCATATATGGATGATTTAGCAAAAGATTTTGTACTTCCATTTATAATAAAAGAAACAACACAATGTTAACATTTGAGAATTTTTGTTGCCTTTTAAGGAATCATACCCAAACATCAAGAAAAAACATACTGGGATTAGGAATAAGAAGCAGCAAAACTAAAATAATCCATTAATTTATACAACCCACAAAAAGTAATTTCTTTGCTAAAGTATATTTTGAAACATTGCAAACATTTCAAAAGAACAGCAGTTATAAAACTAAGACTGTCACTAGAAGTAGGAAAAAAAAAACCAGCACATTTTCTCTCTATCATTAACAGACAAGTAAGAGAGCCATTTCAACAGCCAACTGACAAATATTTATAGGGTGCTAAGCACTGACTCATTGGAAAAGACCCTGATGCTGGGAAAGCTTGAAGGCGGGAGAAGGGGATGACAGAGGATGAGATGGTTGAATGGCATCACCGACTCAATGGACATAAGTTTGAGTAGGCTCTGGGAGTTAGTGATGGAGGGGAAGCCTGGTGTGCTGCAGTCTATGGGGTCGCAAAGAGTCAGATATGACTGAGTGACTGAACTGAACTCAACTGAAGCACTGCTGCCAGGGTTGGGAATATAGCAGTTCAGGCTGCCACAGAAGACGTACTCCAGTGAAGGTAGACAGATGATACCCACAAAACAAACAAACACATACTGCATCAGGGCTAAAAAGAAACATAAACAGGGAAAGGAGTCAAAGAGGAAAGGAGAGGTGACTTATTTTAGACAGGCACTCCCTGATAAGGTGACATGCAAGATTTGAAGGAAGTGACCAAGTCAGGCATATGGATTGTTTGGGGAAGAGTTTTCCAGGCAAAGGGGATAACAGATAAGAGTTAGTAAATAGGAGATGGACAGAAGGTCAAAGAAATAGCCAGAGGCCAGAGTATGCAGGACTGTAAAATCTATGTAAGAACTTTGGGTTTTATTTTGAGTTAGATGGATTTTGTGACATTATTTGATGTTTTAGAAAAAATCTCCCAAGTGGCGCAGTGGTAAAGAACCCACTTGCCAAGGCAGGAGATGCTAGAGATGGAGGTTTAATCCCTGGGTTGGGAAGATCCCCTGGAAGAGGAAATGGCAACCCACTCCAGTATTCTTGCCTGGAGGACCCTGATGGATAGAGGAGCCTAGAGGGCTATGTCCCTGGGGTTGCAAAGAATCAGACACGACTAAGCACGCATGCACACATGTATTACAATGCAGGGCAAGTGTGTAAAATTCATTCTCTTTAAAAATGTGAAGACAACAGGTGCTCCAGGCCTCAGCAATTCAGGACAAATCTGATACAAGGTCAAAAAGAATCACAGAATCTCAGATTTGGAAAGACAACTAAAGATAATTTAATCCAACCACACCTCTAATGCTGTTACTAAAACCAATCTCTGTCTCTATAGTTTCTTCAAGATGCAGTTGATGGTAACTCACTGCCTGATATTAAAGTCACTTATGAAACTAGAATTAAGTGGACCCAAAGTTAAATATCCAGCTTCCCAGATGGCTCAGTGGGTAAAGAACATGCCTGCCATGAAGGAGACATAAGAGATGCGGGCTAGATCCTTGGATTGGGAAGATCCCCTGGAGGAGGAAATAGCAACCCACTCCAGTATTCTTACCTGAAAATATCCTGCGGACAGAGGAGCCTGGCAGGCCACAGTCCATGGGGTTACAAAGAGTCAGACACGACTAAGCGACTGAGTGGAGCACACAAGCACAGACAAGAATATAAACCATTTACTGGAATCCTCTGACATGATAATGCCACGACAAGTACTTTGTCTACATCATCTCCTGTACTGAAAACTACTTATATAAAAGGTACTGGGGACATATGTATACCCAATGGCTGATTCATATTGATGTTAGGCAGGAGCCAACAAAATTCTGTAAAGCAATTATCCTTCAATTCAAAAATAAAGTTTTTTAAAAAGGTATACATTTTACCTTCGATTTTCCATGTAACTAAAGGAGGTTCAAAAAGTTTGGATACTATCCCCAAAGTCATATAGCTATTTGCATCAGTTGATGGAATTTACACGTGTGCGGCAGTTACTGCAATCTTATTTTAAGGGCTTCTCAGTAAGACTTCAAACTTTAATCTTATCCAACTCGATAGTGATTTTATATTCCCTTGTACTTAGTGGTTTTTCAAGTATGCCTATTCATCAAACACGTCAGCAAACTTAAATCTCTTAAGAAATCTAAGACTATTCAGGACACGGTGCTGATCACCAGGTACTTAAGAGGAAGGGAGACATGAAGGAGGAAGAAACAGCGGCAGAAACTGAGAAATGAATATTATGCAGAATCAACCTAAGTTTCTCCACTGATTAAATACACAGATGAAGTAAAGTGGACTCTATGTTGATTGACATTAAAAAATATCTAACAGTAATGAGACATTTCTAAGAAAACAGTGTTTCATACATATATGAACAATAAAGGCTTACATACTCAGAGGCAAGCTAGAGTAGGCAGAAGGAAGGGTTCTGAATTAACTGGTAATTTATACATTCTCGCGTAACAAGGGAGAGCTTAAAGAGTGAAACTTTCATTGCTTCACTTTAGTGCAGTGCCAGTCTTTTAATCCCTTCCTGACCTATTTTTATTCAGCGCTGAAAAGGGTACATTGTTTGATTTGGGTATTTAGCTTTTAAGGAGATTAGTTTCCAGGGAAAGTAGAGCATTTTGCATATAAAGAGAGAACCTCATACAAGGCATCAGAGTGTATTCTTTTCCCAAATCATCTGTTAAAAACAAATAAAAACAAAACAGTATTCAATATTTATTCCTTCCCAAAATTAGAGATGAAATTAAATTATTTTGTATGAGAAAATATTTCTCAGTGAAAAATATCTGAAAATCTTGCAAAATACATATGTGCTTTTTAGCATTTTAACCAGAAAGATGAATTCTTTCATGCTTAAGCAGGAAATGAAAATTAATAGATCTATCTTTTTAATCATGGATGTCAATCTGCATTAATTATTAATTATGGATTAAAATGCAATTAAAATTCAAACACAATGGGGAAATACATAAAGCTTCCTAAATATTCACATAATTTAATTTTTCTTAGAGACTTCTGGCTTGATCTTAACCCTTCAGAATAATTTGTCCATATATCTAAGTGGGTACAATTACTTTTATCTCAGCCCTAGTAGTTTTAATACCCCTTTTATAACAATGTTTTATAATATACTCCTTAGCTATTCCAAAGTAAAATGCAAAGATAATATAGCTTACCTACCTATATAATCTAAATAAAAATAATCACTTGACTATAATGTAAAGGAGTAAAATATTTTATAGGACAGTATCGTAATATGCTCAGTCACTTCTAGGGACCAAAATGGCCACCCAGATTTCTAAAACACCCTCAGGGCACAATATTAAATATCGTAACATGTAAATTCTTTGTATTGGGTGAACTTTTCTCTATAATTTAAGAGAGTATTTTGTTACTGGAATTTTGTTCCTTATTCACCTGAAGTACCTTAAGTTATAGAAAGCAGATTTTCTCAGAACATGTCATAATTTATGGGATTTGACTTCTATTTCAAAAATTTCCCCCTATAGAAACCACCTTCTGTACATTAGTACTCAATGGTCTAATATAAAGGAGGTATCTGTAGGTAAGTAAACCAATAAATTGTTTTTTAAGTGAGCTCCCTGATATAGTCATCTGGTTATTTTTATATTTCTTTTGTAATAATAATAATAAATCACATATCTGATACCTTTGGAAATATTTCTCATAAAACAACATTTTCTAGGTAACTAAAACATAACCTTCTTAAAAAGTAAAATGTGTCATTAAATATCCCCTACATACAAATGTATTTTATATGTGTATATTATAAATAATACTATTGGTAATAAAATGATTACTGGAGTATCCAATACCCAGCCTAAGAAATAGAACATTACTAATACTCTTAAATCCTATGTATATTTCCCTACACAATTGTATCTCCCTCATCTTTCCCTGCCCTGAGACTGTCACTATTCTGAATTTTGTGCTTATCATTGCACTGGCTTTCTTTTTTGCTACATACATGTATAACCCTAATGCTATATTATTTAGTTTTGAATACTTCTAAACTATAGGTAAATGGAATTGTATTTTATACATAATTTATGCAAATTTCATTTCTTGCTGTTTTCTAACATTCATCCATGTATATATATAAAACTGTACTTTGTTTCACTAGTCTAGTCTAAGTATTCCATTATAGAGTTTTAATATACTTTATCTATTTTCTTGTTGGTAGTCATTTGAAATGTTTCATTTTTGCTTTTTCTTTTTTTCAATTACAAACAACTGAAAACATCTACAATTTCGGAATTTTTAAAGCTGGCTGCATATTTGTTAACCTTCTTTTAAAAACTTGAATGTAATTTAAACTTTCTTTACTGAGGCCAAGACTATGACTATCAATTTTATACAATACAGCATTATAACAATGCCTTCAGAGGTTATAGAGATGTATATTCTAATTTTTACTAGAATTAATATATTTAGTCTGCTTTTTATAGTTCTTCTCTCTTAATCTTCGGCTATTGGCAAGAAACTTCTCTTTGCAGCAATGTTTATTCTAACATTCTCTATTTTCAATTTCCTCTCCATAGACCTGGAGCCTAGCCAATGAAATGTGACTGCAGTGCCAACAGGAAGAAAAAATAGGTTATGACTGAAAGGCCAAATGGGAGCTTTTCTAGAGGGAATGTGTACAATCATGAGATAAAATGGTATTATGGGAAGAACAAAGATTTTGGTATTTCAAGTCTGGCTCAGGCATTTATTAGTTGTCTGACTTTGTTGTTACCAAATCTTTCTGAGTATCTGCTTTCTCACCTTTAAAATGCACGTAACAATCCTATCTGATAGAACTATTGTGAGAAATAAATAGCACCATAGCATACATAGTCCTAGCTAAGTCACTGGCCTTCAGTAAATGTAGGTTGCTTCTCCTTCATATCTACTTTACATTAGGGCAGGGTATTTGCCCAACTACTTCAAGAGACCAGAGTATTCTTGGCTCACCCCTGGCCCACAGATGTGTTCTATATAATTTCAGACATATGATCTCCATGGGAGCAGGGTATTATTATAGCTTCAAAATCACAGCAAGCACTTCATTATAAATGTTAGCAGAACTGCTACTACAGAAAAATCGGTTTGTGACTTAAACATTTCTCAAATGCAAAAAAGAAATACAAAGAAAAAAGTGAAAGAAAGAACTGAGGAATGTGGTAAAGGAAAATGAAATTGTGGACAACCAGTCATCCTGAAAAGAAGACCAGAATAAATGGAACGAAGATCTTATATGAAGAAATATTTTCTTGAGGGACAGAAATTTTCCCAGACAGCAACAGAATCATCCCCTCTAATATACAAGTGTTAAAAGAGTCTACTCACCCTCTTTGGGAAATGAAAAAACAGGACAATATCAGGCTCCAGTTAGCCTACATAGTTTTTATATAGTATCTCATTTCATCCTACTATTATCTTCATTTTATAAGTTAAGATATTCTCATTAATATTATTCTAACTTTACTGGGGAAATCCTTCATTATCTTTGTTTTGCAACTGAAGAAATAGGATGCTCAGGAAAGTTATCAACTTGCCCAGGCACAGAGCTATTAATAATAAGTACAAAATAAGAGGGACTAGCAACCATGTCTGTTAGACTCCATCAGTGTAGTTTCATAAGCATCCACTGAATGTCTCTTGGAAGAGAAAATTATAAAAAGAGAAGATAGAAAAGTAAACATAAATCATGACAAGATAATGACAGGTGGTTTTATGTAATCTTGGTGTGGGTAGCCTTCCTAAATAGGGCATCGAAAGCTTGTTTCTAATTTTAGTTATTAAAATTTTTGTCCTGACGTATTATCCATTTTCTTCTGTTGTTAAAAAAATCAAAGACTATTTCAGGTTTACCATGGCAGAAGGGTAAATCAAATAATATATTGATGAATTTCCTATAGAAGGGCTGCCCTGGTGGCTCCACTGGTAAAGAATCTGCCTGCAATGTGGGAGACCTGTGTTGGATCCCTGGGTTGGGAAGATCCCTTGGAGAAGGGAACAGTTACCCACTCCAGTATTCTGGCCTGGAGAATTCCATGGACTGTATAGTCCATGGGGCTGCAAAGAGTCAGACACGACTGACTGACTTTCATTTTCACGTTCTTTCATACAGAAGTCCTGCTATCCACAATACATACTATTTACTTCTTAATTGGTGGGGTGGTGGCTCAGCTGGTAAAGAATCTGCCTGCAATGCGTGACACCTGGGTTCGATCCCTGGGTTGGGAAAATCCCCTGGAGAAGGGAAATGCTACCCACTCCAGCATTCTAGTCTAGAGAATTCCATGGACTATCCAAGGGGTCTCTGAGTGACTTTCACATTCATGTTAGTTGCTAAATTGTGTCAAACTCTTGCGAGCCCACGGGCTGTAGCCCGCCAGGCTCTTTTGTCCATAGGATTCTCCAGGCAAGAAGACTGAAGTGGGTTGCTATTTCCTCCCCTAGGGGATCTGCCTGACCCAGGGATTAAACCCGGGTTTCCCGCATTGCAGGCAGATTCTTTACTAACTGAGCTATGAGAGTGTATGGTAGACTTCGTAATTCAACGTTATAAAATTAGATCAGAGTTTAATTGTCATTTTATTAAAGAAATTTTGAAGAAGAAGGTGAAAACAAGAAGAGGAGGAGGAGGGCAAGAGAGGGAAGACGATCTTAACACAAAAACCTTAATACAATTAATTCCACAAAGGTCTGCCCTCATTCATCTTGACATCTCCATGGCCTAGCATTGAATGAAAAAAATCAAATGGTGTCAACCACATTGTTCACAGAGTCTGTATTTGTGAACAATTAACTAAAATTTATTTGTAACCTCAAAACTGATACTTGTGGTGCCTTTGCAGTCATTTGTGGACATGCACAGAGTAGCAGAGTTGCCTAACACACATGGTCCCAGTTGAGGTTGAATGAGGTGATGATCTGAAAATACGGGACCAAATAGACCGTGAAAAGGAGACTTGTTTATAGTATGAGAGCTGAGACATACTATAAACAAGTCTCCTATTCATGGTCAATTTGGTCCCACATTTTCTCATATTTCTGTGCTTTTTTTTGTTGGTGATTTTGCAGCTTAAAATGGCTCCCAAGCATAGTGCTGAAGTACTGTCTAGTATTCTAAGTCCAAGAAGGTTGTGATGTGCCTTATGGAGAAAGTGTGTGCATTAGATAAGATTACTTAGGCCATATTAACAGTACTGTTGGCTTTAAGTTCAATGTCAGACAAGAGAACATATTAAATAAAGTGTCTTTAAACAGAAACACACATAAAGTTATATATGCTTGCTTGACAAAAATGTGATCAGAAGCTTGTAGGAACTTAATCCAATATTTTTCCTAGAGCAGTGGTTTAGTACCTAGTAACTGAGTGTTTGCAATGATTTTATAGAATATGACTACTATGAATAATGAAATTTATTGTATTTATTGGGCAAATATTATGCATCAATAGCAACTGGTATTATTTTTTAATATTCCCTTTTACACTTTGCCTCTCTGGGAAATAATTTAAAATACTTTACCATTTTGACTCATTGGAAATTGGAAAGAACTGACTCATTGAAAAAGACCCGGATGCTGGGAACGACTGAAGGCAGGAGAAGGGGACGACATAGGATGAGATGGTTGGATGGCATCACCGACTCAATGGACATGAGTCTGAGTAAGCTCTGGAGTTAGTGATGGACAGGGAACCCTGGCATGCTGCAGTCCATGGGGTCGCAAAGAGTTGGACACGACTGAGCAACTGAACTGAACTTATTGTTTTTTGTCATTTGAACTTATAAAAATCATTATTTTACCTTATAAGAATAAAATGCATATTTCTCATTTTTTCATGTTCATATCTGAAAGACATTTTGAACTTAAGATTCTTAGGACCTAATAAAGTCCCCCAAAATCACAGTGATATCAGGGAAAACTGCCTATGTCGTATTTGTATGTTTTTTTATTTTGTTGTTGTTGTTGTGTGGCTTGTGAGATCTTAGTTTCCTGACCAGGGATTGAACCTGGGCCTGCTATAGAGGAAGCACAGAGTCTCAACCACTGGACCACCAGGGGAGTTCCTACAAATTTTTATATAAGGTCAAAAAGAATTTTACAACCTTCTGTGAAACCTACTTCAAGGGTTGATATCTCTTGGTTCTAATTTAAATTTATTCATAAGCATTTATTTCTGCCATGAATCATGCACTGTGATATATCCCAGGGTTGCAAAGATGAATATATGTCACTACTCTTTGGGATCTCAAAGGGTAGGGAAGGCTATATACAAGACAGGAAGGTAAACAGACCATTATGATGCACTGTGATAAGTCCTAAACTAGAGACTCACAGTGAGGAGATGGAAAAAGGCATTCCATGCAAATGGAAATCAAATGAAAGCTGGAGTAGCAATACTTACATCAGATAAAATAGACTTAAAAATAAAGACTGTTAGAAAAGACAAAAGACACTACATAATAACCAAAAGATCAACCCAAGAAGATATAATAACTATAAATATATGCAACCAACATAGGAGCACCTCAATATATAAGGCAAATGTTAACAGACATAAAAGGAGAAATTGACAGTAACACAATAATAGTGGGAGACTTTAATATTCCACTTGTATCAGTGGCCAGATCATCCAGAAGGAAAATCAGTAAGGAAGCATAGGCCTTAAATGGCACATTAGACCAGATGAACTTTAATGTTTGCAGAGCATTCCATCCAAAAGCAGCAGAGTACACATCATTTTCAAGGGCACGTAGAACATCCTCCAGGATGAATCACATGCAGGGCCACAAAGTGAGACCTGATAAATTCAAGAAAACTGAAATCATATCAAGCATCTTTTCTGACCACGATGCTACATGATTAGAAAACTACAAGAAAAAAACTATTAAAAACACAAATACTCAGAGGCTAAACAGTATGTTATAAACAACCAATGCGTCACTGAAAAAATCAAACATGAAATAAAAAAATACCTAGAGACAATGAAAATGAAAATAGAATGATCCAAAACCTATGGGACACAGAAAAAGCAGTCCTACGAAGGAAATTTACAGTGATATAAGCTTATCTCAGTAAGCAAGAAAAAAATCTTAAACAACCTAATCTTATGTGTACAGCAACAAAAGAAGAACAAAAAAGCTGAAAGTTAGTTAGTAGAAGGAAAAATAATAATGATCAGAGCAGAAATAAATGAAACCGAGGCTAAAAATATATTTAAAAATCAATGAACTAAAATCTGGTTCTTTTGAATGATAAACAACATTGACAAATCTTTACCTAGACTTTTTAAGTAAAATAGGGAAAGGGTCTCAATCAATAAAATCAGAAAATAAAAAGAAGTCAGGGATTTCACCAGTGGTCCAGTGGATAAGACTCCAAGCTCCCAATTCAGGGGGCCCAGTTTCAATCCCTGGTCAGGGAACTAGATTCCACATGCCAAGACTAAAACCTGGTGCAGTCAAATAAATTAAAAAAAAATTTTTTTTTAAATGGGGTTCCCTGGTGGTTCAGTGGTAAAGAATCTGCCTGCTAATGCAGGAGACATGGGTTCGATTCCTGGGTCAGGAAGATCCCCTGGAGTAGGAAATGGCAACACACCCCAGCATTCCTGCCTGGGAAATCCCATGGACAGAGGAGCCTGGCAGGCTGAGATACATGAGGTCACAAAAGAGTTGGACAGCACTTAGCTAAGAAGAAGTTACAACCAACATCATAGAAATACAAAGGATCATAAGAGAATACTATGAGAAAATTAGGCCAACAAAATGGACAACTTAAAAGAAACAGATCATGATCCAAGTGGGTTTTATCCTGGGGATACAAGAATTTTTCAATATTTGCAAATCAATCAATATGATACACCACAATAACAAACTGAAGACTAAAAACCATATAATCATCTTAGTATATGCAGAGAAAGCTTTTGATAATAGTCAACATCAATTTATGATGAAAGCTGCAAAAAGTAAGCACAGAGGGAACATACCTCAACATAATAAAAGGCATATATGACAAACCCACAGTTTACATTATACTCAGTGGGTGAAAAGCTGAAAGCGTTTCCTCTGAGGTCAGGAATAAGACAAGGATGCTCACTCTCACCACTTTTATTCAACAGAGTTTTGGAAGTCCTAGCCACAGCAATCAGAAAAGAAAAAGAAATGAGAAGAAGTAAAACTGTCACTTGTTTGCAGATGACATGATGCTATATACAGAAAACCCTGAAGATGCTACCAGAAAACTACTAAAGTCATTGATGAATTTAAATAAAGTTGCTGGATAAAAATTAATACACAGAAATCTCTTGCATTTCTATATACTTAACAATGAAAGATCAGAAAGGGAAATTAAGGAAGCAATCCCATTTAGCATCACATCCAAAAGAATAAAATACCTAGGAATAAACCTAAACCTACTTAAGCAGGTAAAAGACCTGTATGAAAACTATATGATACTGATAAAAGAAATTGAAGACAACACAGCAGGTGAAAAGATATACTCTGTTCTTGGATTGGAAGAATCAATATTGTCAAAATAACCATACTACTCAAGACAGTCTACAGATTCAATGCAATCACTGCTGCTGCTGACTTTAGTCGTGTCCGACTCTGTGTGACCCCAGAGACGGCAGCCCACCAGGCTCCTCCGTCCCTGGGATTCTCCAGGCAAGAACACTGGAGTGGGTTGCCATTTCCTTCTCCAATGCATAAGTGAAAAGAGAAAGTGAAGTCGCTCAGTCGTGCCTGACCCTCAGCGACCCCATGGACTGCAGCCTACCAGGCTCCTCCATCCATGGGATTTTCCAGGCAGGAGTACTGGAGTCAATGCAATCACTATCAAATTATAAATGGCATTTTTTTCACAGAACCAGAACAAAAAAATTTTAATGTGTACAGAAATACAAAAGACCCTGAATAGTCAAAACAATCTTGAGGAAGAAAAGTAGAGGTGGAGGAATCAGACTCCCTGACTTCAGATTATACTACAAAGCTACAGATATCAAAACAGTAAGGCAGTGGCACAAAAACAGATATATGGATCAGTGGAATAGCCTAGAAAGCCTAGAAACAAACTCACACACTTAGAGTCAGTTAATCTATTACAAAGGAGGGAAGAATGTACTATGGACAAATGAGAGCTTCTTCTACAAATAATGTTGGGAAACCTGGACAGCTACCTATAAAAGAATGAAATTAGAACATTCTCGCATACCATAAAACAAAAATAAACTCAAAATGGATTAACAACCTAAATGTAAGACTGGATACTATAAATTCCTAGAGGAAAGCATAGGGATAACAATCTCTGACATATATTGCCAGCAATATTTTTTTGGACCTGTCTCCTAGAGTAGTGAAAATAAAAATGACCCAATATAAAAAAATACAAAAATAAACAAATAGGACTTAATTAGACTTAAAAGCTTTTGCATAGCAAAGGAAACTAAAAACAAAATGAAAAAACATCCTACACACTGGGAAAAACTATTTGCAAACAATGCTACCAACAAGGCATCCATGGCCAAAACGTATGAACAGCTCATACAGCTTATCAAAAAAACAAACAAAACCCAAACAACCCAATTGAAAACTGAGCAGAAGACTTAAATAGACATTTCTACATAGATGACATACAAATGGCCAAAAGGTGTATGAAAAGATGCTCAGTATCATTAACTATTAGAGAAATTCAAATTAAAACCACAATGAGATACTACCTTGTACAAGTCAAAGTGGCAATCATTAAAAACTCTACAAATAACAAATGATGGAGAGGATATAGAGCAAAAGGAAATCTCCTACATTGTTGGTGGGAATGTAAATTGGTGCTGTCACTATGGAGAAAAGTATGGAGTTTCCCTAGAAAGCTAAAAATAGAGTTACCATATGATCCAGCAATCCTACTCCTGGGCACATATCCACAAAAGATGAAAACTCTAATTAAAAAAGCTACATGCGCCCCAATGTTCATAACAGCACTATTTAAAACAGCCAAGCAACCTAAATGTTCATCAACAGATGAACGGATAAAGATGTGCCATATATAAACAATGGAATACTACCCTCAGCCATAAAAGTGAATGAAATAATGCCAACTGCAGTCCAACGTGCATGGACCTAGAGATCATCATATTAAGTGAAGTAAGAGAAAGATAAAACATATATGATATCCCTTAAATGTGAAATCTAAAAAAAAATGATACAAATGAATGTATTTACAAAACAGAAATAGACAAAGAAAACAAACTTAAGTTTACCAAAAAGGATGGAGGATGGGGGGGGTGGTGAAGTAGGGAGAGATAAATTGGGAGTTTGTGATTACTGTATAAAACAGATATACAACAAAGAACTTCTGTATAGCACAGGTAACTACATTCAATATATTGCAATAATCTATAATGAAAAAGAATCTGAAAAAATATATATATATAACTTAAAAATCTCTAGGATTAAAATAGTAATAAAAATGAACTACATACTATTAACAAATGGAGAACAGTGAGAACAGTATATAAAAATGTATGAGATACAGCCAAAGCAGGTCTCAGAAAAAAAAGTCTAGTGCTTTTATTAGAAATAAATCTATTATAAAACAAAAAGCATGGATCTGTACATGACTAAAGCATTTGATCCATGAACTCAAGCAAATAATAACCACAATACACAAGGAAGAAAGTAGTATGATAAAAACAGAAATAATCTAAAAAACATGGTGGAAAGGAAAAGAAAAATCCAACTCAAATTTTAGAAATGCCAAAGATTTCAGTACTTTTCTCCACATATGAATATACTTTGTTGGCAGGAATATAACTTACAATAGAAGATATTCTATAGATCAGAGTAGTTTAAAGTTCTGGAGCAATTCAGGAAAAAATACACTAAATATAGCATTATATTTCTGTTTTATGAACAATTTTAGGTTAACAGCAAAATTGAGCAGAAACGGCAGAGTTCCCATGGTCCCTCATCCCCTCCACATGCATTCCCCCCACTACCAACATTCCAAACCAGAGTGGTATGCTTGTTACAGTGGTACATTTGTTATGAACCTACATCACTATAGCCCCAAAGTCCACAGGGTTCACTCTTAATGTGGTATATTCTATGGGTCTTGACAAATTTATAATGACATGTACCCAAAACTGCAGCATCATACACAATAGTTTCACTGCTTTAAACATCCTGTGTCCCACCTATTCATCCCTCCGTCCTAACTCCAGAGCAACCACTGATCTCTTTACTGTCGCTGTAATTTTGCCTTTCCCAGAATGTCATGCAGTTAAGAAGTGTTTTTAGTGTTATATTTCAAGAACTTGATAAGAAAATATTGTTACATATTTTAATAAGGATTAAAATATTTTATGAGATGATAATTTCCTATATAGTTCTCAAATCCCCAAAGTACAAATCTTTTTTCGACATAGAAACCAAAGCAGCTCATCTCTTTTCATATCAAATTAACCCACAAACACAGTTTCACAGGAACATAAATTCTCAAATTCTTTCATAGTAGAGCTAATCCTATTAAAACCCCGAATATCAGCAGCATATGCTTCTAGGATTCGTTTTTCAACATTATAATTTAATGGGTACACCCAGCTTACTGAACCCTTCATCTAACTTATAAAACAGTACAACACAGCTCTGTCAGGGAGGGCTTCATGCTACACTCACATAATTCATACAGATAAAAATATCTAGCAACCAATTAATCCCTTTTACTGGTTAACAGCAAAAGGACAGACTTTTACTGGGGTGGGTAGCGGTGGAGGGACAAGAAGCAAGATTATGTAGTTTGCTGAGATTTGAGAACGAAGATGCATGTTGTAAAACACTTCCCCTTAGTTATGCAAGCAAAAATATAGGTATGGTGTTAGGAAAGGCAAATGTGAAATAGAATATGAATTTAAAATAAAGGCAAAATTTATTTGCAACTCAACAGCAAAATAGTATGTACGTTACAATAAATTTTGTTGTTTTTCACCCCTCTCTTCCTTCCTGTTACTTTTCTCTTCCAATATTTATAAAGCTCCTAACCAATAAGACAGGCATTATCCCTGATCAAGAAGCTTATGGTCTTGGTGAGTGTAAAGCACTGACAAGAAAACACATAATTAAAACACAAGGTACTTAGAACTATGATAACAGAAATACCTAGAACAAGGGGAGCTTGTAGGAGAGTCAACACTTAAGGATAGGGTGAAGATGGTTGCGAAGGAGTGTTTCAGGCTGTGGAGCTGAAAACAGTGCAGCAAAGGTAGAGACAGTCAGGGAGAATGGAGGGAATTAGGCAGGAGCAACACACAGAAGCCATGTTAGGGAAGCGGCACTTTATCTAAGGCACTGAAGAATTTTAAAACAGAAACGACATATTTAGATTTGTGTTTTTAAGGATCAGCCTAGATGTAAAGTAGAGAATGGATGATGGGCAGTGAGAGCTATTAATAGCCTGCTGTAACAAACCATCTGAGAGACAATGATGGCCTTTAAACAGAGGAATGACAGAGGACATAGGGTGTGAAATAATTTGACACATATAATTCAAAGAACAACGAACCATATAGCATAGTAATTAACTGGATAGGGGAAGGGTGAATGAGAGCAAGAGGGGAATCAAGGATAATGCCTACCATTGTTCCTAGCCTTCACTGTGTGCCAAGAGCTGTGTTTTAGGTACATTATCTCATGTCATCCTCACAGCAATCTTAGGAAGTAACTGATTACCAGTCCCATTGTGAGCCTCTCCCATGACTTGGGAAGGGGGCTGAAGCTCTCCTATGTCAGTACCAACTTACTGAACAGAATCAAAAGACGAATAATTTTCCCTTTAATTTTTCCCATTATAATTCTTACCTCCTCTTTTGTATCTTCTCTATTAGTGATCACTACTTAAATATTTATAGTGCTTCAGCAGGGTTCGTCTTACAACCGTGAATAAGTAATGCTCCAAAGATGAGGTGCACAGTTGTCGGTCTTCAAGGTAAAAAGTAAACTGGCTGCTTTTGTGGAGAATTTACCTTCTTCTTACTCAGAGTTTACCAAGGCAAATCTCAATTGAGGATCATGGAACTGTGTATCACACCACTGATTTCAGTGATATCCTGAAGCATAAGCAAGGATATGTGGTTATGCCCCAGATATCACTGTGCCTTGCTTTTCCACTAGATAAGCATCCAGAGAAAAGCAAGGCATTTGAACCATATAATATATTCAAGAGGGGTTTTATCTCAACTAAGAGTACTGGAGTGAAACCTTTCAAACTGTATAGTTCAGTCTAAGAAGCAGACACGTCAAGCAAAGCACAAGTCTTGGTGCACAAAATAGAGCGATTCCATAGATTTTCACATTCTTTAATCTTCCTCAATACTACCCTCCCATATACCCAGCTGCTGCTGTTTATTGGTAAGTCGTGTCCAACTCTTGCGACCCCATGGACTGTAGCCCACCAGGCTCCTCTCTCCATGGGATTCTCCAGGCAAGAATACTGGAGGGGGTTGCCATTTCCTTCTTGAGGGAATATTCCTGACCCGGGGACTGGACCCATGTCTCCTGCATTGTGGGTGGGTTCTTTGCCACTGAGTCACCAGGAAAGCCCTACATACCCAGTTAAGGAAATACATTTTATATGAATCGAATATATATTTGAGTGAACTAAAAAGTGGTTAACTATTCTTTAAAGTCCAAATAATAATTAGGACTTCTGAGAATATGTCTGATATCCTTTTGTCAATTTACTCATGAATAAATGTACTTTTCAAAAAACCTGTGAGGTTGCAAGGGATTTAAGATAAATTTGGAAATGAAATAAGTATAACTGAAAAAAATCACAGATGTATTTTGTCTGTATGAATGCATCAGATGCAAATAAAAAGACTGGAAAGAACGATACACAAATGGTATCAGTTGTTTGGGCTTCCCAGGTGGCGCTACTGGTAAAGAACCCACCTGCCAATGCAAGAGACGCAGGTTCAGTCCCTGGACAGGGAATATCCCCTGGAGGAGGGCATGGCAACCCACTCCAGTATTCTTTTCTAGAGAATCCCACGGACAGAGGAGTCTGGTGGGCTACAGTCCATAAGGTCACAGAGAGTCGGACACCACTGAAGTGACTTAGTATATTTGCTTTACATAGAATTTTGTCTTTTCAAAAAGCTATCAGTTATACTATTATGCCATTTGAGCAATATTAAAACTAAACCTAAAATACAGTTTTTTTTTTAAAGAAAACATTTCTTTTAGAACAGATATAAAATAGCTGCTAAGCGTAATTTTTGAGTTGATCGAAGAAGGTCTTGGGTAACATCTTCCATGATATTTTTATCATGGGTCTACAGCTTTACTATATATGAAATTAGCCCTCCCATGAGAATTTTCTCACCTGAAATACAATCACATCTGGTCCCAGTCATTGATGGTTTGTGCAATTTAGTTCTGTTTCATCATGCACTCCCATCTGTTCTTGCTTTTCCCTCTCCACATTAACCATAATTTTGCCTATTCTCTATTTTGTTCTATTTTATTTAAAATTAAACTTGAAGATTAAAAGATTACAAACAGAGATAGGTTTTGGAAACTAAATAGATAGGAGGACATCTTCATATAAAGATAATAGTAAAGATTTTGGTTCTGTTCTCTACTAACAAATATGGGCTTTTCAAAGAAAAACTAGACATTTTCTCCAACAATGCTGCAGAATATCTGAGGTTAGACTCTAACTCTGAAACTGTCCTGTGGTATAATTAACATTGCAACTGATAACCACTAACAACCATGATAAATTTTTTGCTGAAAGTGGCTAACATTGTTTCTCAATTTAGAAAAGATAAAAATGAGAATTTAAAAACATACAAAATTAGACAGCATAGCATAATGAAATTCTACATTACTTTAACCCAGCTTCAATAAACAGCACTATTTTGCAAATTTTATTTCATCTACCTACAACCGGAATTTTCCACTGATGTAATCATAAAGAAAATTCCAGACAATCATATTACTTTACCTGTAAATATTTTATATGTATCTCTAGTTGACAAGAGCCTTCTTTCTTCTAAAAAATTCATAATATCCAATAAATTAATAGCAATAATTTCTTAATATCACCTAATATCCAATTTGTGTGCAAATTCCTCAGCTATCTCAAAATCACGTTTTTGCAAAGTATTTATTACTTAAATCAAGATTGAAATGGGTTCTTTATTGATTGAGTCAACATATCTCTTACACGGTTTATTCTATAACAGTTACCCATTATCTCATTCTTTTTTTCCTCACAAAAGTGGCTGGCTTTACCTATTCATTTTCCTTCTGGACACTTTTGACTGGTTTTAAACAAAAGTAGATTATATAGCTGCTGCTGCTGCCGCTGCTAAGTCACTTCAGTCGTGTCCGACTCTGTGCGACCCATAGATGGCAGCCCAGCAGTCTCCCTTGTCCCTGGGATTCTCCAGGCATGAACACTGGAGTGGGTTGCCATTTCCTTCTCCAGTGCATGAAAGTGAAAAGTGAAAGGGAAGTCACTTAGTTGTGTCCGACTCTTCGAGACCCCATGGACTGCAGCCCGCCAGGCTCCTCCGTCCATGGGATCTTCCAGGCGAGAGTGCTGGAGTGGGTGCCATCGCCTTTTCCAGATTATACAGCTAAGAGGAACCAACTGACAATAACATCTCTTGCTGTTGCCACTCAAGCTTTTTGGTTGTTTATTCTCCCAGTTTTAGTTTGTTAATCAGTTCTCATCCAACTAATTTATCATTTGGAGTAGAAATCAAGACAAATTTTAAAACAAAGTGGTATTAAATTCTTTGTTTTCTGGAGGATGACAATAGAGGTCCCATTCAGAAAGTTTCTCAAAAAACAGTGGGGCTGGGGATAAGGGCATTGAATTTCCAAGTATAAAGAGATATATGGAAGAAAGCTGCTGCTTTTCAACTCTCCACATCTTTTCTTGCCCCTATTTAACCAAGTTACAAGAATGGTGGTAAGAGGAATGGCCAGGATCCACTCATGTAAAAAAAAAAACATTTAAAATGTATTTGTTTGCTTGAACACATTTTGATTATAGATAGAATTAGGAAATAAGCTAACAGAATAAAAAGAACCTTTATTAAGATCTTATTAAATGATACAAGTCTAGTGTTAGTGAATGCTAAACACATTAGCAGGCATCTTACTATAAAGAATTGCTACAAGTTAGGGTGTTTCAATTTGAATTAATTGGTATTGGCCGATTAAAAGAGGTTTAAAAATTAGACGATAATTGTGAAGCCTAGCATATAGTAAGAATTTAATGCACATCAGTTAGTATTATTGTTATGCTTTTATACAAAATATTCACTATAAGCTCAGTTATTTTAACCAATTCTAACTTAAATTTATGTACATTGAGATTACAGATTTAATTACATCAACAATTACAATATTTAAAAGCTTATATCATGAAAACTGTAGGCTTTTCTTGTTCATAAAAGCAAGCTTTTTGAGTTTCAGTGTGATGCTGACTGCTGGGCTAAGCATCATGACAATTAGAATAATATAGAGGAAATGTGGGATTCCCTGGTGGCTCAGATGGTAAAGAATCTGAATCATTTAATAAAGGTTAATACAGCTGGTTATCTGGGAGAAGATAAAAATACACTCATATCACATGTCTTATGAAATACAGTACTGACATATTAAATAATATGCCAAAAATACAAAAACACTACTGTAATTTATACATGAAAATTTTAAGAGAACAAATCCTAAGAGTTCTCATCACACACACACACACACACACACACACACACACAAAGAACTTGCTCTCAATGCGGGAGACCTGGATTCGATCCCTGTGTTGGGAAGATCCCTTGGAGAAGGGAATGGCAACTCATTCCAGTATTCTTGCCCAGAGAACCTCACAGACAGGGGAGCCTGGCGGGCTATAGTTCATGAAGTTGCAAAGAGTCAGACATGACTGAGAACACACACACACACACACAGAGGAAATTTAAGGAAGAAATTTAAGGAGATGATTCCTAAGTTTCCTTCTATTAGAAAAGGTTCACAAATATTAAAAATATTGCTATATTAGGTAGATCATAATATTGCCATATCATATAAATCATTGATGTAAAAGAGATTTACAAAGGACCTTATGGGTCATCTGGGCCAATCTCATTTTCAATGCAGGGAAATCCTGCTCAATACAATAAGAACACTTTATGCTTAGACGTCAAATTTGACACATAGAAACTCATCCTCACCTAGTCTGTTACAAGTTACAAGGCATTATCTTGTTTCATATTCCCAATATTTCTACAGGATAGCATGTCCCGTTCACAGATATGAAATGAGACTGAGAGAGAAAGTGGCTAGCCTGAACCACACAGCTAATAAATGGAAAAGAATGCAGTGTATCAAATTCTTCTGAGTTCATATTCTACGTCCTTTGTGCAACATAGGTACAACTTTAGAAATTATTACCACAATACTGTAAGGTAACCAAGGTAGGAAAACTGCTGACTTTTACAAATGGAAAAATTATGCAAGTTTATATCCATGCTGGGCTTCCCAGGTGGTACTAGTGGTAAAGAAACCGCCTGCCAATGCAGGAGACGTAAGAGACATAGGTTGGGTCCTTGTGTCAGGAAGATCCCCTGGAGGAAGACACTGCAACCCAGTTAAGTATCCTTGCCTGGAGAATTCCGTGGACAGAAGAGCCTGGCGGGCTACATCCATAGGGTTGCAAAGAGTCGGACATGGCTAAAGTGACAAAGAATGGTCAAACAATTGCACTCATCTCACACGCTAGCAAAGTAATGCTCAAAATTCTCCAAGCCAGGCTTCAAAAGTGTGTGAACTTTCAGATATTCAAGCTGGATTTAGAAAAGACAGAGGAACCAGAGATCTGTTGGATCATAGAAAAAGCAAGAGAATTCCAGAAAAACATCTACTTCTGCTTTATTGACTATGTCAAACCCTTTGACTGTGTGGATCACAACAAACTGCGGAAAATTCTTAAAGAGATGGGAATACCAGACCTTACCTTACCTGCCTCCTGAGAAATCTGTCTGCAGGTCAAGAAGCAACAGTGAGAACTGGACATAGAACAACACACTGGTTCGAAATAGGGAAAGAGTACATCAAGGCTGTATATTGTCACCCTGCTTCTTTAACTTATATGAAGAATACAGCATGCAAAATGCTGGGCTGGATGAAGCACAAGTTGGAATCAAGATTGCTGGGAGAAATATCAATAACCTCAGATATGCAGATGACACCACCCTTATGGCAGAAAGTGAAGAGGAACTAAAGAGCCTCTTGATGAAAGTGAAAGAGGAGAGTGAAAAAACTGACTAAAAACTCAACATTCAGAAAACAAAGATCATGGCATCTGGTCCCATCACTCCATGGCAAATAGATAGGGAAACAACAGAAACAGTGAGAAATTTTACTTTGGGAGGCTCCAATATCACTGCAGATAGTGACTTCACCATGAAACTAAAAGCTGCTTGCTCCTTTGAAGAAAAGCTATAACCAATCTAGACAGCATATTAAAAAGCAGAGATATTACTTTGCCGACCAAGGTCCATCTAGTCAAAGCTATGGTTCTTCTAGTCGTCATGTATGGATGTGCGAGTTGGACCACCAAGAAAGCTGAGCACTGAAGGATTGATGCTTTTGAACTGTGGTCTTGGAGAAGACTCTTGAGAGTCCCTTGGACTGAAAGGAGATGAAAACAGTCAATCTTAAAGGAAATCAATCCTGAATATTCATTGGAAGGACTGATGCTGAAGCTGCAACTTTGGCCACCTGATGGGAAGAACTGACTCATTGGAAAAGACCCTGATGCTGGGAAAGATTGAAAGCAGGAGAAGGGGACAACAGAGGATGAGATGGTTGGATGGCATCACTGACACAGTGGACATGAGTTTGAGCAAGCTCCGGGAGTTGGTGACGGACAGGGAAGCCTGATGTGCTGCAGTTCATGGAGTTGCAAAGGGTTGGACATGACCGAATGACTGAACTGAAATGAACTGAAAGCAATTTCACATGCACTCATAGCCATGTCCAAAGTTAAGGCACTAATGAGCACAGAACTGGGGTGGGGCATGGATTTTGTCTTCTAAAATGTTCTTTCTATCACAGCAGTGTACATCTGGCTGAAAATTATAATTTAGGAAGTTCTCTTTTTTCTAGCAGAAATATATTTATCATTTGACTCTTTGGGAAACAGTTAAGATTATTTCACTCTCCTTGATTCAATGCAGTTGAAACTTTAAAGTAGTACACATTTATGAGTTATACCTTATTCTTAGAAAAGCTAAGATATACATCAACTTTAAGTTAATATAGAAAAGTTAATATAATTATTAAGATATGTATTAATATAGCCATTGAAGACTTTGCAATTAAACTGTTAGAAGGGAAAGAAATGAAATTATAAATAGATTAAAGTGTTTTGAGTACAGAGTTGAATATTAATTTGACATTTTATTAAAACAAAATCAAAGAAGGCAAAACATGCACTTGGTGTTGCAGCATGTTTGGAAATACAAGCTACTTAATTCTATGTTTCACAAACAATTTTAATCTGCATCTATCTTAATCCTCATTACAAAGCATGATCCTGTGCAGAACCCAGGGGAGGATGAGGGTGAAGAGGTGGGGCAGAACACTGAGGGAATATACTTAAAAAAGAGCCAGGGAAGAAAGGATCCATTAGGAAGCAAGGTGCTAGGCCCTCCTCTCAGATGCTGATTGAAAATAAGCCCAGAAGTCTCTTTATTATACAAAGGCCAGCAAGTTTACACATCTACCTATCAATATCTTAAATTATGGTATTTCACTCACTTCTTAGGAAGCATTACTACAAACAAAGCAAGTGGAGGTGTCTGAATTCCAGCTGAGCTTTTTAAAATTCTAAAAGATGATGCTGTTAAAGTGCTGCACTCAGTTCAGTTCAGTTTAGTCAGTCATGTCTGACTCTTTGTGACCCCATGGACTACAGCACGTCAGGCTTTGTGACCCCATGGACTGCAGCATGCCAGGCATCCCTGTCCATCACCAACTCCCAGAGCTTACTTAAACTCATGTCCATCGACTTGGTGATGTCATCCAACCATTTCATGCTCTGTCGTCCCCTTCTCCTCCTACCTTCAATCTTTCCCAGCATCAGGGTTTTTTCCAATGAGTCAGTTCTTTGCATCAGGTGCCAAAGTATTGGAGCTTCAGCTTCAGCATCAGTCCTTCCAACGAATATTCAGGATTGATTTCCTTTAGGATTGACTGTTTTCATCTCCTTTCAGTCCAAGGGACTCTCAAGACTCTTCTCCAACACCACAGTTAAAAAGCATCAATTCTTTGGCACTCAAGCTTTCTTTATAGTCCAACTTTCACATCCATACATGATGCCTCGAAAAACCATAGCTTTGACTAGACAGACTTTCGTTGGCAAAGTAATGTCTCTGCTTTTTAATATGCTGTCTAGGTTGGTCATAGCTTTTCTTCCAAGGAGCAAGCATCTTTTAATTTCAACTGCACACAATATGCCAGCAAAACTGGAAAACTCAGCAGTGGCTATAGGACTGGAAAAGGTCAGTTTTCATTCCAATCCCAAGGAAGGACACTGCTAAAGAATGTTCAAACTACTGTATAACTGCACTCATTTCACATGCTAGAAGATAAGGCTCAAAATCCTTCAGTCGAGGCTTCTGCAGTATGTGAACCAAGAACTTTCAGATGTACGAGCTGGATTCCGAAAAGGCAGAGAAACCAGAGATTAAATTGCCAACATGCATTGGATCACAGAGAAAGCAAGGGAATTCCAGAAAAACATCTACTTCTGCTTTGTTGACTATGCTAAGTCTTTGACTGTGTGGATAACAACAAACTGTGGAAAATTCTTTAAGAGTTGGGAATACCAGACTACTTTATCTATCTCCTGAGAAACTTGTATGCAGGTCAGGAAGAAACAGTTAGAGCCAGACATGGAACTGACTGGTTCCAAATTGGGAAAGGAGTACGTCAAGGCTGTATATCATCACCCTGCGTATTTAACTTATATGTAGAGTACATCATGCGAGATGTGGAGCTGGATGACTTTCAAGCTGGAATCAAGATTGTCAGGAGAAATATCAACAACCTCAGATATGCAGATGATACCACTCTAATGGCAGAAAGCAAAGCAAACTAAAGAGCCTCTTGATGAACGTGAAAGAGGAGAGTGAAAAAGCTGGCTTAAAATTCAACATTCAAAAAATGAAGATCATGGCATCTGATCCCATCATTTCATGGCAAACAGAAGGGGAAAATGTGGAACAGAGGCAGATTCTATTTTCTTGGGCTCCAAAACCACTGTGGACAGTGATTCCAACCATGAAATTAAAAGATGCTTGCTCCTGGGAAGAAAAGCTATGAGAAACCTAGACAGCCAACAGAGGTCCATCTAGTCAAAGCTATGGTTTTTCTAGTAGTCATTATGGATGTGAGAGTTGAGAGTTGGACCGTAAAGCAGGCTGAGTGCCAAAGAATTGATGCTTTTGAGTTGTGGTGCTGGGAAGACTTTTCAGAGTCCCTTGGACAGCAAAGAGATCAAACCAGTGGATCCTAAAGGAAATCAGTCCTGAATATTCATTAGAAGGACTGATGCTGAAGCTCCAATACTTTGGCGACCGGATATGAAGGTCAACTAGCTGGAAAAGACCTTGATGCTAGGAAGGATTCAAGGCAGGAGAGAGGGGCGACAGAAGATGGGATGATTGGATAGCATCACAGACTTAATGAACATGAGTTTGAGCAATTTCTGGGAGAATGTGAGGGACAGGGAACCCTAGCGCGCTGCAGTCCACAGGGTCGCAAAGAGTTGGACATAACTTAGAGATTATATAACAACAACTCACTTCTAGACTTAGAGGTTCTTGAGTTGTCTGGCAGCCTGACTCTGCTCTAGAATTATTTAATACGTCCTGATTTCATTTAGTTAGGTATTTACTGAGATTGATTCTTTCTAGGTCAATACATTGGGCCCTGATCTGATACTGACTCTGATGCTTACTGGATCGCATGGCTTCATAGGAGGAGACTGAGCCTCTTTTCTGGACATCCAAGCTTTCAACATATGGCATTAACAAATGAGAAAAACCATGTTAGATTATGGTTCCCCAGGGAGCTAGAGTGAACTTACTACAGTAGAATAGTGGAATATGTTACATTTTTTTAAGGAAACATAGCTGTACTGAACATCTGTTGGTTACCACACAAATTACTAGATGAAATAATTCACAATTTCAGCAGTAAATCACACCACATTAATTTCCCTGGTTTAGAGGTGCTGTCAAAAAAACTATAGACACATTGAGGGTGAAAGTCTGGAAAGCTCTGACATATAGATTCTTTTACTGCAATGTGTTTGGAATACTGTATTTATTCATTCAGCAAATAACTATAAAATACCTACTATCCATATTCCAGGTACTATTTTTTTCATAAACTAATTAACTTTTCCACCACACCATAGGGCATGTGGGATTCTAGTTCCCCCACCAGGGACTGAATCCATGCCCTCTGTGGAAGAAGCGCGAGTCTTAACCACTGGACGCCAGGGAAGTCCTTTCTAGTTATTATTTTTAATTGTGGGAATCCAGTAGTGAATGAGATAGAAAAACTATCTGGTCTCAGACAATTTTAAAAACTAGATAGCTGCTAAGAAAAATCACACAGGATAACCTGATAATGACAGTAAAAGGGGAAGGAATAAGTTTAGACAGAGTGGTCAAGAAATATTTCTCCAAATAAGTAATTTTGCACAGAGAAATATCAGTGACAAGACACAGTTACTCAAAACATTAAACAACAAACAAACAGGTTTTACTCATCAACCAAGTAAGTTCTATATTTTAGCATTTCTTGTTCTTTTTTCTTAGCAGTCTCCACAATCTATAACAGAGGAATGTCTGTCTTCTATTTTTGCCATGGCCTATTGTTTAGACCACAAAAAAAACTCCAGTTCTTGTGAGAGACAGAATCATTGTTTGCCTGCTGCTGTTGGTTAGTCTCCATGTCGTGTCCGACTCTTTGTGACACCCAGGACTGCAGCCTGCCAGGCTCCTCTGTCCATCAGATTCTCCATTGCCATTTCCTTCTCCAGGGGATCTTCCTGACCCAGGGATCAAATCTATGTCACCTGCTTTGGCAGGCAGATTCTTGACCACTGAGCCACCTGGGAAACCAGTATATTAGCTAGCCGTGCTTAATTGCAGTGATTAAACAATAAGTTTGACTGGATGTTGATTCTTACCACTTCTTCTTGAATTAACAACTGCTCTAAAAACAGAAATGGTCTGGACCTAACAGAAGCAGAAGATAATAAGAAGAGGTGGCAAAAATACACAGAACTGTACAAAAAAGATCTTCACAACTCAGATAATCACGATGGTGTGATCACTCATCTAGAGCCACACATCCTGGAATGTGAAGTCAAGTGGGCCTTAGAAAGCATCACTACTGGTATGATCACTCATCTAGAGCCAGACATCCTGGAATGTGAAGTCCAGTGGGCCTTAGAAAGCATCACTATGAACAAAGCTAGTGGAGGTGATGGATTCCAGTGGAGCTATTTGAAATCCTCAAAGATGATGCTGTGAAAGTGCTACACTCAATATGCCAGCAAATTTGGAAAACTCAGCAGTGGCCACAGGACTGGAAAAGGTCAGTTTTCATCCCAATCCCAAAGAAAGGCAATGCCAAAGAATGCTCAAACTACCACACAATTGCACTCATCTCACACGCTAGTAAAGTAATGCTCAACATTCTCCAAGCCAGGCTTCAGCAATATATGAACCGTGAACTCCCTGATGTTCAAGCTGGTTTTAGAAAAGGCAGAGGAACCAGAGATCAAATTGCCAACATCCACTGGATCATCAAAAAAGCAAGAGAGTTCCAGAAAAACATCTATTTCTGCTTTATTGACTATGCCAAAGCCTTTGACTGTGTGGATCACAATAAACTGTGGAAAATTCTGAAAGAGATGGGAATACCAGACCACCTGACCTGCCTCTTGAGAAATCTGTATGCAGGTCAGGAAGCAAGAGTTAGAACTGGACATGGAACAACAGACTGGTTCCAAATAGGAAAAGGAGTACGGCAAGGTTGTATATTGACACCACCCTTATGGCAGAAAGTGAAGAGGAACTAAAAAGCCTCTTTATGAAAGTGAAAGTGGAGAGTGAAAAAGTTGACTTAAAGCTCAACATTCAGAAAACGAAGATCATGGCATCCAGTCCCATCACTTCATGGGAAATAGATGGGGAAACAGTGGAAACAGTGTTAGACTTTATTTTTCTGGGCTCCAAAATCACTGCAGATGGTGCCTGCAGCCATGAAATTAAAAGATGCTTACTCCTTGGAAGAAAAGTTATGACCAAACTAGATAGCATATTCAAAAGCAGAGATATTACTTTGCTGACTAAGGTCCGTCTAGTCAAGGCTATGGTTTTTCCAGGGGTCATGTATGGATGTGAGAGTTGGACTGTAAAGAAGGCTGAGCGCCGAAGAATTGATGCTTTTGAACTGTGGTGTTGGAGAAGACTCTTGAGAGTCCCTTGGGCTGCAAGGAGATCCAACCAGTCCATTCTGAAGGTGATCGGCCCTGGGATTTCTTTGGAAGGAATGATGCTAAAGCTGAAGCTCCAGTACTTTGGCCACCTCATGTGAAGAGTTGACTCATTGGAAAAGACTTTGATGCTGGGAGGGATTGGGGGCAGGAGGAGAAGGGGACGACAGAGGATGAGATGGCTGGATGGTATCACTGACTCCATGGGCGTGAGTCTGGGTGAACTCTGGGAGTTGGTGATGGACAGGGAGGCCTGGCGTGCTGCAATTCATGGGATCGCAAAGAGTCGGACACGACTGAGCGACTGAACTGAACTGAACTGAACCCATGGGAGAAACACACTCACACACACTCTCAAGGTCTAGTGCAACTTCAGTTCATGGGCCTGATTCATGAGCCTCATCAGCGTTCATGCTCTTCCATCTTCTACCTGGTCTGATTATTGACTAGTTTTTTTAATTTATCTTCTTCTTTTTGTCATTTTCACCATACTACTTTTATCTTCTCGTAGTCTTCCTTTCATCTTTCTTTTTATTTTCCATTCTTTATCCCTGGCTCTCTCCTCCTCCCCCACCACTTTCTTCCTTTATACCTGCCCAGTTTATGTCATCACCATGCTCAAAAATATCTTTCTTGATTTTATTACTTTTGTCCTTTTGATTTCTCCCTCTAGTTCTAAATCAGTGGGTTGCTTTGTTCCCACAATACTTTTATTTTCTATAATAATTATCTCCTGATTATTCCAGTCTGATTTTTACCCTCAACATTCTTTGAAGGCTGCTCTTTTAGCTCTGTAAATACTCACAGGTAATTATTTGATGTCACAAATACAAAGACCTATACACTTCTCTGTTAGTTTGTCTACTATGCTTGGCTTCTCTTTGTAGTTCTTGATGAACTTGGTTCGGGGGATGCCCCTCTTTGAGGGCAGAGGCACACTTGCCTATTTCTGTATCCAGAGTGAATACTCTTCCTGATGGTAAGGATGCAAGATATCCATATTCCTTGTTAAATATACATGGAGTGCATATTCGATTGTGAGGCAGGGTAGAAAATAGTTGTTCAGTCACTCAGTCATGCCCAGCTCTTAGTGTCTCCATGGACTGCAGCGTGTCAGGCTTCCCTGTCTTTCACCATCTTCCAGAGCTGTTTCAGACTCATGTCCTTTTAGCCGATGATGCCATCCAACAGTCTCATCCTCTGTCATCCCCTTCTCCTCCTGCCTTCAGTCTTTTCCAGCATCAAGGTCTTTTCCAGTGAGTTGGCTCTTTACATCAGGTGGTCAAAGTATTGGAGCTTCAGCTTCAGCATCAGTCCTTCCAATGAATATTCAGGGTTGATTTCCTTTAAGATTGACTGGTTTGATCTCCTGAAAGTCCAAGGGACTCTCAAGAGTCTTCTCCAACACCACAGTTCTAAAGCGTCAATTCTTTGGCACTCAGTCTTCTTTATGGTCCAACTGTCACATCTGCACATGACTACTGGAAAAATCATAACTTTGTATGAATGTTTGTCAGCAAAGTGATGTCTCTGCTTTTTATTATGCTGTCTAGGTCTGTTATAGCTTTTCTTCCAAGGAACAAGCAATAGAGAGATTAATTAAAAATATTAATTTCAGAAAATTGTAAATGTTATGAGGAAAGGAAATTAGGAGGTTGTTAAAGAGAGTGATAAAGGAGATCTGGGATTGGTGGGCATTTTAGGTAAGTGGTCAGAGAAGTTACACTGAAGTAGCTATATTTAACCCATGATCCATTATGGCCAGGAGAAACCAGCCCTGGAAAGATTCAGAGGAAGAACCTTCTAGGTAGAATATATAGTTTGTGCAAACATTTGAAGTGGGCTAAAGCTCAGTGCATTTAAGAAGTAAAAGGAAAGGCAGCATGCCTGGATTGTAATGAGTGAGAGAGAGAAGCTCATTCAAGTCAGGATCCAAATTTTACATGGCTTTGAAGGCAGTGTAAGGAGTTTGGATATTGCTCCAAGAATGGTAGAGATCCTTTGGAGAATTTTAAGCAGGAGAGGAGTATGATCTAATTAATATTTACATTATTTTTCTTGGTAGCCAGAGGAACACTGAGGAGGCTGTTGTATAAGGTCAAGTGAGAGGTGTATGTGTCTTGATGAGAGAAATAAGTTAAGAATGAATTGTAGGTTTTGGCTTTGAAACTGGCTCCATGATAATGCTGTCACTAATGGAAAGGATGGGAGGAGGGGCCAGATTAGAGGACAAAAGAAAGAGCTCTGTTTGACAAATGAATTTTGAGACCTCTACTAGCTCTTGATGTGGAAATGCCGATGAGGTATTTGGATTGCCAATTAGAATTTAGGGGAAATATTTGTACTGGAGGTGTCCCTTAGGAATCATCAGATAGGAATAGTATTTCAAGCCATGGGAGTGGACAAGAGCCCAAGGAGTAAGAAAAGACAGAGAAAGAGTCTTTTGGACCAGTGTGGGACATGCCAGGGTTCGGAGGGGAGCAGAGGATGATGAGCTGGCAAATGAGACTGAGAAGGAGATAGCTGTGTTTAGTAGAAGAATCAGGAAACTGTGGTGTCATAAATGAGAAAAGAAGAGAGCTTTCAGTGAGGTGGGCGGTTGAGAAGGTGAGTTGAATGAGTGTAGAAAATAACCATTCTATTAGTATTTGGCAACACTGAATTCACTAGTGACCTTGGACAATGCAGTTACTGTGCCTGATGGGAATAGATGTCCGACATGATGGAGTGAAGAGAAACTGGGAGATAAGGAAGCAAAGATGATGACTATCAGTAGCTTTCTAGATGTTTTGCTGTAAAATGAGTGTACTTGCTGCATAGAGACATCCAATCAGTGAGAGGTTGTTTTCATTAGTTAGTATGGGAGAATTGCACTCTTTCTGATGAAATTTATATTTCTTGGAGCCAGGAAGAAATTGGTGGTAGGGGAAAAATTCTTGAGCTGCCTCCTGATCTATTTATTTTTCTTTTCTGGTATTTCTTCTCTCATATAAGAAAGTAGTTAACCTATTTTACAAAATGACTATGACATGCTTCTTCTCCTCTTTTTAGAAATTCTTAAAATGTTTTCTACCTCTCATGACGAGCTATAAGACTTTTTCAAAGAAATATTTTCCTGCAATATTGTATCCTCTCTTCATAGCCAGCTCTGGGACCATGGAGCTTTGAGTGAAAAGGGGTAATTCCATATCCTTTTGGAATTGAACTTAAGTTTAAGGTTGGAGGACTGTTTTAACAGTTGAATGTTGCTGGTATCTATCCACAAAATCCTGTTTCACTGGTAGTTACTATGTCCAGCAACTGTAGGCTTCAAAATGGAAGACTGTTGTATGATTTTTTTTAAATGTAAGAATGCAAAGAATTAAATGTGATAGTGTGATTTTCATAGCATCTGTGACTTGAGTAATAGAAATGTCATAAAAATATAGTTTTTTAAAGAGGAATTAGGGTTGATGAGTAGTTCATATATTTGAAGTAAGAGAAATATACCAATGGACTGGTGAATGGTACCATGGTTTATCTTGGACAAGCCAAGGTGAACAGGTACTAATCTCATCTCTGCAGATCTGGAGTTTGTACAGCAAATTGGAATTACCTAAGTTCCTCTATACAGTCTGTGCAACATGAAAAGTCAGTATAGAAAATCCTTATTGACTTGATGATATGGCTGTGTGATGAAAGCAGTAATCCTGTTTAGACCAGCTATGAAACAAAATGCAATCCTCACTCACTCACTGCCCTGATAGGATTATATTCTGATTGACTGAAAATGTGGTCAGCAGTAGGATCATTTGGCAGCAGAAGAGGCTGATTTTTCTGATGATCCAGAAATCAGATTTTGATTCCAATGATTAGATATTTGGCTTATAGACTTCTCACTCCTCAAGAATGCTGCCAAGGTCAGTGTGTCTTATATACTTTATAGAATGAATAAATAATGCTTTATTATACAACAAATAAGTCAACTAAAGCCTTGTGACTCTCCTGTTATTCTTCACCAAGCAAATACAGTGCTCCTGTCTGGATGGCTAGTATGAGATTTACAGGTGCTAAGAGATGCTATTTAGTTTTATTATTTGAGGAAAGATTATGACTTTTATTTTGAGGGACTTTAATTTGAGAATATGATGAATATTGAAATACCTGTGATTCATTCTTTTAAAATCAATTTATATGATTCTTTAACTTGAAATTTAAATTAAGAATTTTTAATTTAAAAGAAATGATATATTTGATGAAGAAAATCAGATGGTATAAAAAAGTATAAAAGTTCAATGCATACCCCAAACCTAGCCTCACTTCCCAGAGATCACTGCATGAATGGTTTGTTGTGTACAATGATATGCGTCATGTACTGTGATAAACACTTTGCATGAATATTTCGTTTATTCTTCACAGCAACTGTGTGAAGTACATACTGTTTTTATTCCCGGTTTGAATCTGTGGAAAGTAAAGCACAGTGAGGTTAACTTTTCATTTAAAGTCATGGAGGTCTCGCTAGGATCCTGGTTACAAAATGGGATTACAAAATGGAGTACTTCTCAGCCATCCTTCTATAGACGTACATGTAGATCCCACGTCATTCTTTTTCATGGCTGCATAATAGTCTATGGTATGGAATTAACCAGACGAATTGCTCCACCAGCTAAGAATGGCCAGGTAGCACCACCCACAGAATCAAGAGAGAGCTATCAATCTGTATGGATGGTATCCATCTGTATGGTAAGGATGTGCTATAATGCACTTAACCTAATGCAGTATTAAGATTGTCTTCCTTTTTTATTTTTTACTATTACAAATATTCTTCTACAGATACCTTTACATGTGTATCCAAATATTTCTGTAAAATAAATCCCTGTAGGTGGAATTCATTGGTCAAAGAGTATGTATAGCATTTCTAACTTGGATAAATATTGCCAAGTTGGCCCCCCCTAAGGTTTGTACTAATTTGTAATCTTGTCAACAATGCATTAGATTCAAGATTAAGTGTTATGAGACTATTAAAACCATTACTAATCTGTAAAATATGGTATCCCATTTTAAAGCATGCACTTATAATTAATGTTATATTAATTTATACTGATTATCTTTTCATGTATTTATTGGCCATTTATGTTTCTTTTGATATAAATTGCTGGCTAAAAAGAAAAAGGAGGGGGAGGTTCAGGATTGGGAACTCATGTACACCCGAAACGGATTCATGTCAATGTATGGCAAAACCAATACAGTATTGTAAAATAAAATAAAGTAAAAATAAAAATTAAAAAAAAAAAAAAAGAAAAGCAGTCAGATGTGATAGGTTGGTGCACAAGTTCTGGGGTCAGATCAGATCACTTAGATCAAAATCTAGGACACTTTTACTATCAGAATCTAGGGCACTTTTACAACCAATAAAGAAAAAAAATTGCTGGCTTATGTCTTTTCCCCACTTTTCTGTTAAACTGTTCTTTTTCATATTATTAGTCTTTTACATGTGTGTGTTATAACCTAAGATATGCAGATGACACCACCCTTATGGCAGAAAGTGAAGAAGAACTAAAGAGCCTCTTGATGAAAGTGAAAGAGGAGAGTGAATAGGTTGGCTTAAAACTCAACATTCAGAAAACTAAGATCATGGCATCTGGTCCCATCACTTTATGGGCAGATAGATGGAGAAATAATGGAAACAGTGACAGACTTAGTTTTTGGGGCTCCAAAATCACTGCAGATGTTGACTACAGCCATGAAATTAAAAGATGCTTACTTCTTGGAAGAAAAATTATGATAAACCTAGATAGCATATTCAAAGTAGAGACTTGACTTTTCCAACAAAGGTCTGTCTAGTCAAAGCTATAGTTTTTCTAGTAGTCATGTATGGATGTGAGAACTGGACTACAAAGAAAGCTGAGCACCGAAGAATTGATGCTTCTGAACTGTGGTGATGGAGAAGACTCTTGAGAGTCCCTTGGACTGCAAGGAGATCCAACAAGTCCATCCTAAAGGAATTAGTCCTGAATACTCATTGGAAGGACATGCTGAAGCTGAAACTCCGATACTTTGGCCACCTGATGTGAAGAACTGATTCATTTGAAAAGACCCTGATGCTGGGAAAGATTGAATGTGGGAGGAGAAGGGGATGACAGAGGATGAAATGGTTGGATGGCATCACTGACTCAATGGACATGAGTTAAGTAAACTCCGGAAGTTGGTGATGGACAGGTCGCAAAGGGTCAAACACGATTGAGTGACAGAACTGAACTGAACATGTGTTGCAATTTTTTCCTAGTTTTAAAATTTCTATTTTTGGAAATTCTCTGGCTGTCCAGTGGTTAGGACTCTATACTGCTGAGAGCCCCGGTTTAATCTCTGATCAGGGAAACTAATATGATCACACAAGTTGTGTGGCACCACCAAAGGAAAAATATTTTTAAAAATTTTGCCTTTTGTCCAAAAGAACTAAAAATTTCTTTTTGGTTTTGCATATTCAAATTTAGCAATCTCTTCATGGCTATTGGGTTTTGTTTTGCAGGTTTAGAGTTACCTTTTCCATTCACATAAGTATTACTTTAGTACCTTTGGGCTTTCATATTTAAATATTTGAATTTTGTTTCATTTACAATTTATTTTTGTATAAGAAGCAATTTGGTTTTGCAAATGAGTTTTCAACAGGTTCAGCACTATTAAATACTTTTTATAATATTTACTCAGCTTGATCAATGTACTATTAAATATGTTATCTATTATTTACTTTATAATATACAAACTGGTGTTTATTAGGGTCTGATTATACAAGTGTCAGTGGCAGACTTTCTAATTAGTGTAGCTTTTAATATATTTTCAAATCTGGTAAAGCTATAACTCCTCTAGTTTTCCTCCAGCTGTTCTCACATGTTTATTTTTGCTGATGAACTTATGTATCATTTTGTGAACTTGGAAATCATATTTCTATGTTAATTCAGGTAAAACAGATATGTTTATAAGACATTCTTTCTATCCAAGAATAATGTGCATTTTTAATTTTTTCAAATCTTCTTTTAAGTCTCTCTAGAGAGTTTTTACGTTCCTTCGAACAGGTTCTGCTTATTTTGTATCACCTGAATTATATTTCTCAATTACGGTCATAATATGGAGCTTGTGGCAATGATCTGCTTTGCTTCCTTTCTGCCTCCTGTGTGTTCTCCACTTTGTTGTCTCTCCTCTGTACCATTTTCTCATATATTTGGCTCCCTATTTCTTGGGCTTCCCATTGCTCTTTCTGCTACTTGTTCTAGCCTAGAAGGAGAATATATTCCATGGTGGAGAGGCAGAATTAGAAGTTGGTTGTTCTTCCCTGAGCATCAGCTTCCGATAATAGGATGAAACCATTCTTTCCTGTGTTTCCTTCTCTTACTCCTTCAAAGATGCTGCAGGAATAAGAAATTTCTTGAACCAGTGTTAAGGAAAATTTTGCATTTGAGGGAATCAACTACACCAGTTTTTTGGACAGTGTGATTCAGGAAACTCCAGAATAAATATCACCAGATACACTTGGTAAAAGTGTAGACTCCTGACCCATTCTTAGACCTGCAGAGTCAGAATCTTTAGACACAGTGCCTTGGAATCTGTATTTTAAATAAGTACCCCAAGTCAGTGCTTTTACTGTGATAGGCAGGTGAATCACGCAGGCATCAATGAAGTTGGAGAGGAGGTGAGATTCTGCCTTTCTAACCAGCTCTCAAGTGGCAGTGAGCAACTTTCTGTGACCAGACCTTGAATGAGGCTGTAGAAACATTTTGCTCTTTGAATGTGAGAACCAGTGAACTACCCTAGTATGGGGCACTGAGGATAGAAAGAAGACTTTTTCTTAGAAAGAATTCTTTGGAAAGAGACTGTGCATTCTTCTTTGTGAGGACCTTTGTACGCAGAACTTTGGTCCTGCCCCCTTTCTTCTGCTTTATAAAGTATGATCTGTTCATCACTTCCACACTACTCTACACTGATTCCTAAGCAAGTCCTGACAGAGACAAGGATTGTATTAACAGCCTCTTCCAAGCCCTTCCTGAGAAGCCCTGGTCATGACCCCTGGCATGATGGACTTCTACAGTGCCCTTTTAATTAGATGTAATCTGAGGCTTGCAAAACATAAAAGACTTCTTCATAAGATACCAGTGATCGTAGAAGTTCTAATGCCCATGTCCTTTTCACACTGACAGACCCAATGGGGTGAATGTTGACAGACCACATTCATGCAATCAATGAATTGACGGACCACACTGGTGTCCAATGTGACTCAAGGGCCTCCAGAGCATGGGGTATGACTGGAAGGTTGAATACCCTACTGCTAATAAGCAGAATCATAGAGTGAAAATTAAGATTCTCTTCTGATCTCTACTGCTGACTCAGGAAAAGGAACCTGAATGACGTCTTAAACTCTCTCTGCTGTGACTCTGTCTAATCTTCAATGCCCTTTTTCCTTCCATAGGCCTGGCCAGCACTGTTTTGTTGCTGGCAACCCACATGTGAGATGGCTGGCTCATGCTGCCATGTCAGCAATTCTGTGGTCAGAGAACATGATTTTCTGTTCTTATGCAGCACACTGCTTTGTTTGGAGACCACACCAACCATTTTGACTTCCAGAAGCTGAGTGCTAATATTGCTAAGTGAATAAGTCAGTCACGCTCTGTTCAGCATGCAGAAATCCTTGACCATCAGCAAGGCTGCTGAATATGACCATGTATTACCCAACTCCAGGGAATGGGCTTCACATTTGCAAATGGCACTCCTGAGATTCTTCAGTGTTTCTCTGATTCTAAGACACTCACAAACATCATGGAATTGGGAGGGCAATCTGGGTGGTAGGGAGATGGTGGTCAGAGGAAAGACAGTGAGGAAGAAAGAAACATATTGTGGCTATTCAAGTTTCTATGTAAAAGAGAAAATGGTCCTCCCTTATAGATGGTCAAGAAATTGAGAGTAAAGGACAAGACTATACTAGGACTCTTATCCTAGTACAGAAGGATAAGGTGACAGAAACTTAAATCAAACCAATTTAGACTACAGAAGAGTTTAATGGCCCACGTAATGCAAGAAAGGATTGAGCAAGGCAATGTGAGAAGGGCAGTGCTCTAGCTGAGCCCAGGAGCTTCTGTAACTGGGTTTCAAGGCTGTTCAAATTCTTCTTTTGTCTCTGAGTGTTGCCGTGATTCTTTCTCTGCAGGCTGCTCTCCTCTGTGTGGTAGAAAACATGGCTTGCTGATAGCTCCTCAGCTTTACATTTTAAATCTTCCAGTCCTAGACTCTGATGGTCTTTCTTGGTTCCAGTGTCCCTTTTCAAGGGAAGGCTCTGGTTGACCTGGCCTGGACCAGGGGCCGAGGCCAGGTAGGCGTGGTCATGTATCAGTAGAAGGATGGCAGCTCTCTGATAAGAGTGGATATCAATGGAAAGATGCTGCTCTGAAGCGCTTCTGCCCTTCTACATACCCTGGACCCTCAGGGGTTTCTACAGAGTACATGAGATCCCATCCGTATTCAGCGAGAATGCAGCTTTCTTCCGGCCTGTGGTTCCACTGAAGCCTCTCCCCTAATTCTGTTATAAGGGGCAGCTGTAACTCAGCAATAGGTGCTTATTTATTCACTGTAGTGACAGTTACATTTCATGGAGCAGCTGCTGAAGCCAAAAACGTTCAGCAAGGGCAAAATGTGATAAAAGCGCAATGCAATTTGCTTGCACATTATTAAGTTTTAATTTTTGGTTCAGGAATAACTTCTGTTTTCTGTAGCTATTTTCAACTTGTTTCTACAGTTGAAAAAAGAAATGAATTACTCCCATCCTACCAATTAAACCAGTTAGAAAACCCTCTTGGATTTAAGACCTGACTTAACTCTGAGTTGAAACATAGGCAAAGTAAGGTTTATCAGGGGTGGAATAGCGTTCCACTTGTGCTAGGGAATGAATTTACAGAGGAGTTAACTTTTCTGCATCACTATTCCTTTGCTTACAGAATGAGCATAGAATTAACACTTTCTGGTGTAGATCAAACGAGTTAATGAATCCACAGTATACAGAATGCACAGCACTAAATAGTGGCGGATCTTCATATGTTAATATGCTTTTGAACTGTGGTTCTGGAGAAGACTCTTGAGAGTCTTGGATTGCAAGGAGAGCAGATCAGTCAATCTTAAAAGAAATCAACCCTGAATAGTCATTGAAAGAACTGATACTGAAGCCTCCATCTCCTCCTGCCTTCAGTCTTTTCCTTATGCTGGGAAAGACTGAAGGCAGGAGAAGGGGATGACAGAGAATGAGATGGTTGGATGGCATCATCGATTCAATGGACATGAGTTTGCACAAATTCTGGGAGATAGTGAAGGACAGCTCAACAAAGCTAGTGGAGGTGATGGAATTCCAGTTGAGCTGTTTCAAATCCTGAAAGATGATGCTGTGAAAGTGCTGCACTCAATTTGCCAGCAAATTTGGAAAACTCAGCAGTGGCCACAGGACTGGAAAAGGTCAGTTTTCATCCCAATTCCAAAGAAAGGCAATGCCAAAGAATGCTCAAACTGCCGCATAATTGCACTCATCTCACATGCTAGTCAAGTAATGCTCAAAATTCTCCAGGCCAGACTTCAGCAATATGTGAACCGTGAACTCCCTGATGTTCAAGCTGGTTTTAGAAAAGGCAGAGGAACCGGATATCAAATTGCCAATATCCGCTGGATCATGGAAAAAGCAAGAGAATTCCAGAAAAACATCTATTTCTGCTTTATTGACTATGCCAAAGCCTTTGACTGTGTGGATCACAGTAAACTGTGGAAAATTCTGAAAGAGATGGGAATACCAGACCACCTGACCTGCCTCTTGAGAAATCTGTATGCAGGTCAGGAAGCAACAGTTAGAACTGGACATGGAACAACAGACTGGTTCCAAATAGGAAAAGGAGTACGTCAAGGCTGTATATTGTCACCCTGCTTATTTAACTTATATGCAGAGTACATCATGAGAAATGCTGGACTGGAAGAAACACAAGCTGGAATCAAGATTGCTGGGAGAAATATCAATAATCTCAGATATGCAGATGACACCACCCTTATGGCAGAAAGTGAGGAGGAGCTAAAAAGCCTCTTGTTGAAAGTGAAAGAGGAGAGTGAAAAAGTTGGCTTAAAGCTCAACATTCAGAAAACGAAGATCATGGCATCTGGCCCCATCACTTCATGGGAAATAGATGGGGAAACAGTAGAAACAGTGTCAGACTTTGTTTTTTTGGGCTCCAAAATCACTGCAGATGGTGACTGCAGCCATGAAATTAAAAGGCGCTTACTCCTTGGAAGAAAAGTTATGACCAACCTAGATAGTATATTCAAAAGCAGAGACATTGCTTTGCCGACTAGTCAAGGCTATGGTTTTTCCAGGGGTCATGTATGGATGTGAGAGTTGGACTGTGAAGAAGGCTGAGTGCAGAAGAATTGATGCTTTTGAACTGTGGTGTTGGAGAAGACTCTTGAGAGTCCCTTGGACTGCAAGGAGATCCAACCAGTCCATTCTGAGGGAGATCAACCCTGGGATTTCTTTGGAAGGAATGATGCTAAAGCTGAAGCTCCAGTACTTTGGCCACCTTATGCGAAGAGTTGACTCATTGGAAAAGACCCTGATGCTGGGAGGGATTGGGGGCAGGAGGAGAAGGGGATGACAGAGGATGAGATGGCTGGATGGCATCATGGACTCAATGGATGTGAGTCTGAGTGAACTCCGGGAGTTGGTGATGGACAGGGAGGCCTGGCGTGCTGCGATTCATGGGGTCGCAAAGAGTCGGACATGACTGTGTGACTGAACTGAACTGAACTGAAGTGAAGGACAGCGAAGCCTGGCGTGCTGCAGTCCATGGGGTCACAAAGAGTCAGACACAACTAAGCGACTGAACAACAACAACAGATGCGTTGTTACTGCCGTGTTTTGTGTTAAATGAGTAACTTTTTTTTAGTCAGCATCTTTATTTGCAAGCAGCAGATAGCCTCTCAAAACCCAGGGTTTTTTATAAGGCTACATTAAGCAATGTTATGGCCAAAGAGGGCTGAGATAAGTATAGGTGGGCCTCAAAGAGACAGGAGTCAGGAATGGAAATGACCTCTCTTCAACCAGGGCCATGTGGTTTCTTACTCCTGTCTCTCTGTGTTTTTGTTTCATCCTCTTTTTTTCTCAGGCAAGTTCCTTTTCCCTATTCACGCATTTGAATCTCATGGCCTAAATTAGAACTTACTTGTTTCTTCGGTTTGGTTCCAACTCCAACCTCAAACCTATGTGGTTCTTAGTTCCCAAATTAATTACAAAGTGATGCATTCTAAGTATCTTAACTGGATTCTTGGTAGAGAATAGCTGGCCAGCCCTTGGCCTTGGATGAGATATTCCACCCTGGGATACCCAGTAGCTCTTATCAAATGGCAAAAAGGTCACATAAAACCACCTGGGCCTGCCCCTTTAGCAGGGGCTAAGGTCCAGGCATTATCACAGATAAAACTGTGGGCAAGAAAGGCATCATTGCTTTTTCCATCATTGCTAAAGATACCATCATTGCTATTTCCCTTGTGATCTTCCAGTTTTTTCTCAGACGTCATCTTTTTGGTGTGTCCTTCCCTGAACATTCTACTTTAAAAATATCTTCCCCTACCTCTGTATTTCTCAACTTCCTTGCTATGTTTTTTTCCTCTCTCTCTCTCTCTTTTTTTTTCCCCTCTATGACACTTACTGTCATCTTATTGGGCTTACATATTATATTAGGTCTTCCCAGGTGGCACTAGTGGTAAAGAACCTGCCTACCAATGCAGGAAATTTAAGACATGTGGGTTCCATCTCTGGCTTGGGAAGATCCCCTGGAGGTGGACATGGCAATCCACTCCAGTATTTTTGCCTGGAGAATCCCATGGACAAAGAAGCATGGAGGGTTATGGTCCATAGGGTCATGCAGAGGCAGACAGGCCTGAAGTGACTTAGCATGCATATAATTTATATTTGTCTTTATCTTCTCTCACTAGAATGTAAGCTACAGGAGGGCAGGAAATTTTGTCTGTATAATTCTCATTGTGCCTGTCATTTCATGAGCTTAATAAATATTTGAGTGAATAGATTAATGAATAAAGAAATTTGGTCAGTGGTCGAAAAAAGCATCTGAGACCATGTCTGCTCTAAGAACTATGATGAAATGATGAATTTCCAAGGACTTCCTGATTATAAATCCTGAGACTGGGATTGTTCAGTGCCCAGGGCTACCAAAAAGGTAGCAGGAACGCCAAACATAGTGCTCTAGAAGTTGGTGCCAGGCCAGCCTCCAGACATAAACATTGTATGGTAGTTGTGTCAAGGGATGATCTTTCAGGAGAACAGATTTTTAATTAATTTGAGCCTCAATTTCATCTATAAAAAGGTGACAACACCTAGCTTATAGGTTATCAGGATTAAGTGAGGAAAGATATCTTACACTACATCCAAGACAGCTGGCACCTAGTTGCTAATCAGTAAATGTTATTACCTCTCTTTTCTTTCCTTCCTGTTTCTGCATTGCCCATAGTGGAAACACATCCATTTAACAGAGGCATTTGAAATGATTTTCCTATTTTGTTGTACTTGAAAATAAATTCAATTATTTTGTAGGTAATTGATTTAAGTGATGTCTATCCAAACAGCTTACTAGATTTTTCCTGTTTTTGATGGCAGAAGGAAAATCAGAGTCACTTAATACTTTTTATTGATTTCTTGAGATAAATGCTGGTGTGACTTTGCAAATACCGCTTGTGTATTGAATTTGTAATAACCGACTATTTCAGTGTCCTGTCTTCCTGTATGGCTCTCTCTTTGTAAAATGGTGATGGTGCCTCTCAGATACAGCCCACCTGTGGGGGTGGGGATATTTCATGAGCTGCTTCCTGACCTGCTTCAATATTGAGAAAAGGGAACCTGGGTAATCTTACCTTTCTAGCCCCGAGTGATACACACTCTCTTCTGGATGAAGCAGCCTTGCTTCTTTCTCCAAGGCTCACTTGTGCATCTCTCCTCTTCCCTCTCTGGGCTTTCTTCTGCAGCTGTGCCCTTCCTTTGCTGAATCTTTAACCTCTCCCATGGTCCATAAAGAAGTTACACTTTCCCTTATCTTAGAAAAGTCCTCTCCAACTTGCTCCCTTTCAAGCTAACCTCCTCTTTCTCTCCTTCCCTGCCAGACTTTCAAAAAGAGTGGTGTGGGCTGATTTTTGCTGCTTCCACGTGCCCCAGTCATTCTTGAACCCTACGCCACAGATTTCTATCCCACCCACTCTACAAACTCCACTCTTCAAAGCCGTGAATGACTTCCTAATACTAAAACACAACCTCCTGCTATCTGTTGCTGTTTACTGCCCTTTACTGAGATTTGCTGCTTCCTTGGTTCCTGTGACACAGGACATAACCACTGCTCATTTCCCTACTTCTCCATAGACCTCCTTTCTTCCTCTCCATTTCATATTCTGTCTATTGGTTTCTTTTGTAGAACTTGACATGTTTGACTAGCTCACTCACTCATTGTGCGTCTCTACTAGACTATCAGCTGTGGGAAGGCAAGGCCCATGTCGTTCTTGTTCACCATTATAATCCAGTGATATCACCATTCTCCTGGTCTCTGAGGATGCCATGGTCTCCTCTCTCCCTCCCCCTTTTCACCTAACTAGGCATAGAGACCAATTCTATTTCCAAAGTATCTCTCACCTTGATCTCAGCATTCCCATTCCCACTGCTCAGCTTGAAGCCCTCAGCATGGCCCCAGAGCTGGCTGGGAGAGGAGTTGATGAATTGATTCCCCTGCTTCAGCCTGTCCCTGCACCACTCTGTCCCTTGCCCTGCTGCCAATTTGGCTTTCCTAGAACACAGCTTGAACTGGCTCACACCCTGCATAGAGACTTCCAGTTCTTCATAGTCATTACTGAATCAAGTTTATATTCCTTTCCCTTCTCATGCTTCTCTCAACATACCTGTTGAGTCTTCTCTCTTGTGGTTCTCTATCTATCCTGCTGACTCGTGTGATGCAAGAAATCCAGCTGCCTTCAGGCTGCCAGACAGGGACAAGAGAGTGGTGCTTATATCACTCTAGATCTTCAGTTCATGCCTGTTCAATTGGGAAGGTGAGACAAATTTAAAAAACAGTAGCTATAGGACCAACAAACAACAGCTCAGCACAAGTAACATACTGCCTGTTTAATTCAGCCTGTACTCAGTATGCCTTGACTCTGGGAGCAGCTGGATCAAACCTAAATGTCTCATGATAGAAAGAGACAGTGAAGAATACGGGTAAACACATGGACTCTAAAGCTAAACTGATTGGATTTGAGTAGTCGTCCAGCCATTTACTAAACATGTGACTCTGAGCAAACCTAGTCTCCCTATGACTTGGTTTCCTTATCTGTTAAGTGGAGGTGGTGGACTTGTTGCAAAAACTACATAAGTGAATACACATAGCATGTTTGGAAGAATACCTGTCATGAAGTAAACACTATATATCTCTAAGTTACTATATAACTCTAGTGGTGTTGACTCAACAAGTATTCATAAATATTAAACATAGGTCAAGGGCAGGCACTGCATAACTGTGGAATAAAATTCGAGGAAGGGAAGAAGGAAGGAGAAGGCAGAAGCAGGAAAAGAGAAGTCTAGGTTAATTCTCAGTTTTCTGACTTGCACAGATCCTTAGTGAAATGGATACAGTTCAATAAAGGAAATACAGTAAGAGAAGCAGGAAGTAAAACCCCATGTGTTCAAGCTTTATGTTATAATTTTTACTGGTTTATTTCTAGACTTTTTCAACTAGTCATTGCCTCTCAGAATGTGGAGAACACAAATGTATGTTTTATATATATATATATATATATATATATATATACCTATATTTATAGGTTATATAACATATAACATATTTATATATATATAAACCTATAAGGACCAAGAAGAACATATGTTTAGGGAGATTAGAAAAAGTTTTCAGAAAGTGAAAAAAGTAAGTGATTAGGGGCCCTTTTCCAAATAATCCCTTAGAGAAACCACTGGTGAATCAGAAAAGATGATATAAAAATGAGTCCCTCATTGCACTTTTGAGAAGTAAGGTAAGGATACGAACACCTGCTTCCCTTGTTTCTTCATGGACCCAACTGAGACCATATTCGAGGTTTTAGCTGCCCAGTGTTGTTTCTTTTTCCTTAAAGTAACCAGTGTTCAAAGAATAATTGAAAGTATAACAGTGATAGATATGAGAAGTTTATATTATTACTACTAATAATAACCATCACTTAGCACTTACGTGAAAGACAGTATGTTAAGGACTTTATGTGTAACATTTAATCAGGTAAATTTTAATCAATCTGTGAAATATCAGTGACAAGATGGGATCTTGGAGCTAATGTGGTCCAACTCCCTCATTTTACAAAAGAGCAAACTGGAGCCACGGAAAAGATTAGCTAGTTTGCCTAAGATCTCATAACAGTGATTGTTACTAACAAGCTGGCCACGTGACAAGGCTGATGCATATCCAGTTGGACACTATGAATCCACTCCAGTTCCTCAGTCTTTTTTAGTACAAAATGAGTAATTTCTGCAGCTTGTATGTTTACCTCACCATTTAACTCTGTACCTGGTTACCCTTTAAAGAGATAACATAATTTTCAGAAACATAGAATCATATCCTATTGTGTATTATGAACCCAACCCCTTTAGATTTTTAAGAAATGTGAATATTGCATGAAGCTGAATTACCCTTTTTTTAATATTTTGATTCTCATTTATATGTCTTTTTAATATTGTATTTAAAAATTTACATAGAAAAGTTGTGATAGCATTTTGCCTGTGTGTGTGTTGAACAAAGGAATTTACCTAAAATTTCTATCTCTGAAATAAGTGAATCCATTTATTCTGTACTACGAGCCTTTTCTTCCAACTAAAGTTAAAGAAAGAATAATCATACAGTTTGGGGGGTTATTTTCTCTCTGGCTAAAAATGACCTGGTAAGTACCCTGAATAAACTCTCCCCTCTGCCTCTCTGAGTCCTCTCACATGCTCTGCGTTCTGCTTCTCAGAAAACCAGATGCTCTGGGCTCCAGCTTGGTCTCTGCCTAACATCTGATTTGAAACATTGCACTGAAGCCATCTGCCGTATTTGGGGAATAAAGGGCGGGTGAGCAAAGCTTTCTACAAATGTGTACAAATAGGGCAATCAAGAGCAGGATAATAAGACTCGGATGCCTGTTCGGTGCCGAGCCCCCTGGTCGGCTACTCAGCGGCGTCTTAGGGTATTTGTGCTCTCCGCCTCACATCAAGCCCGGCTCAGCCTGCACGTCTTACCATTCCTTGGCAGTGAGATGTCTGTTATACCCTTTGACTAAACGGAACATTTTTAATGGGGAAGTGAGAATTCTGAAGTTCAAAAACAGACTGCGATGGATTGAAAAGTTGCTATTCTTGAAAGATGCGCTCGAGCTCCGCAGCATCCTCTGTGACAGGCGTCTCTGGAACAGCAATGACTCTTGTTTCTTTCCCTCACCATGGACCCATTTCCAGCTGAGCTGGACGTGTGCCCTTTCCAGCTCTGTGCAGGGATTTTGGTGGGCTGTTTGCAGGTTTTATTGAACATCTGTAAATCCTCAGCTTGGGTATGCTTCCAGCTACTGCTTTCATCTGTTCCTGGGATATGGCGCTCTAGGTTTTTTAGCAAAGGGGGCTGGGGAGACATCTGTTCGCTGCTGCAAGTAGGGGATTGAATAGTAAACTCAGTTTCCCAGGTGCTAGGAACATGATGAGGTGCTCCTGGGAGACCTCAGTTACCTTCTTTATCACAATGTGCGCCTTCCTTCCAGAGAAGTGAGATCTTTGAGAATCGTATTTTTCGCAGATGAAGCTCACAGGGCCACATGGGGGAGGGAAATCATATATATATATATTTTTTTTTCAATTATTTATTCTTTCTGAGAGAGGAGCACAAGGGAAGGGATGTGGCTGTATGGCTTGCAGACATTAATGAAAGCGTGTGGAATCTGTAGTGAGAAAGTGGGAAGGCCGCTGACGGCACCTGGGGCAGAGGGTACCAGAGGACAAGGTGGACTGAAAACAGGAAGCCAGGCCCACCAGCATCGTGCGGTGTGCTCTGCGCCAACCCTTCCAGCTTCACGTTTCCTGGAGACTAGATCTGTATGTGCCTAAGGCCTGTTGAGTTGCTGGCTTGTATGTGAATTTTACCAGGATCTGACTCACGTATACTTCAGCCTTTCCACAGAGATCACGGCTTTCATCCAGGAGAAAAGTGATTCAAAACGTGCTGTCCCCGCGCTTCTCCTGGAAGCCGGCTGTGTCTCTGGTCTGCTTTGGATCTGTTGATTTCAGCCAGAGTTTTCAGCACGTTTCAGTCTCTCAGGAGTCGGTCTTTGCTGAAACATTTTTAAAATCCATTCCAAAGAAATGTGAAATACTCCTACATTTTTTCACACAATATGGGAAGATCAAATATTCTTCTCTAATCTTTGGAGATACTGATAGTCAATTTAGAACTTTAAACTCTCCAAATCTCAAGTCAATAGAAAAGTTTTAACTCAAAATAAATACCCATTAATTGAATTCTCTGAGCAGTTGAGCCTCCTCCCCCTCTTTAACCCGAGACACAGAAAGAGTAAACCGAAGCTATTTGGTGGTGACCCTGGAATTTTCTTGCCATCATCTGAATGCTTTGAAATGCATATGTTAATAGGTTTAAATTGAGGACCTCTTCCTTTGGCTGGACTGCACTGAGGAACTGTCTTCCCCTTTATAAGGGGAAAAAGTAATTCTAAAAGAGTCCTCTCTTTCAAAGAGCCCCAGGCCGACAGTTCAACTTAATAAATAAAAATATAACAGCAAATGCCATTTATTGACTATTTACCATGGGCCAGAATTCTGCCTTCAATCCCATAATATCCCTTCAAGCTTTTATTGTTCACCCAATTTTTTTTTTCCACCCAATTTTGAAGAAAAGAAAATTGAGGCTCAGGGTTAAGTGAGTTGATTAATCTGATGAGTGGTAGGGTTGGAATTTGAACACAACTCTGTCTGAATCCAAATCTTATGATCCTTATTTATGTTTCCTTCTCAAGTTAATGCATTCTCTGAGAGGGCTAAGAATATTGAGCAAATTGTAGTTCAGAGACATTGGTAATTAGAATAGTTGAGATAGTAATCATAGCATTTGCTTACTAATTGCATAGTAGTGGCTTACTAATTACAAGGGCCTTTACAATGCCTTATCTTACTTAGTTTTCATGAGTCTGGAGCATGTCTTCCTTGACCTCAAGCATGGGTGAGTCACTCTAACCCAGTGATATATCTTGTAGTCACTGGTAAATGTCAGGACACTGCAAAGTCATCTCCTGCAGTTACCCAAGATCCAGGGATTAGGACATATTTCCTTCATCCCTCACCTACTTCTGCTTGGTTCCTGGTCCCCCAGTTTCAGTTTGTTAATTGCTGTTGCTTGTCTCAGACTTCCCTGGTAGCTCAGTGGTAAAGAATCTGCCTGCCAGTGCAGGAGTACGGGTTCAATCCCTGGGCCAGGAAGGTCCCCTGGAAAGGGAAATGGCAATGCATTCCAGTATTCTTGCCTGGGAAACCCCATTGACAGGGGAGCTTGGCGGGCTACAGTTCATAGGGTCATAAGAGTCAGTCATGATTTAGTAGCTAAACAACAATTGTTTGTCCCAGCTGGACCTGCAATACCAAACAACTCTGGTTGTGATTCACTCTGTTGTTATTTGGCTGATCTGATAGGACAGGCAGCTCAGAATCAATTAAATTGGAAGGTCAGCTCAGCTGTGCTGTTGTCGAAGAGGAAACCCTACCCAAACTCAGCCTAAATTGGGAGGCTAGCCAGGTCATTTCTTAAGAGTGTCAATAATTCAGAGTACTCAAATACCCTTGGGGTTGAAACTATCCTTAGAAATATGATCGAGAAAAATATTTCTAGAGCTCCTCTCAAGGAGAATACTGCATATATTACAAACAAACCAACACACACATAAATCTAACAGCTTTGAAGGGGTGATAAGACACCTGAGGTAAATTCTTGAGTAGTAGTTGGCAGGAGCTAAAATGATAAGAAAAAATGGAGGAGAAAGAATGTGGTCACAATAGCCCAAGCTGCTCTTTCTTATCTTAGCCCTCAACATCCCCTATAGATAATGCTGAACAGTATTAAAACAAAACAAACACCTGATTAAGGACTACTAAATTGTTAGCTTACTGCTGCTGCTGCTGCTAAGTCGCTTCAGTCGTGTCCGACTCTGTGCGACCCCATAGACGGTAGCCCACTGGGCTCCTCTGTCCCTGGGATTCTCCAGGCAAGAACACTGGAGTGGGTTGCCATTTCCTTCTCCAATGCATAAAAGTGAAAAGTGAAAGTGAAGTCACTCAGTCATGCCTGACTCTTAGCGACCCCATGGACTTCAGCCTACCAGGCTCCCTCCATCCATGGAAAATTTTCCAGGCAAGAGTACTGGAGAGGGGTGCCATTAGGTAACAAGTACATTTTAGTATGACACTGACCCCATCAGTCTCAGTACCTTGATGCTAAAAATAGGCTCTTGACTAGTAATCTGGTCCCAGCCCCTTCCTCCCGTGGTGAAGTAGGTTTAGATTGGTTATAGATATTACCATCATCATCATCATCACATTTTCTGATGAGGAGCTCTGAAAGTCTATGTGAAATAAAGGTCATTCATCAAGGAAAAAGTGATGGCTTCTAAAACTACACCAAGATCCTCCCATGGCAGGACACTTTGAAAGGGAAACAAATACTACTCCCAAAGTCTAACAATAGTCACAGAAAACTGAAACTCGTCTTACATTTTTTTTTCAGTCAAATGCTACCTCTGCATCTCTTCCTATTATGAATGTTCGTTTCTTAAACACAGGATAACCCAGAGAAAGTGAACCGTGTTAGTATGTGCCTCTTCTAGGACATGTTCTTAATGAACAATAATAACCAGTGTATCTTTAGTGACCACAGTTGAAGGGTGCTTTCATATTCTTTCTAATAGAGTACCACCATCATGACCCCAGCTGGGCTGACGTCCCTTGATTCAAGAGCATTTGCATTAAAATATCTGAGGAGTTATTTGGCTTAAGACTTTATAAGCTCCTATATGGCTAGAGGTTAAAACCTCTGCCTGCAATGTGGGAGACCTGGGTTCGATCCCTGGGTCAGGAAGATCCCCTGGAGAAGGAAATGGCAACCCACTCCAGTATTCTTGCCTGGAGAATCCCATATGGGCTACAGCCCACGGGGGTCGCAAAGAGTCGGACACGACTGAGCAACTTCACAAAGTTGCGGGGGTGGGGAGGTAGGAAGTCAAAATGGCCTAAGAAATAAACCATACACATTACATTCAAAGTGAACTTGAGTTTAAATATGTTTAAAAAAATTCAAGCCACATACAGGCATCTCTGTGGTGTAAAAGTTCTGATCCACTGTCACCAGAGCATTCTTAAAGCTCTAAATCAGGAGTGGTCTGGGGGTACTGATACCCTTCTTCAGTCAGTCTCATATCTCTCCGTGGCTGCATTCACTACAGACTTCAAGGGCATGTGGTCCAGTGTCAGTGTCCTGAAACTGCCTCCTTTCTGAGTGCTGGTCCTGGTTGTTAGCTGAGTCCTGCCCCGGAGCATTATGTGAAATGCATGTGGACTATAAGGCTGGTTGCGGTCACAGACCCATCAAAGGCAATGCCACTCATGGCTTGTATTTCTTAACCAGAAAGTGAAGTACATTTGGCTCTGGTAGATCTGGAGGAGACGGGTGTCTTTCCTTGTTCTACCTATTTAGAATTAATAATAAGTAATCGTCTGGGGAAGACTCTTTTCAAAAAAAAAAAAGAAAGAAAAGTGATGAAGCTGAGAAAGTAGGCCCAGACCTTCCAGCCTTGCTTCAACCAGATCTGCTCTGTCATTATCTTTTTTATTATTATTATTTTTTTAATGTTCTGAAGTTCTTCTGAATAAGATTTCCTTTGAAAAAAGGAGTCTGCTATAAAGATGAAAAATTGAAAACCATTTATCTTGCTCAGTCTGTTCATTACACAGATGAATAAAATGTGCTATAAGCAGGTTTTAAAAGCTATAGGAGTATCAGAAATATTATGTATTTTCTTTCCTGTCCTTTTTTTTTTTTGATAGTGAAAGATATCATGGAGTGTAATGATGACTGTTCCTCCTCGATATATTATGGTCACATATAATCTGTATTTGTACAGTCTTTCCTGAAAATATTATTCCCATCCTTTCAGGGATGCTTGATCCATTTGAGAAGGATGAGAAAAATTCCTTGGGGATAATATCTTCTCCCATAGAAGTGTTTCGTGTAACTGCAAAGTTGCTGCCATATGGTTCCTGTAAAGGTTCTGCCAAATTCCCGTGGTTCTCATAAGAGCTCCTACCTCCTCTGTTCCTTTAATCTCCTGCTGCGGGTGGCAGACATGGGAGAGACAGACAAGCTGCAAAGGGAAGTCGACAGAACAAAATTAAAGCCCTACAACTGTGTTTATGTCGGTGTAGATGGGGGTTCCCCCCGCCCCCGCCCCACATCAGCTTGCTCACAGAGGTGGGCGTGAGAACCTATAGGAACGTCTGGAAGAGATCCTGGGGAAATCGTTTTGCTCAGAAGCTGGAGGAGAAGCAAAAGGCAAGTGTTAGGTCTCCACCACCTGGGTGGTGGGTGGGGGTGGGGGTGTTTCAGTGGCGAGAAGCTTTTGGATTTTTTTTTTCCTCCAGAAGAAAGAGAAGACCTGGAGGCTGGTCTGCATTTATAAAACTACATAACAACACATAGACTACCTGGTTTTATGTTCTGGCAAGGTGGGGAGAAATAGGCTTGGTGCCCATGTGGGGACTGGTTTCTTTTTTCCCTTACATGATGGCTTTTGAGTCCCTTCTGTTTCTTGGTGAGCTATATTATACTCTCTCTCCCAAAACCCACAAACTAGTTCTATGTATTCAAGCAAATGACAGTTTCCTTCTTTAGAAAATCTCAAAATACTCTTGAAGGTAAAAGGCAGCATTTATGATAGGCTTGTAGATTCTGCAGTTGTGGAACATATGCTATTGCTTGCTAATTTTGACTGTACATTTTGAAATACATTCCTTGGTATTAGTAAATAATTGTTAGCTGCAGAATGGTGCTTGCTAAGTTGGATATGGTTCATTTTGAATACCTGTGAATGTGTTGATTTCCAAAAATCTTTCATAATAACTTATGTGGATCACCAGTTTTTAATTTTATCACTGTTCAGAATAGGTAAGATGAAAAGAGAATTTTGGCATCTGCAACTCATTCTAAATATTATACTAAAGAAAAAAAATTTCTGGTCCCAGCTTTGCTAGGCTCGGCAAGCCCAGTGGGCTTATATTTTTTACCTAATGTCACTCCTTCCCTAGTTGTTGTTTTAGTGGACTCATCAAGAGATTTGCCCCACGTGTTGGAGAGGAGTGAGATCAAATAGAGGTTGCCACTGGGTAGCATCCATATTAGCTTTCATGCTAGCCAGAGGTCCATTTGTGTAAGTCCTGTGGGCGATCTCCCCCATCTCAGTAAATGTTTTCCATCACACTCTTTCCATGGCTCCCGCTCCTGCACCGGCTTGGACTGTTGTTCCTCTGAGGTCACCGGTGGGCCTGGGGCTTCCGCTCGGTTTGACTGAGACACTAAACAGCTCCTATTCCCCATCTCCCTCTCCCTCTCCTGTGTATGCTTGAAGATGAGGTAATTAAACACATCCTTGAAGGATATAGAAAACAATAACACTCTCCTTTTTGCCTTATTCTGGGGGAGTACAATCCCTTAAACTACCAGGTTGTCTTGTCAAACGAGTTATTGTTTTTCAAAATATAGCCTGAACAGCATCCTTTATAATTAAGGCTCCTGGCTTTCAGTTTAAAGCCATATTTGCCAGTAAAAGCCTGCCAAAAAATAAATAAATAAAAGCAGGCTCACCGTTAAATATTGATTTAAGCTCAGAAACTGGCTCCAAATTTTGTTATACCACTCTTGATCTCCACGGCCTCTGGGCATCTGCTTCAATTTGGTCAAATTGAAATGGGGAGGGACCGTGCCAGGCTAACAGCAAGGTGATCCAATATAGTAGGATGAGTTGTATTTGATGAAAAAGAGCCAGGCAAAGTCATTTACAGATCCTGGGGACAGGTGAACTAGGCTCGGGTAAATAAGAGCTGATGGGCATCTTAACTTATCCCATGGGCTAACTTGAGCCAGTGATAATGTTTTTGAAATGTAAAAAGAAAAAAAAAAGTTGAGTTATCTTTTGAGGGTGGTATGATTTTTTTGTTTTGTTTTTTGCCTTTCTGTGTATCCTGCTAAATATAAACTTTTCCTTCAACTGGTCTTGCTGGGAACTTTCCCTGTGATCCTTTCGTATCACTGGTAGGAATGTTAAAAAGTCCAAATACAAAACTTTTCTTTTGAATCAAATTTCTCTGTCTTACTGGAGGTTTTCTCCTTTGTAGGGGAAAGATAAAGTTCTCAGAAGTTTTTCTTCTGGAATGTACATGCTTGAGACTTGTTATATTATTCTCCTCTGTCTCTGAGAAGAGAAGGCAGACAGGCAGGGGAGAGTTAAAAGTTCCTGAGAAAAAGGGCCCCTGATGAATCTGAACTCTGTGGGTGCAAAGTGCCATTAGTTTTGACAACCTCAGTTATTCCAGTGCCGCTCGTCATCTGTAAAGTTAACAAGGGCTGATAAGACTTGGTGAGGCTGGTACTAGTTTGTATTTCCAGACTCATCAATATTTCACAATACCATTTTCTTACAATCAGATACATTCATTTGCCAAGCATGGATGCCGCAGGATGTTCACCCAGTGCTGGTGTTTAACAAAAGCCCTGCTTTTAAATGAGCAGACACAGGGCCTTGAGGTGCGCCTTGCTTACCACTGTACCTTGCTTTCAAATGCATGTTCTAATTCGGGTGAGGGAGCTGGTATTTGACCTCTAGAAACTGCTACTGTCTACCTTGAAAAATACATTGTTCTGCTCTACAGGCAAAAAAGCATCCATCTTAGCCACATTCTCATATTCTTTCTTGTTCTCCAGCCCTGACGATGCCCTTGTGTTTCTTTGTACTCACACTGTGGACAGTGGAATCAGGTGCCAAAGGGTGAATTTAATTTGAAATAGACCTCTGTCTTGATAGAACTGCTGTTACTCAGGCTCAAACGCGGCAACCTGAGGTTCCCTAGGCCATGCCTCACCTCGTGCTATCACAGGCTCTAAAAATTCAGTCCAGCCCGGACACCTCTCAGAGCTAACCCAGCTCCCAACAACAACACAGAGCGCTTGCAGATGCACAAGTCAGCCAAGCAGCAATGGTTTTCTCCCTGATGTAATCAAACAGAGTGCACGGATATCACTTGATTAACAGCTGCGGTATTAATTTCCCTTTTTGGTTGCTTGACTCACAGCAAGAATCATGTCAAGGCAGCAGAGAAGCAATTAAATTGATTTTAATCTTTGTCAGGGAAGATAACATGCCTCTTTCTCTTCTCATTTAAATAATTAAAGTTTCAGGAGGTATTATTTCTGACTTTAAAGAAATTGGTATCTTAATGTAATAGAATCCTTGTAATTATATACTTAATGGTTCTTAATAAGTTAATCATGGTTTTTCATTTAAAATGCATTTTTTACTTATTAAACTTTTATTTGTTATAGTATCTTTGCTTTTAAGAAGAAAGGGGAAAACACAGAGATAGATGTAAAAAAGTTCTGTCATTTCTCATTATTAATCCTTTCCAGAACTTTCTCTTTCTTTTGTGGTGTATTGGACTGGTATGTTGCTTGAAGTAATGTTTTTACATTTTAGTGCATTGAGAAGAAGCCCACTTCTTTAAATGAGAACATACTTATTTTAATGATGATGGAGTTCTGGGCTACTCTGCAAATTACCTTATGTATTTAAGTTGTGTGGGATTCCTTTAAACTTAAAATTTCGTTAAGATCTTAGAGAAATATTGAAATGATATCCCGTTTGGTATTCAGTCAAACATTATATAGTTATTTCACTCCTTACCCTAATATTATAAAATGTACCATAAACATTTTTTTAGAAAAGGAAATTGGGGTAGAATTCATAGATCAAGTGGCCTTTCTCACTAGATGTTGAATTTCAGTGGTAATGCATTTGTAACCCACAGGATATTGAACATTACATAAGTTAACTGCCTTCATCCTGAGTCGCTACCACTGGGAGGGTGACTTCTGAAACAGTGTTATCTTGGAGAGTGAGTAGTTCTCACTTCAGACCCCAATAAAGAAGTGTTTCAGCAAAAGCTTTAAAAAATGCTTTCTCTTTGTGGATGGTAAACACTGATTAAGAGGAGAGAGCACACATCATGCAGAGTTCATGGGCCCTGGACTAGACACACTGAGTTAGAGAGAGGCAAGCCAGCATCCTGGACTCTGCTCCTTTACCCAGGGTTTTAGAGGGATGCAGTCTTCTGTAGAAATTGACAAAGATTGAATCTCCACTTGGTATTGTGAAAGAGACCTGCTGCTAGCTTATATACTATGAACTGCCAAATGCCACTGCCTCTGGGTGGACAGATTACAAAAAGACACCTCTTTCTCTTAGTATGACTAGCAGAGGATAGGCTGGATTTTAGTCCCTGCTCCTCCCCCTCTACCTTGCTTCTGCCAAATTGGGTGCTTCTTGGCAGTATAGGCTTTGCACAACTATGCATGGTTTGATAACATGCATAAGCAGGATTGTGAACATCGGAAACAAATCCTGAAGAAAGGAGTAAATATATTAATGCAGATGACAGAGGAGGTGAGCAGTGTGGGCTGAGAGAAGCATCAAAGAGGCTGCAAGAACTGTTCTAGGGAATTCTGAGGCAGTCCAGTGGTTAGGACTTGGTGCTTTCACTGTGGGGATCCACGTTTGATTCCTGATTGGAGAACTAAGATCTATGATCTAGGAAGCCATGCAGTGGCCACATCTCTGCCCCTACACCCACCCCCCAAAAGAATGCTTTAGATCAGCTAGCTCATAGAAGGCACTTTTACCTCTTGGCCATGCTGATTGAAAGTTAAACCTAAAAAACAATGATACAAATGAACTTATTTACAAAGATAAGCAAACTTACAGGCTTAGAGAATGAACTTATGGGAACTTATGGTTACGAGGGGTTAATGGTGGGGGGAAGCATAGCTAGGGAGTTTGTGATTGTTATGTGCACACTACTGTATTTAATATGGATAACAAACAAGGACCGCTGTATAGCACAGAGAACTCTTCTCAATATTCTGTAACAACCTAATTGGGAAACGAGTTTGAAAAGAGTAACAATAACAGTAACAGTTCAGCTACTCAGTTGTGTCTGACTCTTTGTGACTCCATGAACCGCAGCACGCCAGGCCTCCCTGTCCATCACCAACTCCCAGAGTTTACTTAACTCATGTCCATTGAGTCAGTGATGCCATCTAACCATCTCATCCCCTGTTGTCCTTTTCTCCTCCTGCCATAAATCTTTCCCAACATCAGGGTCTTTTCAAATGATTGCGCTCTTTGCATCAGGTGGCCAAAATGTTGGAGTTTCAGCTTCAACATCAGTCCCTCCAATGAACACCCAGGATTGATTTTCTTTAGGATGGACTGGTTGGATCTCCTTGCATTCCAAGGGACTCTCAAGAGTCTTCTTCAACACCACAGTTCAAAAGTATCAATTCTTCAGCACTCAGCTTTCTTTATAGTCCAACTGTCAGATCCATACATGACTACCAGAAAAACCATAGCCTTGACTAGATGGACCTTTGTTGACAAAGTAATGTCTCTGCTTTTGAATATGCTATCTAGGTTGGTCATAACTTTCCTTCTAAGGAGTAGGCGTCTTTTAATTTCATGGCTGCAGTCACCATCTGCAGTGATTTTGGAGCCCAAAAAAATAAAGTCAGCCACTGTTTCCACTGTTTCCCCATCTATTTGCCATGAAGTGATGGGACTGGATGCCATGATCTTCGTTTTCTGAATGTTGAGCTGTAAGCCAACTTTTCCACTCTCCTCTTTCACTTTCATCAAGAGGCTCACTCTTTAGTTCTTCTTCACTTTCTGCCATAAGGCGGGTGTCATCCACTCTTATTGGTTATTGATATTTCTCCTGGCAATCTTGATACCAGCTTGTGATTCTTCAAGCCCAGCGTTTCTCATGATGTCCATTGCATAGAAGTTAAATAAGCAGGGTGACAATACATAGCCTTCACTGTTTTTCCATGTCCAGTTCTAACTGTGGCTTCCTGCTTGCATATAGGTTTCTCAGGAGCGGGGTCTGGTGGTCTGGTATTTCTATCTCTTTCAGAATTTTCCACAGTTTATTGTGATCCACACAGTCAAAGGCTTTGGCATTGTCAATAAAGCAGAAATAGATGTTTTTCTGGAACTCTCTTGCTTTTTCGATGATCCAGCAGATGTTGGCAACTTGATCTCTGGTTCCTCTGCCTTTTCTAAAACCAGCTTGAACATCTGCAAGTTCATGGTTCACGTATTGCTGAAGCCTGGCTTGGAGAATTTTGAGCATTACTTTACTAGCATGTGAGATGAGTGCAATTGTGCAGTAGTTTGAGCATTCTTTGGCATTGCCTTTCTTTGGGATTGGAATGAAAAGTGACTTTTCCAGTCCTGTGGCCACTGCTGAATTTTCCAAATTTGTTGACATATTGAGTGCAGCACTCTCAAAGCATCATCTTTTAGGATTTGAAACAGCTCAACTGGAATTCCATCACCTCCACTAGCTTTGTTTGTAATGCTTTCTAAGGCCCACTTGACTTCACATTCCAGGATGTCTGGCTCTAGGTGAGTGATCACACCATCATGATCATCTGGGTCATGAAGATCTTTTTTGTACAGTTCTTCTGTGTATTCTTGCCACCTCTTCTTAATATCTTCTGCTTTTTTAGGTCCATACTATTTCTGTCCTTTATTGAACCCATCTTTGCATGAAAAGTTCCCTTGGTATCTCTAATTTTCTTGAAGAGATCTCTAGTCTTTCCCATTCTATTGTTTTCCCCTATTTCTTCGCATTGATTGCTGAGGAAGGCTTAGATACATGTATAACTTAATTACTTTATCATTCACCTGAAACTAACACAACATTGTTAGTCGACTATACTCCAATATAAAAAAAACTAAAAAAAAAAATTATCACTGGTTTCTTAGGACTTGGAAACACATTGTATGTGCTTTCTAGTTTGTCATAGAGTATATGTGTATAGTCCTCACTGTACAGTGTATCATCCATTGTTTTCTCTTAATCTTGAAGCTGTGTTCCCTACACGATTGTCACACTGAAGATTCTGGAGCCCAGAATAGGAATACTCAAAACCAGCATTCCTTGGAGAGGAAGGATATTTACAGGAATCTTGAGCTCTGGAAGGGAGTTGCAGGAAAAAAGGGAAGGAGCAGGACATTTCAGGCTGAGGAGACCAGTTAGCCAAGAATGTGGAGGTGCACAAGGTGGATTCTCTTAGGAAATGTTTTTGCACCTGACTAAATTGGGAGTCCCGGAAGATGCCAAGTTGATGATGACACATCCCTTCACTAGAAGAGCTAGAAATATTTTCACAATTACCCTACTTATCATCACACAAGCTGCATAATCTAGGTAGGAAAAATGTTAATCAACTGAAAATCACTGGAGTAGAAATTTAAGCCAAATAACCCCCCCCCCAAAAAAAAAAAACCCACACAAGAATTGAGGTTACCTAGCTGGGTAAATTGGGACTGAAAGAAGGCCTGGGCCTTTTCAAATAGATCAGAAGAAGGAGATAGCTTTTTTGTCCCATCTCAGGCCCTTGAAGCAAACTTTTTCTAAAAAGCATAGTTATGATTATGGTTATTAATTATCAGCCAATGAGTTATAGAGGAAGAGAGCATAGTCAGACCACTCATTTCTCTCTACTTGTAGTGAAAATGTGGAGAATTCTTGCAAAGTAAGTTAGCAGGAGTGAAATGCAAGGAAAAGTGTATGTGTGAACAGAATAAGGCTGATTAAAATAGTTCTGAGTATTTGCATATCTAAAACAGTTTATTTAAAAATAAACAGTTAAAAATTAACTTATCCTATCACATGAGTTTCCTGCTAATAGCCACATACCTCCCCCAAGCCCACTGCCAACAAGGCTTGCTTCTAAAGAATCATTACCCTTGTTTGGGAATCTGTCTTATTTACTTTTTTGCCCCTAGTCCCGGGCACAATGTCTGGACCAGAGGACTCATTCATTCATTCAACAAATATTTGTTGAGCATCTACTATGTGACAGACATTCTTCTAGGAACTTAGGAAACGCAATGAACAAAACAGATATGTTCCTACACTAAGAGATCTTATATTCTGGTGGAATAATTTCATATTTACACAAGCAAATAAACAACCTAGACATGCGTTATGAGGAAAATTAAAAAGGGGATGTGATAGTAACTAAATGGGGTGTTACAGATAGGCAGTAGTAGGGGGCTTTTTAAGGAAAGGACATTTGAATTGATACATGAATGTCAGGATTCAAATCTGGGAAAAAGTTAGATGTGTATAAATGATAGAAAGATGGACAATGTGACTTGAAGCTGAATAGGCAAGAAGAGAGAAGTGGTATGGAGATGAACGAAGGGTTCAGAGCTGGTCATGTCAGAGAGGGAGGTGAAGGAGTTAGGCAGTGTTGATTCATGTTACAAAGGCACAACATGCTACAAATGTTCTCCAAAACTTCATTGCCACGAAAAATGTCACATCATCAAGAAGGTGGAAAGACCACCCGCAGGATGAAAAGTGTTGACACGTCATGTATCTAATAAGGGACCTAAACCAGAATATATAAAGAACACTTACAACTCAATAATAAGAAGGCAAATAACCCAGTTAAAAAATAGGCAAAAGATCTGAATAGTCATTTCTCCAAGGGAAACATGTAACTAACAAAAAAGCAAAACAAATGAAAAGATGCTTAGCATTATTAGTCATCAGAGAAATGCAAATCAAAATCATGAGATACCCCTTTATATAGTACACAGAATGACTAGAATAAAATGTCAGATAGTAACAAGTGTTGACAAGGATATGGAGAAATCAGAATCTTTATACACTTGTGGGACTGTGAAGGGGGATGCCAAATGATGCAGGCACCTTGGAAAACAATCTGGCAACTCCTCAAATGATTAAACATAGAGTTATTGTACGTCCTAGCAATTCTACTAGGTATATATCCAAGAGAAACGAAAGCATATGTCCACACAAAGACTTTTACATGAATGTTTATAGTGGTATTATTCAGTACACCAAAAGGCAGAAACAGTCTAAACATCCATCAACTGACAATGGATAATAAAATGCGGCTATTTGTACAATGGAATTTTATTTGGCCATAAAAAGGAATGAAGTACTGGTACATGAGACAACATGGATTAACCTTAAAAACATTCCACTAAATTAAAGAAGGCAGGACCACATGCTATATGATTCTATTCATATTGAATTTCTAGAACAAGGAAATCTACAGAGACAGAAAGTAGATTAGTAGTTGTTTAGGGGATGTGGGCAATAATATGATAGGAGACAGCTAAAGGGTACAGGGTTGTTTTTTTTTTCAAGGTGATGAAAATGTTCTAAAATTGTGGAGATGGTTGTACATACCTGTGAATATACCCAGAACTGCTGGATCGTACACTTGAAATGTATGGTATGTGAATTATATCTCAATAAAGCTGTTAAATAAAAATATTACCCCCCAACCCCAAAGGCTAAGGGTATACTTTATACTCCCTGAGAGTTTCAGGCTCTTCAGATAAAAGTTACTAGTCCAGATCAGAATAGCTTTGTGCCTGAGGGAGAATCATCAATGAAGTTATTCTTAGAACACAAAGCTTTTCTTTCTAAGCTACTGGAAAGGAGCAACACCTTGAACACCACAGGAAACCCATAAATATCTAATTTGCACCACTGCATGATAAAAGCAGCTTCTTCTTCCACTCATTAGCAACACTCAAAAATATTTTCTAGCTCTTTGCCTGCTAATAAGGATATTTACATTTGCTCTTTGCACCAACTAAGTAAGCCCTGTTCATTCCACAGTTTCTCTGCAACTCTGGTCCACCTGGACTGAGCTGGAAAGTGGTAGAGACCTGTTCTGGGACAGATTCAGTGGTAAAAGTGCAAGTGCCATTTGAGACTCATTTATTAAATTAATGCCTTTGGAATCATGGATTTCTTAGTGAGGTTGGGATTTGGAAGTTATTTCTGTTTCCTAGATGACAGGAAGTTAGCCATTATATTCTAACAGTAACATGCTCTTTGTCCTAGGAGACGACAGTCAAGTCATTACAGAGGCAACCTTTAAGCCTTTTTGTGTGTATGTATGTGCATGCTCAGTTTTGTCTGACTCTGGGACCCCATGGCCTACAGGCTCCTCTGTCCATGGGATTTCCCAGGCAAAAACCCTGAATGGGTTGCTATTTCCTTCTCCAGGGGATCTTCCCAACCCAGGGTCCCAACCTGCGGGTCTTGCATGTCCTGCATTGGCAGGGGGGCTCTCTACCACTAGTGCCAACTGGGAAGCCCCTTAAGCCCTTTAAGATAGGAAAAATCTCACTCATCTTTGTACTCTGTAAGTTAGTGCTTTTGTACACAATATGGATTTAGTACTTTTAAAATTTTAATTTGAAGTAATAGATCACTAGAGTTTTAAGAACGAGATCAAGAAAAAGTTTTTAATGATCGAAACAAAATTGAACACATGATGTGCTGTGTTAGCCAAATGTAGGTCTGACTCAATATGGGAGCTGGTTTATAAATATAACACTATTGAAACCAGAGAGTCTCCAGCTGTTAATAAGGAAGCCAGGGAGGTGATGGTGCTATTGTAAGCTATTACAAAAAGGAAATGGGAAATAAGACTTTCCCAATATCTTTCAGTTAGAGAAAGCAAGACTCTGCATCTGGTAGACACAGGCATTCAGCTCTGTAAGCTGAGGCTCTGTTTGGGTGGTAGTATAGTTTACTAGGTTTGCCACAGTTTCGGTAAGATATTTAATTTTCTCACTGTCATTATAAAACAAGATTCCCAGCAGCAGAATATACGGGGTTGTGCATTTGCCAGTTATAGAAATCCAACTTGCCTCTTGTACTGACTGGTCACCCATGTGTGTGAGGTCTAGTCTAAATGACCGCTTGGCCTCCCTTATGGAAAAAATTAATAATGATTCCCATCAGTTTCTTTCTAACCTTTCCTCTTTCTACCATCTATCAGAATAGGACATGTTTTCTTATCTTCCCTCTGTCCATTAAAATTATGAGGATAAGTCTGAAATGTCCACATCTCCTAAATGCATTTTTGGTTATATGAAATATGCTTTCACATCCTAGTGTAGGATACTGATGCCATCTTTCCCACACATATGGTTCTTAGCACTTTACGGCTCAATTTTCTGCTTAAGAGGGTGCCGCTTATAAACCAGCAGATACAGCAAGTGACTAATTAGCCAAATTAATGAGGGCTTGTTTACTTGAAGTCCCCAGTGCCCTTGGAACTTGGGATGTTTCATTATTACAGTCTGCAAGTGGTTTCCTCCAATTAATTTTTAACATACGGCTCTTGCCTCTTCCCAGTAATATGTAATATCCTAATACTTCAGAGGGGTTTGTAAGCATTAACTCATTATTCCTTATAGGGAACTACTGGAAGACTGGATCAAAAAGGAATCATAGTGCTTTCTGACAAGCTTTGCAAATTGTGGTCTGTAGGTCTAGAGGAAAATTGGTAAAGAGGAATTATTAAGGCCTATTCTGAGGAACAAATGGAAAGAAAAAAAACTATGTAGGTATAAAAAGAATTAATATTTTCCATAGAACGAAAGATAAGCAAGCTAGGAAAAGTCTGTCTTCTTACTTACAGCCCCTTGTGAGATGCTGTGATTGGAGACAAACTGGAATTGAATTACGTTCATGAAAGCATGTGCGCACATTAAGATGTGATGTGTACATCTAGAGCATATACAGAAGTGAGGTGCATGAGGGATGCCATAGGAATGGTGAAGTGGAAAGCTTCAGGAATTGACCCCTCCACTGAAGCAGCCATTAAGCTTGTAAAAGTTTATAGAATCATGTTTTTAAAACTTAAGAATCTAATAAAAAACTTGTAACAACTGGGGGAGAGCTTAATGAGAAAGAAATTAGTAAATTTCAGGATTTAAGGAAGTCTCTATCAGATCACTGTCTGCTGAGAATAAAACAGAGACTTAAGGGATCATATATGACAACAAATACAGTCTTTGCAAAAAACAGTTTAGGAAAATAACTTAATAAATGGATGACTGAAGTCCTCAACAATCTAAAACCTCTGGAGAAGGAGAGAATATGATTTCCAGAGTTATCACATTATAAAGTTAAAACATCAATGAAAATTTTAACAAAAGTTACAAGACATACAAAGACACAGTAAAGTATGAGTTATTCCCAGGAAATAAATTGACAGAAAACATCCTTGAGCTAGGTCAGACATTGGACTTACTAGACAAAGGCTTTAAATCAAAGATTTAAGTAACATTTTGAATGAAGACTTAGAAAACAACAGCAACAACACCAATGATAACTAGGAGGACAATGTATAAACAAAGAATATCAATAAAACATTGACGTCATAGAAAGGACCCAAAATAGAAATGCTAGAGCTGAAAAGTATAGCAGTTGAATAAAAATAATTGACTGCATAGATTCAACATCAGATTTGAGTAGGTGGAGGAAAGAAGAGAAAACTTGAGGATAGTACAATTGAAATTAAACAGTCTGAGGAGCAGAAAGAGAAAAAAGATTGAAGAAAAAAGAACACATTTTAAAGGATTTGTGGGATTTCATCAAGTATTCCAACATACAAATTTTTTTTTTTTGGAATTGCAGAAGGAGCATAGAGAAAAGGGAAGAAATAACATTTGAAGAAATAATGGCTGAAAATTTTCGCAATTAGATGAAAGATATGAATATCCACATCCAAGAAGCTTAACAAACTTCAAGTAGGATAAACTCCAAAGAGATCTGCACTGAGAAACCTATTACTAAACTATCAAAGGAGAGAATCCTGAGAGTAACAAGATAAAAGCAATTCATTACATACAAATATCTTTAATAAGATTAATAGCTTTTTCCACATAAGAAGGTCTGGAGGGCATAAAGCACTGTGTGACATGGTTAAAGTGCTGGTAACAAAAATAATGCCAACCAAGAATTCTATATCTGATAAAACTATTTTTCAAAAAGTAAAAAGAAATTAAGATATTCCCTGATCAAAAAAAGAAAAGCTGAAAGTGTTCATTGCTAGTGAAGCTATGTTATGAGAATTGGTAAAATGAGTCCTTCAAGCTGAAATGAAAGGGAACTAGACAATGATTTGAAGCCATTCAAAGAAATAAATAATCTCATAAAGGTAAAGTGTTAGGGAAATATAAAAGCCAGTATTATTACATTTGGGGTTTGTAACTTTTTTTCTATATGATTTCTTATTTTGATATGAAATTGATATGAAATTTGATATGAAAATATGGTTCATATTTTTCTATATGATTTTTTTCTATATGTTTTCTATATGATTTAAAAGACAAATGCATAAAATATTAATTATAAATCTGTTAATGGGCACAGAATATATAAATGTGTAATTTTTAATAATAAGACTCTATAGTACATGCTGAGGATGAGATGGCTGGATGGCATCACTGACTCAATGGAGGGGAGTCTGAGTGAACTCCAGGAGTTGGTGATGGACAAGGAGGCCTGGCGTGCTGCAATTCATGGGGTCGCAAGGAGTTGGACATGACTGAGTGACTGAACTGAACTGAACTGATAGTATGTGCAGAGATTAGGTACACATCTATAACACACATAGAGCTGAAGTCCATCTCTAGAACATGTGCAGAAGGGAAGTAAGCATCTTTCACCTTTTCAGAAGGGAGAGATAGGTGTTGATTCATTAATAATTCACTCAAGATGAGTTCTACTTACACTCGAAACTTAAGAAAGTGTATTTATTCTACCTCTGTATTTTGAAAAAAGGCGGTCTCATAAACAGGAGCTAAGCTACATATGGCACTAAGTTTGGAATGAATTTTTTAAAAATAAAGAAGAATTTTTTTTTGTCAACAAGGTAGTATTTCTAAAAATTGCAACAACAAAATTGGAATAATTTATATTTGAATCAATGGAAGATATGGAAACTATAGTCAAAGCTATGGTTTTTCCAGTAGTCATGTGCAGATGTGAGAGTTGGACCATAAAGAAGGCTGAGTGCTGAGGAATTGATGCTTTCAAATTGTGGTGCTGGAGAAGACTCTTGAGAGTCCCCTGGACTGCAAGGATATCAATCCAGTGAATCCTAAAGGAAATTAACCCTGAATCTTCATAGTAAGGACTGATGCTGAAGCTGAAGCTCCAATACTTTGCCACCTGATGTAAAGAGCTGATTCCTTGGAAAAGACCCTGATTCTGGGAAAGATTGAAGGCAAAAGGAGAAGGTGGTGGCACAGGATGAGATGGTTAGATAACATCACTAACTCAATAAACATGAATTTGAGGAAACTCCAGGAGATAGTGGAGGACAGAGGAGCCTGGAGGGCTATAGTTCATGAAGTCACAAAGAGCTTGACATGACTTAGAGACTGCAAAACATAGGATATGTAATGAAAAAGAAGTTTTGGTGTCTTGAAATTAATTGAAAGGCTTCCTTGGTGGCTCAGATGGTAAGGAATCTGCCTGCAATGTAGAAACCTGGGTTCAGTCCCTGGGTCAAGAAGATCTCCTGGAGAAAGGAATGGCTACCCACTCCAGTATTCTTGCCTGGAGAATTCCATGGTGGGCTACAGTCCATGATACCACTCTAATGGCAGAAAGTGAAAAGGAACTAAAGAGCCTCTTGATGAGGGTGAAAGAGAAGAGTGAAGAAAATATTCAAAAAAACTAAGATCATGGCATCTGGTCCCATCAACTTCATGGCAAATTGATGGGGAGAAAGTGGAATAAGTGGCAGATTTTATTTTGGGGGGCTCCAAAATTGCAGCAGACAGTGACTGCAGCCATGAAATTAGAAGACGCTTGTTCCTTGGAAGGAAAGCTTTGACAAAACTAGGCAGTATATTAAAAAACAGAGACATCACTTTGCTGACAAAGATTGCCTAGTATAGTCAAAGCTATGGTTTTTTCAGTAGTCATGTGAGAGCTTGACAGTAAAGGTAGCTGAGTGCCAAAGAGCTGATGCTGTCAAAGTGTGGTGCTGGAGAAGACTCTTGAGAGTCCTTTAGACAGCAGAGAGATCAAATCAGTCGGTCCTAAAGAAAATCTACCCTGAACATTCATTGGAAGGACTGATGCTGAAGTTGAAGCTCCAATACTTTGGCCACCTGATGCAAAGAATTGACTCATTAGAAAAGACCCAGATGCTGGGAAAGATCGAGGGTGGGAGGAAAAGGAGCAATCAAGGATGAACTGGTTGAATGCCATCACCAATTCAACAGATATGAGATTGAGCAAACTCCCACTAATAGTGAAGGCCAGGGAAGCCTGGCATGCTGCAGTCTGTGGGGTCGCAAAAAGTCAGATATGATTTAGCAACTCTATGACAACAATTAATAAAAGAGTGAAAACAAAGAAAACATTCAGTGTCTGTACATGATAGTTATTCCTTAGAATGTGGGTTTTGAGGTTGCCTTTGATGAAAGGAAGTCTGGTTTCTTGACTTATAAGGAAAAAACGGTGTTTCAGGTGTGCTGAACAAGTAGAATGGGTGTTGAGCAGAAAGCAGATTTGGATGCTAGGAAAACAAGGGACACTTTGCTTATTTGTAATGTGTAATAAACTTAGGTTCTTAGGAGAAGAAATAATCATATCCTTAAATATGTAAAGTTATAACTAACACTAAGATAATAATTGACTGTCAGTGGTCTGAAAACTATCTTTCCTCCAATTATTTAATACATTACCTTCTTATCAAAACACTTGATGACTAACTCTCCATTGATAAGAGTATAAATTCAAGCTTCTTAGCTTAAGTTCATAGCCTCCCATGTCTGGTTTTCACCAGATTTTCTATCCTATTGTTTTTTAGCCTTCTAAAATTTCAGGAAGTAGTTTGGCTAGAAAACACAAGACATACGTATTTTCGACAAATCCAGTGTTTTAGAAAAGTGAGTGTTTGGGTGTTATGATTGTTTGAAGACAAAAATAATCTAAAAGTATTCTCAGCCTTTTCCTTCACCTAATCTGCAAAAAAAAAGCTTTGCTTACAGTTTCTTTACCTTTCTTGCTGCCCGAGGAGTGTTCTGCTATTACCAGGACAGAAATTTTTGGATTTGTGATGCAAAGAAAGATAAGTGTGAAAGACTGAACAACTAGTGTACTCAGCCTAGGTGTGGAGGAGGAGATATTTTTAGAGAGTTTCTAGGAGAACGGCTTGAAAAGTACTCCAGGGTATAAGAAAAATAAACAAGAGAAAAATTAAAGTCTTAAAAAACATGTAACTGTGGATTTTATTTCCATTTCAAATACTGTCCAAGGGATTGAGTGATTTTAAAGGTCCTCTGCTGAATGGTGGTTCGTTGACTATGCACTGTTGAAACAAATAGTGTGGCCCCTGCTTTCAACATGCTTACACATGTAATAGCAAATTTCTAGAAACCAAGTGAACATTAGGTAGAATTTGGATTAAAAGACACTGACACTAGTCTCTCTCCAATCTTATTTCTGAGACTTGAGTTTTTGGTTTTATTCAGCATCCTTTTGAAGTCACCTTTCAAGGCTCAGGGCCAACATGAACTTCTCTGTAAAGACTTTTCTGGATATTCCTCATTTCTCTAATTGAATTGACTGACCACTCTTTGGGTCTCACTTCTCCATTGTATAGACTTCTCTAGCATCACCTATGGCACTTGGCTGAATTTGTCTCTCCACTGACTGTGAGATTTTTGAATGCAGAAACCATCTTTGTTTCTCTGGAGCCTAGCACTGCACCTGATGCTTAATGCACACTTGTTGAGTACCCAGCTTAACAACCATTGCTCCTGCTTATTTTTCCTCCTCATTTCCATGCCTGTGTACTGCTGATTAGTGAGTCTTCCTGAAGAACAATAAAATACACAGTGACTCCATATTATTAGAGTGATAGCCCAAATTCATTAGTATAGCATAAGTTCTTGATAATATGACTTTAGTTTTCAGGCATTTTCTCTCTTTAAAATCTCTATGTTCTATCCTAGTTGAACAACTCATGTGCTTCCTTTTTTTACAAAAACTTTTTTTCAGTAAGAAGAACTTTATAAAATATCCAAGTATATCCTCTGCCAGCCCCAGAATTTACTCTTGTCATGGTTATAGTAAGGAGAGCTGATACAGAGAAACAAGAGATAAAGAATCACACAGGAGTATGTAAGTTAGTGTAAATGTTCTAACTTCTGTGTTAGGCTGTGGAGTCATTGGTGTGTGTTATATTTTAAGTAAGCAATCACACAAATAAATAATGAGTTACACGAGCCAATGATGAAAGTATGCCATTAAAAAAAACAAAGTATGATTAATTTAATTTCATGAACTTGAAATAAAACAAAAGAGCAGCTGAAAGAGACTACAAGTAATATACCCAAATTACTTATCTCCTGTCTTAGTGTCTTAGATCCTTTGTGCTTCCTCCCTGGTGCCTTAACCTGTGGGATGTTCACAAAAAATAGTGGATAATTTTCAAGTTTTTCTTTTTCTATATAGGTACCTGTACATATGTGCCTCGGTTCAGTTCAGTTCAGTTGCTCAATCGTGTCTGACTCTTTGCGACCCCGTGGACAGCAGCATGCCAGGCCTCCCTGTCTGTCACCAACTCCTGGAGTTTACCCAAATTCATGTACATTGAGTCGGTGATGCCATCCAACCATCTCATCTTCTGTTGTCCCCTTCTCCTGTCCTCAATCTTTCCCAACATCAGGATCTTTTCAAATGAATCAGGTCTTCGCATCAGGTGGCCAAAGTATTGGAGTATCAGCTTCAACATCAGTCCTTCCAATGAACACTTCGGACTGATTTCCTTTAGCATTGATTGGTTCGATCTCCTTGCAGTCCAAGGGACTCTCCAGAGTCTTCTCCAACACCACAGTTCAAAAGCATCAATTCTTCAGTGCTCTGGCTTCTTTATGGTCCAGCTCTCACATCCATACATGACTACTGGAAAAACTGTAGCTTTGACTAGATGGAACTTTGTCATCAAAGTAATGTCTTTGCTTTTGAATATGCTGTCTAGATTGATCATAACTTTCCTTCCAAGGAGTAAGCATATTTTAATGTCACGGCTACCGTCACCATCTGCAGTGATTTTGGAGCCACCCAAAATAAAGTCAGCCACTGTTTCTACTGTTTCCCCATCTATTTGCCATGAAGTGATGGGACCAGATGTCATCTTAGTTTTTTGAATGTTGAGCTTTAAGCCAACTTTTTCACTCTCTTCTTTCACTTTCATCACGAGGCTCTTTAGTTCTTCTTCACTTTCTGCCATAGAGTGGTATCATCTGCATATCTGAGATTATTGATATTTCTCCTGGCAATCTTGATTCCAGCTTGTGCCTCCTCCAGCCCAGAATTTCTCATGATGTATTCTGTATATAAGTTAAATAAGCAGAGTGACAATATACAGCCTTGATGTACTCCTTTTCCTATTTGGAAAAGGAACATGTTGTTCCATGTCCAGTTCTACCTGTTGCTTCCTGACCTGCATACAGGTTTCTCAAGAAGCAGGTCAGGTGGTCTGGTATTCCCACTGTACATGTAGAGATGTACAGTGACCCTGAAGACACTCTCAAGAAGAGCATCAGAAATGGTTAGAGTGATGGGAGCATTGATTTGAGGCATTTTCGGGTTTAAAGACATGAATGTGTCTAATCATTAAAGCTTCATTCAGCAAAAACTAATGGGAGATTTGATAATGCTCTACAAGTATTTGACCACCATAAACATCAAAGATAGAAAGAAGTTATTTAGCTTGTTAGAAGATGGTATGATTAAGAGTAATTAAAAATGACCTCTGGGCTGAATTTAAGATTAGCATTCTGAAAGCAAAGTATTTAGATTTCAGGGTAGAGTCATGACAAAAGTGATAAATCAATAGAGAAAAAATCTGGAAAATAACTGATCGAAAATGAGATGATTTTACTTATATTTAAAAGCTGGAAATGATGTCATTGAAATTTCTTGTCTGTGTTTCTTACTGTAGTGCCTACCTGAACTTCTCTCTCATCTGCTCTTGTGTTTAGCTTTGGTCTCAGACGTTTTGATTGGTCCTTTCTCTTGCCTCCAGGGATGTTATAATGTTAGCCAGGCTTGATACTCCAAACCACAGTTCTCTATCTCTCTTCCTTCATTTAATTAATATTTGAGCACGTACTGTTAAGCACCATTCAAGTATCTTTTGAGCCTAGGGACTGGTTATCAAGACAAACAGAAATTTTGTCTTCAGGTAACTTTTATCTTTGAGGATTACTGATTATCATGGACTGAACATTTGTATCCTCCCAAAATTCATATTTGAAATCCAAAGCCCCCAGTGTGATAGTATTAGGAGGTATGGCCTTTGGGAGATAATTAGATAATAAGGGTAGAGCTCCCATTAATAGGATTCAGTTCAGTTCAGTTCAGTCGCTCAGTCGTGTCCAACTCTTTGAGACCCCATGAATCGCAGCACGCCAGGCCTACCTGTCCATCACCAACTCCCGGAGTTCACTCAGACTCACGTCCAGCGAGTCAGTGATGCCATCCAGCCATCTCATCCTCTGTCGTCCCCTACTCCTCTTGCCCCCAATCTCTCCCAGCATCAGAGTCTTTTCCAATGAGTCAACTCTTTGCATGAGGTGGCCAAAGTACTGGAGTTTCAGCTTCAGCATCATTCCTTCCAAAGAAATCCCAGGGCTGATCTCCTTCAGAATGGACTGGTTTAGTGCCCTCATAAAAGAGAACAAAGAGAGCTCTGTATCCATCTTTCAGCTTGTTGACGACACAGTGAGAAGTTGGTAATCTCCAATCAAGAAGCGGGCTCTCACTAGACACTGAATCTGCTGGTGCTTTGATCCAGGATTTCCTGCTTCCAGAACAGTGAGAATAAATGTCTTGTTTGTGGACCTGGTCTGTGATATTTCTCTTATAGCAGTCTGTACTGATGAATGCACTGATAGCACCCTACTTGCCATGTTTCTAGTTGGAATTGGTTGAATTCTTTCTCCCATGAGCTCTGAGAAATACCATTTTGACAGAACAGGTTATGAGCCTTATCCCAATTCTTCTTTCTAACCCTATCAGACTCATCTCTTTTTCGTGTGCTCTGTCTCTTCAGTCGAGTCTGACCCTTTGCAACCCTATGGACTGTAGCCCACCAGGCTCCTCTGTCCATGGGATTCTCCAGGTAGGAATACTGGAGTGGGTTGCCATACCCTCCTCCTGGGGATCTTCCCAACCTGGGGATCAAACCCACATTTCCTGCCACTCCTATGTTGCAGGCAGATTCTTTTGCCCACTGAGCCATCAGGGAAGTCCCATCTATTTCATAGGGTTTTTTATTAACTCAGTTGAATTTGCACCATTCACAGTGGCAGACATGCAGGATTTATGAATTCCTTTTATTCTGTCTGCATTGCTTCACCAGCAGAGAGGTCTTCAGGGCATGCAAAGCTGGACCATTCCCCCAGGCCTGAGTTCTGCGTTCTGGTAATAGGTAACAGACAGGGAGTAAGAGATGATTTCCTTTCAGGTGAAGTACAAAGAAAAAATAGAGCCACACATATGTGAACTTAGTGCCACCTCCTAGCTAAAACATACAGGACAGTTCTTCCCTCTTCCAGACTTCCCTCCCTTTCCGTCTCAGACTGCAAGTTGCTCTTCTTTTATCTGCTCTTTCAAGGCTGATATTTACTTGAAAACAAACATATGAACACCATCCCACTTAACTTCATCCATAAACACGTGTTCCATGGGCACATAATGGGCTAGGGGTTAGTGGCAGACAGCACTACATGTATCCACACTTAGAAACATTCCGTGGCTTAACCCAGCTTTCTGCTTCCTTGGGCTATATTTGGGTTCTTCAGTGTCATGGTTTCTACCCTGTTACCTGGATCCAGTTAGATCTAGGGCTTGAGGGCAGGGACAGAACCTTCTTTTCCTTTGGTAATTCCTGACCAGGCCAACTCCAACAGACTCCGATGCTTTTCACACATTTTTTCCTCTTTAATTTACACTATGTGTGTACGTCCTTAGTCACTCAGTCATGTCTGACTCTTTGTGACCCGATGGACTATAGCCTGCCACGTTCCTCTGTCTATGGGATTTAGCAGGCAAGAACACTGGGATGGGTTGCCATTTCCTTCTCCAGGCAATCTTCCTGACCCAGGAATTGAACCCGCATCTCCTGCACTGCAGGTGGATTCTTTACCTCTGTGCCACAATTGCCTGCAATGCCTGCCTCCCACAGCTGGGTGAGGACATGGAACACTCCTCACAGAGCTTTGTCTGCTCTGATCATTGGTTTTCCCTCCTTCCTATAGACAAAGTAACCAAGACATAGTTTTGGACTCCAGGATTTTAAAGTTTTTTTTTTTAACATCTATTTTCTGAGTTGAACTTAGAACTGTGATCGTCTTGACCGAATGAAAGTACACAGCTGCCCTCTGTGAAGAAGACACATGCAGATATTTCCAAATGATTAGTGAGTTGTGGAGAGCCTTCCAAGAGTCATCTTCTATTAATATTTTTATAAAATGCATGGAAGGGACTAACTATAGTCCTAAATGTAACTAAGGGAAAAGTCTAGAACTTGGCTGTTCATTTTGGTAGCAACTAGCCATATGTGGTTATGAAGCACTCGAGATTCAGCTAGTCTGAACTGAGATGTGCTGTAAGTGTAAAACACACCTCAGATTCAAAACACTTAATAGGACAAAGGAATGTAGAATACTTCATTTAGAAATTATTTTACTAATTGCTTGTTGAAACAATACTTTAGGTATCTTAACATTGGATTAAGATATACTATTAAAATCAAGCTTCCACTTTTCTTTTTACTTTTTAAAAATGTGACTCCCAGAAAACTTAAAATTACATATGAGCTTGCATATATTTCTATTAAAGAATACTGGTCTAGAAGAAATTTTTTTTTTCTGGGACTGCTTTTATCTAACCATTTAAACTAGCTTAGAATTAAACTGCCACCTTTGCTTGAAAAATATCTGGCATGTAACACCCAGGCATAATTACTTTTCTGCTTCGACCATGTTACTATAGGAGCAAAGTTATGGTGTAATAAAGAACAACTTAAGCTAATAACTTGTATATGAAAATAGTTACATCTTCATTGTGGGAACCACAAGGTACCCATACTGTTTCAATGCACACACAAATCCCCTTTATAATGATGCTTTTTCATTCATTTAGCATGCCTTTATTATTATTAATACAACAATGAAAATACCATATATATCAGGGTGAAAGCATCTATTCTGGATAATCAAACCTATAAATCTTGTGACTGCTCAGATGTAGCCAATTAACTCCCCTTTCTCTGAACTACAGCGTAGCAGATGGTGCAAAAAGGGTGGCCACAGATTCTTGTCATACTCTTGACTGAATGATGTAATCACAAGAGCCATGGAAACTAGTGGGGAGGTTCAAGTTTTTCAGCCACAAAAAATGCTCCTTTTAGGAGCGTAAACATAAGAAATGTTTCTGTTCTTTAAAATGTTGACATCTTCATGAGCTATGTAAAAGTTCTCATCAGTACATTAACAGAATCCTTCATGCTATACCAGCAGAGCCTTTCTCTATATCTCTGATTTCTCACTTTTGATAGCATGTCTCATGCTTTTTTAAAAAAATTGAAATATAGTTGATTTACAATGTTGTGCTAATTTCTGTTATACAGCAAAGTGATTCAGTTATACACATATATATATGTATATATATATTTTTCCATAGTCTTTCCCACTATGGTTATCACAGGATATTAAATATAATTCCCTGCACTATATAGTAGGACCTTGTTGGTTATCCATCCTGTACATAATACTTTTTATCTGCTAATCCCAAACTCCCAATCCATCTCTTCCCCACCCTCCATCTCCTTGGCAACCACAAGTCTGTTCTCTATGCGAAGAGGCTTTGTTTTTAAATATAATTGTTTCACGATGTTGTGTTAATTTCTGCAGTGCAACACTGTGAGTTAGCCATGTGCATACATATATTCCCTCCCTTTTGAGCCTCTCCCACTCCATTCTGTCTGTGTAGGTCATCAGAGCACCTTGCTGAGCTTCCTGTGCTATGCAGCAGCTTCATGATAGCTATCTGTTTTACACATGGTCGTGTATATATGCCAGTTCTACAGTCTCAATAAACCAGAGGTAACGCTTTATAAAGAATTCTAGTCACATTTCATATTCCTTTTTTGATTTGTCTGTAGCAGTAAGCTGTGTTGATGTTGTGTGTGTTGTGGGGGCGGGAGTGAGAAGGAAAAGCAATCTGTAGATAAAATGTGGGCAAAGTAGGATTGACATGGGTGATGATCTTTTGTTTTCATTCAGTTTTTAAGATCTTCGTATTAAAAATTCCTGGTTACAATGTTTAAACGGTTTGGTGATGCTACCTAAATAGTTGTTGAATTGACTAGTTCTACCACTAAGGTAGAGTTGGTGCGAAGAGTTGACTCATTGGAAAAGACTCTGATGCTGGGAGAGATTGGGGGCAGGAGGAGAAGGGGGCGACAGAGGATGAGATGGTTGGATGGTATCTCCTACTCGAAGGATGTGAGTCTGAGTGAACTCCGGGAGTTGGTGATGGACAGGGAGGCCTGGCGTGCTTCGATTCATGGGTCGCAAATAGTCGGACACGACTGAACGACTGAACTGAACCACTAAGGTAAAATGTAAACTTTGAAATTTCAAAGATTAGGAAACTACACTTCATGATCACATGAAATTTGACTTGAAGGAGGGTGTGTGTGTGTGTGTGTGTGTGTGTGTGTGTATCCCCTGGGCATAATTTATTTTGGATATATGGAAACTTGGTCTTATTGAATTAAAATTTGCCCCATGATTTTAACGTTTTTTTTTTTGTTGTTGTTAAGCTGTGTTCAGATAATGGTTCATACTGAATTTTTTAGAGCTTATAATGGCAGACTTCTGAAGTGCCTTGATATGGTTTAAAAACCTGAATAAAATAAAGCTTTCATATTCATACCCTTCTCATTCAATATTGTTTCTTGCCTCCAAATCTTCTTTATAAAATAGTGCAGATTTCAGTTTCTGTTTGAGTTGTTCATCATTTTTACAAACTATAGGTGACCTTTTCATAAATTTGTTTTTGGATAAAAATGATATCCAAAAGATATCTCCAAAAGATATCCTAGAAGATATCTTACCAGGTAAAACCCTGTTGAAACCTGATAAGTGGGGTTGAAAAAATCCTATTCTATAAAATGAAGGTTTAGGATATCGTGAGCTTAATAAAATGAGGGTGAAGATCCTGTTCATCTAGCTACCACAGTGTTTGCGGAGTTTAGCTGAGGAATCCAAATCTGAAATCTGTCTGCATCCCAGCTGCAGTGTGATGACACCTAGTGATGGTCGTCCTCTCTCACTTAACCAGTATTACTGGCGTGATCCAGAGTCCTATGAAAGGCCAAGAGTTCTCTGACAGCAGCAGCAATTCTAGGAAATCTCCTGGTTAATTTGTGCCCATTTCATGGGCCTCATCTTGGGAGACTGAGCCAAGAGAACTCCAGGGATCCACGGAACCCCTCCCTTCTTCCCTACCTTCCAAGAAGGGGCTAAATGCCACTTCCAACAAACCACGATCCCCTCACATTTCACTCCATTCCTTCCCTCCTCATAGAAAAACTGTAGTTCAGCAGATCTGGGAACAGATATTGGGTGGAGAGAAGAACTCAATTACGTTGTATCCTTATCATGAGGCTTCTCTGGTGGCTCAGACGGTAAAGAATCTGCCCGCAATGCGGGTGGACTTTTGTTCAATCCCAAGGTCAGGAAGATCCCTTAGAGAAGGGAATAGCTGCCCAATCTAGTATTGCCTGAAGAATTCCATGGACAGGGGAGCCTGGTGAGCTACAGTCCATGGTGTCCCAAATAGTTGGACATGACTAAACAACTAACACTTTGACTTTTTATCCTTATTGTGAGGCCTGTTAGTGTGAGGTTTCACTAAAATTTTGTTATTTTCAGTGAAATATCATAGGAATGAATTTGGCAAAAACTGTACCATCTACTTGGCTTCCCCTCCAGGAGCTGCAGGAAACAGGTTTGATCCCTGTGAGTTGGGAAGATCCCCTGGAGGAGGGTATGGCAACCCACTCCAGTTTTCTTGCCTGGAAAATCTCATAGACAGAAGAGCCTGGCAGGCTATAGTTCATATCATTGCAAAGAGCTGGACATGACTGAAGTGACTTAGCATGCTTTCAGGTACCATCTACTAAGGTGAATATTTCTAGATTTTAGCTCCCATATAATTTCAGCTCATGCCTGTAGATAGCTAGTAAATATGCAGAGTCTACTTATTTTCAATTTTTGGTTTATTTATTTAACTGAGGGATATTAACTTCATTAGGATATCCAGATGATATTTTACTAAATTTTTTGTTTTATTGCTTTCCCCATCCTACCCACTTTTTACTGATAAAAAAAAATTGGGGCAATTCACTTGCTAATCACAGATGAAAGACTATTTAAGTTTCAAATGTTAGGTAAATCCATGAAAGAATTCTCCTCCTGAGTACCTATAGCATTTGATTGGAAACAATTGTATTATATCTGAGTATTATCTCCTCTTATAGAATATAAAAAATTATCATTCATGAACAGGTTTAATTCACCTTTGAGTACCTCACATTGCAAAGAGTAGACCTTCCATGAATGTTAAAAAAAGCATGCGCACATACATATGTGCTTGCATAACATTCTGCAAAAACCAACAACAAAAAAGACAAGGCATTACCCTTAATCATAGCTTCTCAGTCTCCTCCAGCCAGAGTGAATAAGGAACCATGAGTGTAGCTCACTAAAACATTATGTAATCATGCTTAGCACACATGCTCCACAGAGAGCCAGAGTGTTTTCAGCCTCCTTTGTCACTTATTTGAATATCTGATGGAGGCACTGGGGATTGAAATCAGCTGTTTTTTTCATGCTGTAAAAGAAATGGAGCTGTAGCCACAGTCTTAATAAGCTTTCATTCCAGCTGAATGATTCTATCCAGAGAGACAGATTTTTTGAAGGCATGTTTATCCAATTCTCAGTAATTAAAACCTCCTCTACTCCAACCAGCAGTAGAGGAGACACTTCAAACATTTTGAAGGTGCTGTGGGAAAGTCACTTAATGTAGCAAGATATTTTAGATATGTGGGTTCTTGTTGCATGGTGAGAAACGAAAAGCTCATTTTGCTTAGTATCTTCCATGAAGAAGATTTAGGTTTCAATCAGTGGTGGTCAACAAGTTAGAATCTTTGCTGAGAGCTAATAAAATTGTCTAAGTCCCAGTTGTATAATAGTCATGAATTTAATTTTGTGTCTGGATCCTTAGCTTCAGAGAAATGGAGTAAATACTTTAGTGAGTTGGGGAGAGTGTGTTTAGGAGACATTTAAATGGAAATATGGACTCTAAGCCTGGTTCCAGAGACGGAATTCAAAAAACATAGAACCCCCACACCTCACCTATTCTTTGTGGATGTGTATATATTCATTTTCTTTCATAACTTTCATCAGATTCTCAGAGGAGTTCAAGGGTCCTCAAAGAATTAGAAACTCTAATTCAAGGGACTCAGCTAAGCAAATACGTTCTAATGGTTGTTTGGAAGCTTTAGGGGCTCACGTCCCTAGGATTCCTTATGGATGATTATAACAAATTCTTTGTGAATATTTGTGATTCATCTGGAAGAAAGGTAACACTTGGCCTTTGTGAATATTTGTGTCCTCTTAGACTTGTGCTGAATTCCTGTCAAAAACAGAGCCTTAAGAGGACGGATGTTCTAGGGAACAAAGCTGGGGGTGGGGAAGAGACAGAACATTTACGTAACAGGTCAACAAAATGGAATCCAGTCAGATAATAGCAAATGATATGGTGGAGGGTATAGACATTGTGAAGCAGGATAAACATGAAAGAGCAGAGAAAATCTAGAGGCAGTAAGACTTTGCCTGGGGGAGGGGAACCCACTTTCCACCTTCACATATTCTGTAGAAGAGAAGCTGCTGCTGCTGCTGCTAAGTCACTTCAGTCGTGTCCGACTCTGTGCGACCCCATAGACGGCAGCCCACCAGGCTCCGCCATCCCTGGGATTCTCCAGGCAAGAACACTGGAGTGGGTTGCCATCTCCTTCTCCAATGTGTGAAAGCGAAAAGTGAAAGTGAAGTCGCTCAGTCATGTCCGACTCTTAGCGACCCCATGGACTGTAGCCCACCAGGCTCCTTCGTCCATGGGATTTTCCAGGCAAGAGTACTGGAGTGGGTTGCCATTGCCTTCTCCAGAAGAGAAGCTAGACTGTTTTTACTCTTGAATGTTGGAGAAGGGTGGAATCGGGCAAGTATGGGATTTGTAGAGTTAGTGTTAAGAAGCTCTCCTTCTGTTGGAATCATTTAGCACTGGACTGAAATGCCTTATGGGAGGGAGTGTACAAGATAAGGTTGTATACATCTGTGTCTCTTTTCTATGGGAGGGGAGAGGGTGGGATGATTTGGGAGAATGGCATTGAAACATGTATACTATCAGGTAAGAAACGAATCGTCAGTCTATGTTTGATACAGGATACAGGATGCTTGGGGCTGGTGCACAGGGATGATCCAGAAAGATGATATGGAGTGGGAGATGGGAGGAGGGGTTCAGGATTGGGAACTCATGTACACCCGTGGCTGATTCATGTCAATGTATGGCAAAACCAATACAGTATTGTAAAGCAAAATAAAGTAAAAATAAAATTAAAAAAAAGATAAGGTTGGACAGTCATCCATGGGGAAGGTGGTAGAAGAGACGCTTACAGTCAGAAGACTTGTAGTAGATGATTTCCAAATTCATTAGCTCACTGTCAAGTTGTCATCTCTACTTAAACGTCCATGAGGCACCTGAGACTCATTGTATCCACATTAAACTCATGAATTTCTCCTCTAAATGTGATCTTCTCTAGTTCTCCATCTCAGTGAGTGGCCCCACCATCCACCCACTTATGCAAGCCTGAACTGTTTCTACTGCCTCTTCTTCAGTCCTCATTTCTGATCCATCACCAAGTCCCAATGATTTATCTCCTTGTGTGTACGTGTGCTAAGTTGCTTCAGTCATGTCTCCTCTTTGTGACCATCTGGGCTATAGCTCACCAGGCTCCTCTGTCCATGGGATTCTCCAGGCAAGAATACTGGAGTGGGTTGCCATGCTGTCCTCCAGGAGGTCTTCCTGACCCAGGGATCGAAATGGGGTCTCTTATGTTTCACTTTCACTTTTCACTTTCATGCATTGGAGAAGGAAATGGCAACCCACTCCAGTGTTCTTGCCCGGAGAATCCCAGGGACAGAGGAGCCTGGTGGGCTGCCGTCTATGGAGCGGCACAGAGTCGGACATGACTGAAGTGATTTAGCAGCAGCAGCAGCAGCAGCATGTTTCCTGCATTAGCAGGTGGTTTTTGTTTTTTTTTTTTTTTTTACCACTAGCACCACCTGGGAAGCCATTTACCTCCTTAATCTATCTCAAAATGTTCTTTTGCTCTAACCCTATTGTTACCCTGAAATCATGCCACTAATATCTCTTCCAGGTCACAGCAGTAGCCCACCTGTTGCTTTGTCTGCACTGCCTCTTGCTCTTTCCAGCCATTGTTCATACTTTGGCCAGTGTAATCTTATTAACACAAGTCTGATTAGGTTCTCACTTCGCTCAACTCTCTCCTGTCTGGTCACTCCTTAACACTTCAGTGGCTTCCCACTGCTCTAGCCACAGGACCTTTGCACAACACAGTTACCTCTGCTGGAGTGCTCTTCTCCATCTCCAAGCCCCATCCTGCCCCTAGCCCTTCACTTCTTAATACTTGGTTTTCTTCGAGAATTCAGTTCAATCATCACCTGCTCAGCTCTCTCTAACCTTTATGTTAAGCACTTTCCTTATTGTACTTCTTATGACAGCTGCTCTTCACCCCCTTTGCCACAGGTGCCATGTAACATTAATTAGTGTAAGCCTTTGAGTAATGTTGGTTTCCTCAATAGACAGAGTTTCTGTGGAGTCAGGGACTGTGTATTTTTACTGGCACAATTTAGTAGGTGCTCAGTGAGTAACAAATTCTCCAGCCCTGACCCAGGAGCTTGCGGGTAGGGATGATGCACTGAGTGCCAAGGCTTGAGTGGTTGAAGAAGCTAACTTTCCAGATTCACAGGGATCCTCACTAATGGCTGTTTCAGAGAGGTCATGGTTCTGGTAATTCCTTAATCCAGTGTTTCATCCCTCATCCCATCAGGAGTTTATTTTACAGTAGAGGAGATCTTTCTTCTTACTAAAACAGAAAAGATGAAGCTAGGGAGACAGCCCCTCCCCTCTTACCCAGATTAGCAGGTAGTGCAGTCCTCCCATAAGCCTGCCCAGATCCCAGGGGGAGAGGGTCTTTGAACTGGCCTGCATCTTGTTCCTGAATTGACTCCTCTAACCCAGTTGTACATCTCATAGCCTGTGGTTGCTTGTCCCAGTGCTTCTACACCTGCCATATATCCCCCTGGACTCTTATGTTTCTGTAGGTGGAACTTCCTGCTAATGCTCCAGTCTCATGGTCAGGACCCAGCAACATCCCACCAGGGTCTATCAACTTAGACCATTTCATCACATATCATAGAGAAAGACCCATGGTCATCGACTCAGTGCAGCACATAAAGCATGTTTATTTGGCAAAATATTACATTTGTTTACTTCATTACATTTGTTCACATTATTGCTTCACTAATATAGAAATAAGGACCTGAATGGGAAACTGGATTTCTGGAGACTACTGGGAGTAGCAAAGCACACTGGGTTCTATTTTTTTTATCGTTACCACAGTGACAAAATTGTGGTAAACAGCATTTACATTACTTATATTTTATTGTGCTTAGTTACTCAGTCATCTCCAACTCTTTGTGACCCCATGGGCTATACAGTCCATGGAATTCCCCAGGCCAGAATACTGGAGTGGGTAGCCTTTCCCTTCTCCAGGAGATCTCAACTCAGGGGTTGAACCCCCGTTCCTGCATTGTAGGTGGATTCTTTACCAGCTGAGCCACCAGGGAAGCCAAAGAATTTTACTGGAGTGGGTAGACTATCCTTTCTCTAGAGGATCTGCCCAACCCAGGAATCGAACTGGGGTCTCCTGCATTGCAGGCAGATTCTTTACTAGCTGCCAGGGAAGCCCATTCACATCTTCTATTTAGGCTTAAAGTAAATCTTATTCCAAATTTCACAATGCAGTGAGCTCTAGTGCATCACACTGTAAGTCACTTAACAGCATCTGTTGTTCCCCTCTGAATGCAGTGAATTTTGGCTTACATCACCCAGGAGTGAAATGCCAGCACTGGTGCAAGGGCCAGAGGCATTGCCCTCCTAAGAGAATGCTTTGAAGGGGCCCACTCTGCCCCAGCTGGCTGCAGTTTCCCCTTATCTAGTCTGGTGGAACAATCGGCTCTGTCCTGGTAGAAATCACAATTTTATTAATAAAGGGCACCCTTTGTGTCCTTTGGAGATGTGAGATGGTTCTTTGGGATCAGGAGCTGCTTTGGTTTGGTGGGATGTAGCTGCAATGCCAAGGCTGTTAGATGGTGTTCCAGACCTGGAGACTGTGGTTTGAGTCAAGCAGTTTATTTAGGAAGTGATCTCAGGACATTCTGAGGCAAGACAGGAAAACTGAGAATGTTATTGCTGTGGGTCCCGCTGGGGACCCAGAGAGCCCTTCAGAGCGCTGAGGGCTGAGGAGACTGGTGTGGTTATCCTCTGACTGGTTCTCCCTATCTTGTGGGCCACTCCTAAAAGTTCTGGCTTGCTCTGAACCCAGACTAAGCTTGTTCCTCAGCCAGAGGACCACTGCCCACACCCCGCCTGCCCGACCTGCCCTGGTTAGAGATGCAGGAAGTGTAGGCCTGTGTGGGAAGTGCCCCAGAAGACCCTTGGGATGGGCTGAAGCCATGTGGCATTGACACCATTTTTAAGATCATGTGAAGGGGGAACCCCCACCAGCTGGCACTCCTGTGCTCACTGGCTTTCTGCCTCTTTGGAAACTGTCACTAAGAAGCTAATGGAGGAGGGGGATGCACCTCTGGGCTGTAGTTAACTGGGCCCAGCTAACACTGATACCTAGGGCTCTGGGGCAGAAGCAGTAACTGGGGAGCAGAAGGTAGGAGGAGAATTGAGGTGACAGCACCAGGGGATGCCAAAGCTGGGACAGTGAATGGAGGTGGTGATTTGTCTTTGCATGCGGCTCGCAGGGATCAGGGAGGGACCAGTGGCCTGCGGCTAACTCCCTGGTAACAGCATCCTCTTGCACGCATCTTCCTTAGGCTGTGCTTTTTGTGATATTGCCTTCCTTGCTAGGATGTTCTCTTCAACCAGATGCCCCACACTGTACCACTAAATATGGGTGATGAGGGTAGAGGCTGTTTTGTAATTTACTTGTGTTTGCCCTGCTGAGTATGTATCTTGTCTGTGCTGTGTTCTCTGAACTGAAACGAATGGAATTTTATCCAGGTAGTTCCAGGGCAAGAAAACAGACTTTTGCTCACTTAGATTCTGGCTTATTCATGTAGGAGGTCACTAACAGAGTTGATTCAAGCTATTTAATAAATTGGTACTAACTCCCTTGTCTCCTAAAATTTGGACTAGGAATCAAAATGGATTAATGTGGGCATTGCCAGCAGAGTTCATTTTTCTCATCATTTTGGGTTAAATGGATCAAGGGAATCAAGGAAAGGAGCTCATTATACTGGTTTCTGTCATGTTTCATCATAACTACAATTTATACTTTTCCCCCTTTCCCACTCATTCCTTGCCTTTCTTTTCCTGCCCTTCCCTTTCTTCTATTCTTAATTTAGTGATCTTTTCAAATAAGATATTTAGAAAAAGCGCTGACCCATAAAACTGGACTTCTTTCCACAGAAAATGAGACTGTTCACATCTTTAAAATAAAGCTTAGCAGTTTAACATTAGGACAGAAGAAAAATATTTCTCAACCCAGTTTTAATTCAGGTGCACAATGCCCTGTGGAATGGTCTTAGAAAACCAGACAAAAATTAGAGTATTAAAGGCCAACCATGCCTTTGCTTGGTAAGGCATACACTATTAAGCCTTATAAATTTCAGTCCTTCTAACTAGCTTCATTTTAACTAGCTGAGAAAAATATAATCTGCCAAAGATGGTTTCCAGTGTTCAAAGTCAACTGAGACTGAGCTGTGTTCAGTAATTACAGCCTAGCAATTTCTAGGAGGTTCCATCCCCACCAGACCTGCTGTCTCATGTCCCCATTCGTAACATTGTTCATTATATTCAACCTGCTGCCATCACTCTGGAGCTTTCAAAGGTATTCTGGGGGCTATCTTGCTGTAGGACATGGATAATGAAATAGTTAGATGTGACTTGTATTATAATTGCCTCACCTAACCCCCATTTAGCTTGAAAAGTAGACTTAATAAAAGCAGGAGTGAAAGGCACTTTATGTTTTTAATAAGGAGTCTCATATGGTATTACCTGCTGTTTTTCATTGTGTGTCTCTTCTCATGGTTTTCCTTTGAGATACATGACAGAAGAAAGCCACGCACATCTCTTAATCTTAAAGCACTTAAGAATCTATTGCAGTAATCTACCAAAATCAGTCAATAACTTCAGGCTAACAGGGCTGATTTCCAAAGTACATATGTGTACTTACAGAGACAGGCATATTCATTCACTAGCAAGGGATGGCCATCTTATGTCTGAGAAACTAGAGGATTCCACTGTTATAATAATTTAATGTTCTGTTTGCAAAAGGTAATTATAAAACCCTCATTCCATCTTCTGCTCTGATGGGCTCAGGATGAATTTAAAATGGATTAAGAGGAAATGGCTAAGACGTTCTGTATTGCTGAACCCTGCCCGGATGTCATGATACACAAACAGTGAGCAGACTGCTGAAACTACTAAATACACACTGAAGAGATGACAGGCTCAAATGCAAGAGCGCCTGGATCTGCTAGAGAAAAAGGCTCCTAAAAATAGTGCTAACAATTTACAGAAGAGAAAATCTGACTCTGCTGCAGAAATCTTTGAAGGCAGAACTGCTTGGAGCTGGGTGTTATAAACATATTCATGATGTTATATTTGGAGAGGCATCTATTTTCTATGCACTAATGTCAGATGAGAAAGGGTAACAGCATTTATAGACCTGTAATACGTGAAGAAGGAAGAATTCTGCTGGTAGTCGGAAGGCCTTATTTCCTGATGAGCCTCTGCCACCAATTAGCTCTGTGCTTTCAGCAAGGCATCCTGCCTCTTCAGGCCTGATCTGTAGTATGAGTCTGTTAAACTGAGGCTGTTTGCCCTGTGCTCAAAGGTCCTGGCAGGTTGGATATCCCAGGAATTTCCCTAATTCTAGCTTATCTATGATGCTAAATTGATTGTTAATACGTAGGGACTACATTTCTCTAAACCTGTTTGATACCTCTCTTTTTCTTTTATGTCATTACATGTTTTTAAGTAAAAAAGTAAAGTATGCTCAAGCATAACAAGTCAAATAATATAGAGATTTAGAAAGAAAAGCCTTCAAACTTAAATCTCTCTCAAATCTCCATCTTAAAACTACTCATCTTAACCTACCTGAGGTGATAGAGGTAACAGCTTGATATACATTATTCCATTGTTTTCGCTATACTTTTATTCATGTTTTTTCCCTTATTTTTTAAAGCTTTTTAATTTGTATTGGGTATAGCTGATTAACAAATAGTGTTGTGATAGTTCCAGGTGAATAGCAAAAGGAACGCAGCCATACATATACATGTATCCATTCTCCCCCAAACTCCCCTCCTATCCAGGCTGCCACATAACATTGAGCAGAATTCTCTGTGCTCAATAGTATCCATTTAAACACGGCAGTTTAACCATACCTTTAATATACACTTATATACAAGTTGTTCTTTAAGTAAATTCTTCGATTAAAATGACATCAGTTTTCTTGTGATGGTTTATCGTGGACATTCTCCTAAGCTAAGGGTAAGCAAGCTATGGTTCACAGGCCACATCTGGTCATGCACAATGCCTTGCCTGTGATTATCTTGCATGACAAAGGCAGAGCTGAGTAGTTGTGACAGACTCCTTTTGTCAGCAGAGCCAAAAACATTTACTATCTAGCTCTTTAAAGAAAAATTTGCCAGTTCTTTTCAGTACATGTCGCTCCATTGCCTTGTTTCTAAAGAGTTGCATAATTCTCCATAGAAAGGATACTCAATATCAATTCATCTAAGTGGCTGAGGTCGTTGAAAAGTCCAGATGGCCACGGGCTTCAAGTGCTGTTGGGTCCGGGGACTGAAATCGTGTCTTCAGGAGTTTGTCTCCCACTGGCTCTTATTTCAGGTTTCTTTCAGCTTTCTAAGCTTTGTTCTCAGGCAGTCCTTCTTCTTTTACGGACAAAATAGCCATCATCAGTCTCAATCTTAAACAGTATTCAGCGGTGCTAAGAAGCCTTCTGTTTCCAGTAGTTTTATCAGACTTTCTTTGGGCTGGTGGCTCATCCCTGAACCAGGCACAATGGTCAGGAGCCAGTATTCTAAGGCCAAGCGTAGGCCACTTGCTCCCTCTCTGCATCTGAGGGTGAGACCGCTTTACCAAACATTCTAGAATGAAAGTAAAGAAGTGTAATTACCCACAGGATAACTGGGATGCAGTTATCGACAAAAGAGAATGAATACCAGGAACTTGAAATGACAAGATACGCATTCCAAGTGCAGATTTCCCAAGGCACTTTGCAAGGTTGGATAATTGTACCTTGAAAATTCCAATAAATATTGCTGGTGTACTTTCCAAAGAGTATGTTGTAATTGATCATAGTTGGTCTCAGCAGTGATTCTTGAGAGTGTTATGTCTTCTGTATTGTATCACCTCCACTCGTTATTATAACACAATTTTCCTTTATTGATCTGATGTTTGAAAAATGGCATCTCATTGTTTCAGTTTGCATTTCAGTGACAGCTAGTAAGACTGAGTATCTTTTCTTAACTTTATTATTGGTAATGCATGCTTATTCTTGTATTAAATATCACTTTACATCATTTGCCCCTTTTTATTGTGTAGCTTACATGTATGGAAGGTCTGAGTATATTAGGGATACTAGTCTTTTGTTCACCAGATGTGTTAAAAATATTTTTCGTCAATTTTTGTCTCTTAACCTCATTCATGGCATCATTTACTACATTAAAGAAATGTATATGTTAAACTCTATGACAGAAAGAAAGAGAGTGAAATCACTTAGTCATGTCCGACTCTTTGTGACCTCATGTCCGACTCTTGGTAGCCTGCCAGGTTCCTCCGTCCATGGGATTTTCCAGGCAAGAATACTGGAGTGGGTTGCCATTTCCTTCTCCAGGGGCTCTTTCTGACCCAGGGATTGAACCTGGGTCTCCCACACCGCAGGCAGACTCTTTACCATCTGAGCCACTAGGGAAGCCCAAACTCTATTACAGAGTCTTTCTAAATGTGGAAATAAATCTCAATCTCATTGGCCTGAGAGAACTGGGTGAAAGCATTATTGAAAGTTACATTTATCTCTATGCTGCTGCTGCTGCTAAGTCACTTCAGTCGTGTCCGACTCTGTGCGACCCCAGAGACGGCAGCCCACCAGGCTCCCCCATCCCTGGGATTCTCCAGGCAAGAACACTGAGTGGGTTGCCATTGCCTTCTCCAATGCATGAAAGTGAAAAGCAAAAGTGAAGTCGCTCAGTCGTATCTGACTCCTAGCGACCCCATGGACTGCAGCCCACCAGGCTCCTCTGTCCATGGGATTTGTTAGGCACGAGTACTGGAGTGGGTTGCTATAGGTCTATTTAAAATTCTTTTTAGAGTTAAATGATTTCTGTGTGTAGAGCACCATTTAGGCTTCTCTCTTGCTGTGGGTGGACGGTGGAAGATCTGGGCTCAGATACCTAAGACTTCGGTCTCTTCACCCAGGAGAGGTTGTCTGTTACTGGTACGGCTCATCTCTACCACTTAGGTCAATCAATAGAAGCCAAGGACTGCTTTCACTTGAAAATAAAGATGATGGATTCATAGCTCTCATTCATATTTTAAGTCTACTGAAATCACTTCAAATTATGCAAAATTTTTGCCAAATCATAAGATATTTTTGTTAAAATTTTTTTTCATATAATTTTGAAAAGGAAAATTATAGAGAGAAGTGTTTGTGTGTTTGTGGATATGAGTAGAACAATTTTTAAATCATTACCATAAAGATATGATTACAGCATTTCTGTGTGTAGAGTATGTGTACGATAAAACAGGATTTATTTTTTAATCTGGATTTTTAATCTACTTTTAAATCTATTCACCTCAAATCTGGATTGAGCAATTGACATAATCACACAGCAAACTGACAGAACAAAAAAAAAAAATGTAGGTTATGTTATTTTTCTGTTCTTATTGACTTGAATATCAAGAGTCTTACCGTAGTTTTAATTACCCAACACAGTCCTAGCACTTCATATTAGATTAGGATCTTTTAGAGGTGTGACATAAAATTGTTGGAGTTTTTTTCTTAAGCCATGCATATTTCTAGCTTTTTAATAAATACATCAAAAGATTTAGTTTTCCCCAAATAAATAAAGCCTTTTTATATTGGCTGTTGTTTTCTTTAACTGGTTTTTGCATTTGGCAACTGGTCAAAATTGTGGGCAGGCATTTTCTCTACTGAAACAAGAAACTGCTGCGGCATTAGTCACAAAGCAACGAAGAGCAGCTGGATGAAGGCCAGGCCTGACTACTCGGATCTGTAGTCAGCCTTTGCTTAATTAAGTGATATTTATTATGCGCTAAGTGATCTTTATTACTTATTATGACTAGAAATTTATGTCCTAGTTAATATAATATCTTATAAAGAAAGAATTATTGTATAAAATAAACATAGGTCACCAGTCATAAAGAATTAAACAGCTAAATTCTAAGTATTTGCTCTAACTAAATGTAGTTTGCGTGATTCATACCTGAGGGTCTCATGGAGTCTGCCTCAGAGTCATCGTCAGCATAAATATCTACAGTTAGCCTGTGTTGCCAATGCTGGTGAAGAGAGAATTCTGAATTTTAGAATGTAAAGCTAGATCAATTAATCTCACGCAAAATTCATTCCCCCAACTCACATGCCTTCTGGTTGAGGTATAATAATAATAGTAACAAACACAAGAGTATCCTACCTTCCCTCTTCCCTTTACCCTGCCATTAAACCTATCAATCCTCTCAACAAGGTGAAAGTGAAGTCGTTCAGTCGTGTCTGCCTCTTTGCGACCCCATGGACAAGGTAAGCAGTATGAATTCTCCCTTTTTACAGATGAAGAAATGGAAGACAGATAGATTAAGCACCTTGTCTAAAGATACAAAGAAACACAAAGAAGAGGCAGGATTCAAACCCGGGTAGCTTAGGCCCAGGGGCTATTTAATTTGTACATCAGGATTGCCACATAAATTACTGTGATGGTCTAGAATGGGGATTTAGGCTTGGTGACTTTAGGAAACTTTCCTCCCTCCTCCCAAGACACTCACTGTTTTAGCTTCGAGTGGTGATGACACATTTACCTCCATCATTGCTCTGCTTTGCAGATTGTGTGGATTGAAATATTATAACTGGTTGCTGTACACACTGCTGCTCCTGAGTTGCTGAATTGTTGGCAGCCTTAACCCTCATTTTTAGTTCCACCTGTTTTTCTTATTCTGCTCAGAGTGGAGATGAAAAGCAGCTGAGTTTCTATTTTAGTCTATTAATCGATCTCATTACTTGGAAGCCATTTTTTAAATAGAGCTCCCACCTTTTCCAGTTTTAGCAATCTGCTCATTTCTTCCTTAGTTCAACCCCTTAATCATTGTAAGGGCTCACCTCCCAACTCTCTCCAACATCTCTGTATTCCTGTGGAGCCCAGGATGGAAGGAATATTTCAGTATGTGTCAGGCCACAGAGAAGGGAAAGCAGTTTTGGCCTTCCTGTACTTTATGATTCTTTGCCGATCCAAGTTTCCATTTTATGTTATCACATGCCTCTGTCCTTTGTATCCTGGCATTTTTATTCAACATCATCCCTTTCATAATGAAAGGATGCAAGTTTCACTGCATGGACAGAGAAGTTGCTCTGTTCCTTTATTCCTTACACTCACCAAGTGCAAACAGTGCCTTGATTATATTTGAATCTTATTAAGGGCTTCCCTGGTGCTCAGAGGTTAGAGCGTCTGCTTCCAATGCAGGAGACCCGGGTTCGATGAATCCCATGGCCGGAGAAGCCTGGTAGGCTGCAGTCCACGGGGTTGCAAAGAGTTGGACATGACTGAGCGACTTCACTTCACTTCTTCAAAGAGGTTGTTGGCAGAACATATTTCACAACAAGAATCAGAACCACAGCTATTCTAAAAGTCACAATCTAGATAGTCAAGAATTCAGTCTCTGTTAGGATTTTTGAGATGTTAAAATTTGAAATAATTTGGAAAAAAACAATGGCCAAATATATGTGATTTATTTTTGCTTAAATTATTTAGTTTGGTAGCTGGTAGTTATTTAAAAGAACCAAAGTTTAATGAGATTCTGCTACTAAGTTACTCAGTTAAGTTCGTTTGTTGTTTTTTGGTGGAAGGTGGTTTATGGTTTTGTTACAGTGATGAAACATTAGATCTATCTTTGTATACCCAGGGCAAAATAATTAGCTTCAAATCCTTTCAGAAAAAAAAAAAAAAATGCCCCTTTTAAACAAATAGCTACTCGTCTTAATTAAACAGGTTTTTAATACCAGAGAAAGTTGAATGGAGAGTCTTAGAAATTTAAAAGCGAGTTTACAAAATCCTATGCCGCAAGCTGGGTCTGTAACTGTGGATGACAGAATCTTTAGTACAGAACTAAGAGATAGAACAAATTAAGGACTAATCATCAATCCACATAATTTAATGTGATTCCCCATTTTCTGTCACCAACTTTCATTAATCGTCCTATATTTCATTTGAGAAATGGAAATTATATACTTTTCTGCTTAGATCTACATCCTCTTGGTTGAAGGGTCTGGAATTTGTAATATCAAGTACTTAGAGATTAATGATCAGTGTAAGATATATGGATCCTTTAAAATATCAAAGATAATCTCTTCATAACTTATTACTTATTTGGCAGCTCTCTTATAGATGACGATAGATTGTGAATTTTTACAGAGTAAAATAATTCAACATGAAGGGCAACCACAGTGTTTTCTGTCTTTAAAATGCTATTTATTTTGAAAAATTTGCCTGCATACTCAGAAGATTCAGTTAAATGAATCAATTCGGTTCGTGTATTTGTATTAGTTTAATTTAAAATATAATGCATTGAAACAAAATTTAAATAATACATAGGTAAAATTAAAAAAACAGAAATTACCCTTTCTTATTCTTTTAATTTTCAAAAAGGAAAAAAAAAAAACCTCAAAAAGATTAATAGAATCCTTTGTAAGAGAAAATAAGGATTGCACACTACTGGTGGGAATATAAATTTAAAAAAATGAAGAAGGATTTGGCCAAAAACACCACCAAAACTTTAAATTTGTATACTATTTGACCCAGAAATTTCATCTTAGTAATAAATCATACAGAAAATTTCAGTTATCCTATAAGAAAGTTCAAAGATGTTCATTCCAATATTATTTGTAATAGAAAAAACAGATAACTGAAATATTGATCATTAGGCAGGGTGTTTCATGAATTATTATGCATTCCTCTGAAGGACATATGGCTTTACAAAATGTGGTCAATATAGATATGATAAATTGTCAAGAAAAAATGTAGAATTCTACCTTATTCAGGTAATATGCTATAATTATTTTTTTCTTGCTTAATTTTTTTGCTTTCCCCTTAGGTTTATAATTATCTTGTTATTTTGTTTTCTTAGCTTTCTATGTACTTATCCCTTGTGGTGGTGAAGTCGCTCAGTCGTGTCCAACTCTTTGCGACCCCGTGGACTGTAACCTACTAGGCTTCTCAGTCCATGGGATTCTCCAGGCAAGAGTACTGGAGTGGATTGCCATTTCCTTCTCCAGAGATCTTCCCAGCCCAGGGATCGAACCCGGGTCTCCTGCATTGGAGGCAGACGCTTTAACCTCTGAGCCACCTCTTTAATGTCTCTCTCAATTTTCTTAATCTACTATGATGAAACACATCAGATAAAATAGCATATCAGCTTGTGTCCTTGAGGACATCTGTCCTGGAGTTCACTGATCCCCTCAATTCTTAGCTGGTTGCTGTCTAGTTACCATCTTGACCTCCATATATCATCATCCCAAGGGGAACTCTTCACCTTTCTCCTGAGTTGCATCCTCCATTTCCTGCATCCAGTGCCTTTCTTTTTTTCTGGTGTACTCCATCATTTTGCCAAAGTACTTCCTTCTATAACTTCATGAGAAAGTAAGTGTTTTGCAACCTTTAGCAGATGTTGTTGGTGCCATCTTTGGATTGTTTTGACATTCAAAATTCTGTATCTGTTGCTGGGTATGACTGCAAGCACTTCTGGCTCTCCATCTGAGGGTTTCTCTTTGCTCATATGTGGGAGAGCCTGTCATCTGCAGACAATGATGGATCAGCTTTCCACCCCTTGGCAAGGATGGTTAAAATGTATGTTCTCCCTGTCTCCTGCTGTTCTCAGGAGGATTGATTCTCAGTTGTCCATAGAGGGGATCTTCTCAATAAAGTATCCTTTTTTCCCCCCTCTCCTCTCTTCCTTGTCTGAATTCTCCATTCTCCTACTAGTGTTCCCTAGGATCACCTGCAAATAAACTATTTGCACTAAAACCCTCATTCCAGGAGTTGTTTCTGAGGGAACCCAAGCCAGGCATATCTCTCATACCTGAAAAGAACTTTAGAATTGACCCCCATATCTATATGTTATTTTAGCTAGATATAGAATTTTAGATTGGAATCATCTTCTGAAATTTGAAGTTATTGCTCCAGTATGTTTCAACTTCTACTGTTTTTGAAAAATTGAGCCATTCTGATTCCTGATCTTTTGCATGTAACTTGATTTTTTTTCCTCTCTCTAGCACTTTTAGGGTTTTTTTTTTTTTTTTTGNTTGCCATTTCCTTCTCCAGAGGATCTTCCCAGCCAGGGATCGAACCCGGGTCTCCTGCATTGGAGGCAGACGCTTTAACCTCTGAGCCACCTCTTTAATGTCTCTCTCAATTTTCTTAATCTACTATGATGAAACACATCAGATAAAATAGCATATCAGCTTGTGTCCTTGAGGACATCTGTCCTGGAGTTCACTGATCCCCTCAATTCTTAGCTGGTTGCTGTCTAGTTACCATCTTGACCTCCATATATCATCATCCCAAGGGGAACTCTTCACCTTTCTCCTGAGTTGCATCCTCCATTTCCTGCATCCAGTGCCTTTCTTTTTTTCTGGTGTACTCCATCATTTTGCCAAAGTACTTCCTTCTATAACTTCATGAGAAAGTAAGTGTTTTGCAACCTTTAGCAGATGTTGTTGGTGCCATCTTTGGATTGTTTTGACATTCAAAATTCTGTATCTGTTGCTGGGTATGACTGCAAGCACTTCTGGCTCTCCATCTGAGGGTTTCTCTTTGCTCATATGTGGGAGAGCCTGTCATCTGCAGACAATGATGGATCAGCTTTCCACCCCTTGGCAAGGATGGTTAAAATGTATGTTCTCCCTGTCTCCTGCTGTTCTCAGGAGGATTGATTCTCAGTTGTCCATAGAGGGGATCTTCTCAATAAAGTATCCTTTTTTCCCCCCTCTCCTCTCTTCCTTGTCTGAATTCTCCATTCTCCTACTAGTGTTCCCTAGGATCACCTGCAAATAAACTATTTGCACTAAAACCCTCATTCCAGGAGTTGTTTCTGAGGGAACCCAAGCCAGGCATATCTCTCATACCTGAAAAGAACTTTAGAATTGACCCCCATATCTATATGTTATTTTAGCTAGATATAAAATTTTAGATTGGAATCATCTTCTGAAATTTGAAGTTATTGCTCCAGTATGTTTCAACTTCTACTGTTTTTGAAAAATTGAGCCATTCTGATGCCTGATCTTTTGCATGTAACTTGATTTTTTTTCCTCTCTCTAGCACTTTTAGGGTTTTTTTTTTTTTTTTTGGTCTCTTTAGTATAATGTACTGTACTTTAAGACCACTTTCTTTTATTGAGATGTGCCCTGGATGAGCTCTTTCAATTCATGAAATGCCTACCTTTCAAATCTGGGACATTTTTGTGACTTTTAAAATAATATTTCTCCCTTATTTTCTCTGTCTTCTATCTGTGGAACTCTTATTATCTGATGTCAGGTCTCCTGAACTGTCCTCTAACTTTCTTAGTGTTTTCTACTATTTTTTCCCCACCTCTATCTTTTTACTATACTTTGGGGAGATTTTATTATTTTTCCATTTTATTTTTATGTTCTATTGAGTTTGTTCTGCAACCTTAAAATTTAATTTCAAGATTTTTAAACTAATTTTTCCTTTAAGGTTTTACTATGATATTTATTCTTATTTTTTTAATGCTATTATCTTTGCATATTTCACTAAATATGTGAATAATAGCTTTTATGTGAAGTTTTACTCTTCCATAATCTCTTTTCTCCAAGTATTTTTTCCCTCTCTTTGTTTTGAGCTACACTGTTTATGTTAGAAAATTTTCTCAGTCATCTGGTGATCCTTGGTTGACTCCTCAAGAACACTCAAAAGTTGATTGAAAACTCTGTGGGTATGAATGGAATTGCCACCTGTGTGTTTCACTGCAATATCACATGATCAAGGTACTATATAATCTCTATGTTTGCTACTTTTAATTATTTAATAATCCTTTATAGAGTAAATATAATGAGGAAATTACTGGTATTAAGCTACTGATTAATATTGAGTATGAATTTAAAGTTCTGCTACTAGAAACAATTCTCAGATGGATGTCATTTTATACATGTTATTTTCTTGGAAGAGAGTTAATTTTCTATGCTTGTCAGGAATATGCAATGGAACAAGAAATACTCCAATTAGGCCTCTATGATGGCAACATTGTGATAAGTTTATTGCCTTCCCTCAGAATAAACCTCTTTTTTTAATAATCCTTTATAGAGTAAATATAATGAGGAAATTACTGGTATTAAGCTACTGATTAATATTGAGTATGAATTTAAAGTTCTGCTACTAGAAACAATTCTCAGATGGATGTCATTTTATACATGTTATTTTCTTGGAAGAGAGTTAATTTTCTATGCTTGTCAGGAATATGCAATGGAACAAGAAATACTCCAATTAGGCCTCTATGATGGCAACATTGTGATAAGTTTATTGCCTTCCCTCAGAATAAACCTCTTTGTGAGCCTAGATCAATGGGTGAATGAGTATGTCTCTTTAGACTCTCTCAGATGCAAAGCCAAGTTCATCTTAATTTTATGCATTGGAGTATCATTCTGTTGTTCAGCTTTAGAGAGGGAAATATTTTTCTAGAGATGGTACTTTCTTAGAAAGCCTAAAAATGTCACTGACAGAGAGATTTAAATGTAGAACTCAATGGTTCCATAATGCTAAGCACTTAAATATGTGGTGATTGTAATGATGATAGTGATGTAGGATAGGTAGGCAAGTAGACAGATTATATTTTTCCTAGTTAGCTTTGCTGAGGTAGTGATAACGTGATTATAAAAAGAAATTTGCCTTTTAATACTTTTGAACAGATTGGCATGCCCGTCTATTTCTCTCAGAAACTGAGCTCTCTAATAAAATATCTCTATTTTTTCTCTGTTTTATCTTAAAACCTGAGGATAGTTGACAGTAAATAACAAGTTGATTGATGGACTTATAACCCTTCATTTACTCTCTTCAAAAGCATTATTTTAACCATTGTTAAATGGTTGGAATCCTACCCCCAGTACCTTAATATATGACCATATTTGGAGATAGGTCTTTTCAGAGTTAACACAAGAGTTAACACAAACCATTAGGGTGGGCCTTAATCCAGTATGACTGGTATCTTTATAAAAAGGTAGTATTTGGATACAGATACAGTCACAGAGGGAAGATTATGTGAAGAGACAGAGGAGAGATGTGTCATCTCTAAACCAAGGAGTGGTGCCTGGAGTAGATCCTTCCCTTGTAGGTCTCAGAAGGAGCCGACCCTGCTGGCACCTTGATTTTGTACTGTTAGCCTCCACTAACCATGAGATGAAAAATTTCTGTCGTTTAAACCACTTGTTTGTGGTATTTCATTAGGGAAACCCCAA
>SJXQ01011738.1:0-10521 GCA_006408695.1 Aepyceros melampus
TCGACAGATGGCTGGATAAAGAAGTTGTGGTACATATGCACAGTGGGATATTACTCAGCCATAAAAAGGAATGCATCTGGGCCAGTTCTAATGAGACAGATGAACCTAGAGCCTATTATAGAGAGTGAAGTAAGTCAGAAAGCGAAAGTCAAATATCGTATAGTAACACGTGTATATGGAACCTCAAAAGATGGTACTGATGATCCTATCTGAGGGCAGCAGAGGAGACGCAGACGTAGAGAACAGACTTTTGGCCACAGTAGGGAAATAGGAGGGTGGGGTGATTTGAGAGAGTAGCTTTGGAGCGTACACTTTACCGTATGCAGAAGAGAGAGCCAGTGGGAGAATCATATACGATGCAGGGAACCCCAAGCCAGGCTTTGTGACAACCTAGAGGGCCAGCGAGGGGAGGGAGGGGGCAGGAGGCTCAAGAGGGAGGGGCCGTATGTATACCCAGGGGCCGACTCAGGGTGATGTATGGCAGAGACCATCACAATGTTGTAATTATCCTCTAATTAAAAATAAAAATGGAAAAGCAGGAGTAACTGGCTCTTCTCTCCGCTCCGAGACTGCTGTTTCAAGGCTCACCCCTGTGAGCTGTGCTCTGTGCTGAGGGTGACTGATGGGCACGCATGTGGGCAGTGCAGTGCAGCGGGCATCCCGGTCCTGATGGGCACGCGTGTGGGCAGTGCAGTGCAGCGGGCATCCCTGTCCTGATGGGCACGCATGTGGGCAGTGCGGTGCAGCGGGCATCCCTGTCCTGATGGGCACACGTGTGGGCAGTGCGGTGCAGCGGGCATCCCTGTCCTGATGGGCATGCATGTGGGCAGTGCGGTGCAGCGGGCATTCCCGGTCCTGCACACGGAGCTGTGCCTTCTGCCCTTGGCCCTGGGTCAGCTGTGAGCATGGGCTCTGTGACGCCTCCTGAAGGCCTCCCTGCAGATGCTTCCCAGAAACCTGCTCTCCTGTGAGAAGCCCCACCCAGCAGGGCCACTTGGGAGGAGTGAGTGCCCGTCCCCACCGGGCTTCCTGAGCTCACAGCTGGCAAGGCTGAGACTCTCCTGCAGTCGCTGCCATCGGGGATGGTAAGAAGGACCTGAGGCTGGAATCGGGGAAGGAAAGGTGAACATCTGGGAGAGGGTGGAGTTCTCCATGAACGTCCTTGAATAATGTGCTTATAGATTGTTTCCAGAAAAATGAATCACAAGCCGAAAAACCTTTCCATGTACTGCAGTGTCTACTCTTGATGCTTCTTGAGTTTTGATATCATGTTCTTGATATTTCGTTTCTGGGGTGCACTGTCATCAATAATCCCTTAAAATTATTAATTTGTTTACAATTTTTTAAGTTCAGAGAGCACAGAATAATTAAACACTTAAAGAACACAGTTCAATCGATGTTTAATACACACAGTAAATACGGGCTTAAGTTAGCCGTCGAGTTTCTGAAGTGGTCCACTCTCATCTTTCCAAGCAGTGCCTGAATCACCATCTGGGGACATTGAAGTGACAAAACAGAGAATACCTTGGGTGGCATTATGGAACAACTCAGCTAAGCCTGTGGAAACTCTCTCTGCTTGTCAAAATTGCTGATAACTGTTCCCTGGAAAAGGGTGGATTTGTAAACATTTTGATAACCCAAGGAATCTTGAATCAACCCCCCTGTATTGCTACAGGAGCACGGACGCCCTCTCCACATTCCTCTCTGCAGCAGGGATGTGCCTCCTGATGCCGGGAATCGGAGGGAGGAATGGGACTAGGAGCTGGGGAGGAGGGGAGACACCAGCAAAGTTGGGGTAACAGTTGGAACCCGTCCCAAGAAACTCAGGCGCTTTGTGTGGCTGACAAGCAGTGAAGGGCCAGGCCCGGAGTTTGTAAGCATCGACGTTAAACGGTGATTCAAAAAGAGCTCTGTGTACAGCTCTTTGATGTCCTTCATAAATATGTGTTAAAATCTTGGAGACACATTGCATGCAAATCCAGAAGCCACGTAGCCCAATTGGAGGGCTACAGTCCTCTCCTCACTGTCCCGAGAACCACAGGAGAAAATGCAGAGAAAACCGCAGCCAGGAGGAATCGTGAGACATCTACTAACCCACACGCTGTAATTCAGAGACAAGCTGCCTGGTGCAGGCCGCCCCGAGTTGTCAGAAGAGTTGCTCAGAGCAGGAAGGAGCTGAGCCCAGTTCCAGAGGGCGGGCAGGGCCGGTCGTGCCATCTCTCGGGGGCAGAGAGGAGCCCAGGCTTGTGAAGCCGCGGGCATCTCGGGCGATGGCCCCGGGGGGCAGGGGCTCTTGCTTCGGGTCCCTTCCTGTGACTCGAGGCTCTTGTGGGAAGCAGAGCACACCTTGAGGCAAAAAGCGGGAGCTTCTCCACCGCAGGGCAGAAAGGTAAGTGGGTAGAAGTCTCAGAGAGCCGGCCATCAGCCACTGAACTGCAGCAGCAACACACCCTGCGCCTGGTGCAGTCCCTGCCCCAGAAACCGCGGCGCTGCCCCACCACCAGCCCTGTCGAACAGCTGAGCCGGGAGCGGTGTCTCGGAGACAGGACGCAGCAAGCAGAAAGGACCAAAATAAAAGCGGAAGGACTGTAGCAGAAAGCACAAAAGACAGACACAAATTTACGTCAGAAGCAAAAACCAAGAGTGATTGCTTGGTGTGGTTCCTAAAACTGCTCATTAAAGAAAATTTCTGCAGACATGAGGAGTGTGGATAGTTTTGAGAAGAACTAAACAAATGAAAAGGGGGCTAGCAAAGACATCAGTGGAACTAAGGAGAAAGTGGCCGATGATAGGGAAGCAAAGGGACTCGAGTGCCTGAGGAGTGTTTGGAGCAGCACAGTGGAGAGTGAGAGAAACAGCGCAGGCTGACTGCGCGCATCCTTCTCGCAGCCCAGTCAGCAGCCCTGCCCTCCTCCACCAGGGAGGAGGCAGCCTGCACCCGCCCGCCACCATCAGTTCACCGTTTGGGGCGCGGAGCAGAAGAGGACAGGGATCTCAACTCTGAAGAACGAGGTGAAGCAAGCAAGATGGCTCCTGAAAAAATTGTTTAAAGCCAAGGAAACCAACGCTAAGTGAAAGTAAACGGTCAGAAGCTGAGAGTCACAGAGTGCAGCCCTGTCAACAGAGGCAGCTCTCACGGCCCTGCTGACTGTGCCAGCGACCCAGGGCACCAGAACCTGCCCCGCAAACAGGGAGGCGAAGACAGCGAGGGGGCCGTGGAGCCCCGAGGGAAACGCGATGGAGCACGTGGGCAGGCCAACCCCGGAATGTGTCAAAGCAGAACTTTGGATATGAGTGTGAATGCTCTCAAATTAAGTTTCAGAGAGTAAGTGCCGCGTGTCAAATGTTGCCGTAAGGCAACATTTAAAGATGTTGACATACAAACTCAGAAATCACTGGGGCAGGAAAGCTTTGACTAGATCACACGGGTCAAATTACTCTCCTGTACCTGAAAGTTCAAAGTCACTGTTTATAATGACACAGCCAGGGCTAGAGGTTCCGGCATGATGTGCCCCGACAGGGATTGTCAGTGGGTGACCTCACAGCAGCGACAGGTGACATCCATCAGGAGCCTGGGCAGGTGCCTGAAATACGAGGGTGTGGACAGACAGGAGCAAGGGCACTGATGTGAGTTCTGGGAACAAGGGTTCCCTTCCTGTGCTTGGTAGAAAGAGAAGAAAGCTTCCTCAAAATCAGGGATTTAACCTTCCTTTTCCCATCATGTCAAAGCTCGTGACGCACTAAATTCAGTCACTTGAACGTCAGGAAGTGCCAACCTAAGGGGAACTTTGCCACTAGTGGTCATGTGCGTGCTCGGCCACTGCAGGCCTGTCCGACCCTGTGGCCCCATAGCCTGTAACCCACCAGGCTCCTCTGTCCACGGCATTCTCCAGGTGAGAACACTGGCGTGGGTTGCCATGCCCTTCTCCCTGCGATCTCCCCAACCCAGGGACCGAACGCTCGTCTCTCACGTTTCCTTCATTGGCAGGAAGGTTCTTTACCACTGGCACCACCTGGGAACCCCCCACGAGCAGTGGCAGTTGGCATTAAAAGTCACTAATCTATTTCTCTGTCATAAAACAGACCCTTGACACTCGTGGTGACTTTCCTGCTACAAACGGTCTCTCCTCCGACCTGATGACCTGTAGCCTCGGAAGGGTCTGCACTCCTGGTCTCTGCCCTCACTGGCTCATAGACCTGTTCTTCCTTGAGGTCACCCTCCACCACCCCCTTCTGCACCTTCCTGACAAATTCTTCAAGCTCTGAACTCTAGAAGGTTGGATACATTTTCTTTCCACTGTTTCCTATCACAAGATTAAGGTATCAATAAAAAATTACAGTCATAGTTATGCAAAAGGACAAATAAAACAGGACTCTCAGACGATATAGTGAAAGTGAAGTCACTCAGTCGTGTCCGACTCTTTGTGACCCCATGGACTATAGCCTACTAGGCTCCTCCGTCCATTGAAATTTCCAGGCAAGAATACTAGAGTGGGTTGCCATTTCCTTCTCCAGGAGACCTTCCCCACCCAGGGATCCAAGCCGGATCCCCTGCACTGTGGACAGACGCTTTACTGCCTGAGCCACCAGGTAAGTCCAGACTATATAATTATGAGTCTAGTACAGACCCAGGGAACCGGTCAGATTACACATTCCTGGATCCTACCTGTGAAATTATAGCCCAGAATACCCTGGATCTCAGGCCCCAGGGACCTGTCCCTCTGGAGGCGGCAGTCCAAGGACCCTGTGCTAAGAATGATTTTTCTAAGACTTAGAATATTTTGATTTTGATTTTTAAAAGTTCATTCCTTTGATTTCCTATTGCAGCTATAAAATCTTCACCTCAAAAAACAAATATTTTAGCTCCACGTGTTTTTTAAGAAAAACTGTATAAATGGAATCATACAATTTGGCCTCTTTCATGAGTTTGTGTGGAAGGTGTCTGCCTCCCCAAAACCTTCCTTCATCCGAAAGGTTTCAGCCCACAGTTCACCTCAGATGCCACGAACCAAAGTTGCCAAGCGTTTAACAACAGCTATGGCTTGAATTTACTTGAGGCTTTCAAATTAAAGATGGATTTCGGTTACATACGTTCATCAGTCAGCTCAGTACTCAGTCGTGTCCGACTCTTTGTGACTCCACGGACTGCAGCACGCCAGGCCTCCCTTGTCCATCACCAGCTCCCGGAGCTTACTCAGACTCATGTCCATTGAGTTGGTGATGCCATCCAACCATCTCTCCTCCTGCCCTCAGTTTTCCCAGCATCAGGGTCTTTTCCAGTGAGTCAGTTCTTCACATCAGGTGGCCAAAATAATGGAGTTTCAGCTTCAACATCAGTCCTTCCTATGAATATTCAGGACTGATCTCCTTTAGGATGGACTGGTTGGATCTGTTTGTAGTCCAAGGGACTCTCAAGACTCCTCCAACACCACAGTTCAAAACCATCAATTTTTCAGTGCTCAGCTTTCTTTATAGTCCAACTCTCACATCCATACATAACTACTGGAAAAACCATAGCTTTGACTAGATGGTCTTTTGTTGGCAAAGTAATGTCTCTGCTTTTTAATAAGCTGTATAGGTTGGTCATAGCTTTTCTTCCAAGGAGCAAGTGTCTTTTAATTTCATGGCTGCAGTCACCATCTGCAATGATTTTGGAGCCCTCCAAAATAAAGTCTGACACTGTTTCTACTGTTTCCCCATCTATTTGCCATGAAGTGGTGGGACCGGATGCCATGAGCTTTGTTTTTTTAAAGTTGAGTTTTAAGCCAACGTTTTCACTCTCCTCTTTCACTTTCATCAAGAGACTCTTTAGTTCTTCACTTTCTGCCATAAGGGTGGTGTCATCTGCATATCTGAGGTTACTGATATTTCTCCCGGCAATCTTGATTCCAGCTTGTGCTTCATCAGGCCTAGCATTTCTCATGATGTACTCTGCATAGAAGTTAAATAAGCAGGGAGACAATATACAGCCTTGACGGACTCCTTTCCCAATCTGGAACCAGTCCGTCATTCCATGTATGGTTCTAACTGTTGTTTCTTGAGCTGCATACAGATTTCTCAGGAGGCAGGTAGGGTGACCTGGTATTCCCAGCTCTTGAAGAGTTTTCCACAGTTTGTTGTGATCCACATGGTAAAGGCTTTGCCATAGTCAATAAAGCATAAGTAGATGGTTTTCTGGAACTCTCTTGCTTTTTCGATGATCCAATGTATGTTGGCAATTTGATCTCTGGTTCCTCTGCCTTTTCTAAATCCAGCTTGAACAATATCTGGAAATTCTCAGTTCACATACTGTTGAAGCCTGTCTTGGAGAATTTTCAGCGTTACTTTACTAGTGTGTGAAATGGGTGCAATTGTGTGGTAGTTTGAACATTATTTGGCATTGTGCTTCTTTGGGACTGGAATGAAAACCAACATTTTCCAGTCCTGTGGCCATTGCTGAGTTTTCCAAATTTCCATATTGAGTGTATCACTTTCACAGCATCATCTTTCAGGATTTGAAATAACTCAGCTGGAATTCCCTCACCTCCACTAGCATTGTTTGTAGTGATGCTTCCCAAGGTCCACTTGACTTTGGACTCTAGGATGTCTGGCTCTAGGTGAGTGATCACACCATCATTGTTATCTGGGTCATGAAGATCTTTTTTGTGTAGTTCTTCTGTGTATTCCTGCCACCTCTTAATATCTTCTGCTTCTGTTAGGTCCATCCCATTTCTGTCCTTTTTTGTGCCCATCTTTGCATGAAATGTTCCCTTGGTATCTCTAATTTTCCTGAAGAGATCTCTAGTCTTTCCCATTCTGTTTTTTTCCTCTATTTCTTTGCCTTGATCACTGAGGCTTTCTTTTCTCCCTTTGCTGTTCTTGGAAACTCTTCATTCAGATGGGGATATCTTTCCTTTGCTCCTTTGCCTTTAGCTTCTCTTCTTTTCTCAGCTATTTGTAAGGCTTCCTCAGTTCAGTCGCTCAGTCATGTCCGACTCTTTGCAACCCCATGAATCGCAGCACGCCAGGCCTCCCTGTCCATCACCATCTCCTAGAGTTCACTCAGACTCACGTCCATCAACTCAGTAATGCCATCCAGCCATCTCATCCTCTGTCGTCCCCTTCTCCTGCCCCCAATCCCTCCCAGCATCAAGGTCTTTTCCAATGAGTCAATTTTCGCATGAGGTGGCCAAAGTACTGGAGCTTCAGCTTCAGCATCATTCCCTCCAAAGAATACCCAGGACTGATCTCCTTCAGAATGGACTGGTTGGATCTCCTTGCTCAGACAACCATTTTGGCTTTTTGCTTTTCTTCTTCTTGGGGATGGTCTTGATCACTGCCTTCTGTACACTGTTACGAGCCTTTGTCCATAGTTCTTCCAGCATCTGTCACAGGTGTTTTAAATTGTGGTAAGTGTAATTGACAAGCTTGCTTGGATGATCTATGCCTAATTATCTGATGTGATATATTTACTTTTGCTATTTTTTCAACAGAAAATGGCAGCAACTGCAGCTATTTGTGATTCTCATTTATTTAGTACTGGTTTATCGAAATGTTCTTATAAGATTGAGTTTTGAAGGAGTTTTAATAGACTTTCATAATAGTCAAATAATTATTAATATTTTATCTATGAATATATGGTCATATATTATAATTTATTAAAACCAACTGAATCAAATTCCACATTGATTACGTCAGTTCTACAGATATCTGGATCTATCTGTATCTTCCATGTTATTTATTAACTTTCCTTCCTTTCCTGTCTCGGTTAGAAGCGCTCCCCTTGAATTTAGTTTGAGCTTTAATAAACCCAGCATTTACTGTGAAGGAAGCAAATCCCTTGACACCAGGACGGTAAGGGCTGTTTTGGCAAACACAGCACGTCATTACCCAGCACTTTCCAGGTGCTCAGAAAGATATGTTCCTTCTGGGACAGGCAGTGAATTGGAAAACCACTGTTTTCTTTCAAATGGCTTCATGTATTTTCTTTAATGTTTAATGTAATGCACTCATTCTTTTAGTTTTATGGAGAAAGGGTTTTTTATGTTAACATTTTAATGAATGAGTGATTTTTTACAAATTAAAATCTCAGTGCCCAAAATTGTTCCCCCAAATGTGTTCAGACCACTTTTTTTTTCAGACCACTTTCAAAGGTTGTAAAGGCAATAATGAAAAATCCCCCAGTTAACGGTCTCAAGAAAGGGTCATGAGTTTGTTTATAAATGAGCCAATTAAAATGAGAAAGCTTCATACCTAAAGTTATTTCCTCATGTAAATTACATGAGCTCCTTGCGCGCAGCTGTTCCAGTGATGGGGGAGAAGGGACTTGGCGACGTGGGGACGTCCGTGGTGTTGAGTGTGTCCTGCAGTTCCTCTCCTAGCCTGAAGTTCCTGTTTAGCCTGGGAACGTGCCTTTGTAGAAATATGAGACAGGGTTCAATTAAGTGAAAATGTGCATCAACACTTGCTCATCTACGTTGCCAAATGTAGGCTAATGCAATTCTCTAGCTTTAAAATTTACATCGAATAAAATTACCTCCATTATTTGATAGGATAATTAATTATCTCTCTCAGACAGGTATCTCTAAAATCCCTTGAACATTATGTAAGTTGCAGAACAGTCATGGTAAAGCATAAGTAACACACAAGTGTACTTAGCCTGCACAACAGAATAAGCCTCGAGGCGGGACGCCGGGCTCGCGGGGAGGACCGGGCGTCAGGTCCCAGAAGCTGGGCGTCTGACCCGGTGCCCGTGTCTTCAGAGGCCACTTCCCTCGGACAGTCTTGCTCAGCAAATTGTTGAGATCTGGCCACCTCAACTCTAAGTTCCTGGTCCAGGAATCTGCGACTCTAAATTAGTACGGAGTCCATCATTTGCAATTATTTTTCTTATTCGTACATATTTGTCTAACTTTGCACGAACAGCATTTTCGTCCCAGAAATTCCTTGTCAGAGATGAGACGGTCTGCCCCTCCTGAAGCCCTTGGTGGCTGAGCTCTTGTTCACATCCGGGGATCCCTCCACCCCGATGCATCTCTGAGAGCAGTGCCGAGGAGTGCGCTGCCCTGAGGTCTGCTGAGCCTGCCTGTCGGAGCTTCCCCACTCCTGTCGGCTCAAAGCTGGGGCCCCTGGCCAGCATGGGGGTAATTCTATGGTCCCTGGGGCCCAGAGAGACAGGGCTGCTGCTGCAGGCTGGTTTCCAGGGCAACCGCCAGCCGAGCAGCTGCTCCACTCACTTTGTGCAGAAATCGGGAGGGTCTCTGGGAACCGCCGCTGGAAGGCCCGCCCCAGGGGGGCTCTGCCTCGGCAGGACCCCAGAAGAAGCAGATGGGCGCCCAGCTCCACGCACACATCATCACACGAGGGGCCGCGGCTCTTCCTTCTTGGAGCCCTCCTTAACTGGTGCCAGCTTCATAAAAGGGGCGATTCCTTTCCACCTGATGACTATTCCTACCAGTAGTGCCGAGATGATGTTGTTCAGATGAAATACACTTGACTAGAAACTCAGCTGAAATTATTTGACTAATTCTGTGTATAAACAGTGGAATAGGGTTTGCCGGTGCTGGTTACTATTTCCACTCACAAAATCTGGACTCTGCTTATTTTTCTTAGCCATCTGTATATTCACTAGAGGCTTGGAGTTCTCCCATAGCAATTTTGACACTTAGAGCAGAAAAAGTCACATCCTTAGGAAATCTGAGTTTCCCAGCACGTAGGTCCTGACCCAGCTCAGAGTCCACTTACGCATCTGCTTGGTGTCAGGTTTGTGGTTTTAAGGAAGAACATTTGAGAAAGAGTACCTTTAAACTGTGCCTGAAATAAGGAATATCGTGTTTGTGTTATATATGATGAAAGGCATTCTGCTCTTGTATTTCCTATGAATAAACTTTTGATCTTTAAAAGGACGCGTGTGCAGACACACACACACACACACACACACACATGTTTTCAACAAACAACTGCTATATTCATTCCATGAAAGGTAGGAGATGGGCAGAACACCTGTGTTCTGGTCCAGGTTGCAAAATAGCTCGAATGTCTGTGGTCTGGGCGTTGGCAGATGGCTTGCTCTGGCTATTTCAGGAGGCCCTCGCAGTTTCCTGTGGAATGGGTCATCAGTCCTGCTGACATGTCCAGAAGAAACCCAAAGGGCTAAGTCAGGCTCGAGGTGAAGCGATGGTCCCCAGGGCCAGGGAGCCACAGCCCACGTGCCTGCCCTCCTGCACCTGCCTGGTTAATCCGCTTTGGTGCCTCGCGCCTTGGGGCTGCCCCGCCCCGCCTGTTAAAGACCAAGCTCCGCCTCGCCCTGTGCGCGTCTCTGCTTTGTTCCCTTACCGTGGTGTCATGCAACTGCCGCGTCCTGTGGGGTCTCACCCTTCCTTTTCTCTTCTTCTGGAATCTCAGGGTTTTCACAGGCTGCTGGACCCCTCACTCACACCATGAAAGCCTAAGATTTAGATGGAAGGTTTTACCTAAAATGCTAACACAGGATCAAGGCAGTGATGAGGGCCTCTGATGAGCTCAGATGGTGAGTCGGCAGGC
>SJXQ01011738.1:20170-62495 GCA_006408695.1 Aepyceros melampus
CTGTGTGTGTGTGTATCTGTGTGTGTATCTGTGTGTGTGTGTGTATCTGTGTGTGTGTATCTGTGTGTGTGTGTATCTGTGTGTGTGTGTGTATCTGTGTGTGTGTATCTGTGTGTGTGTGTGTATCTGTGTGTGTGTATCTGTGTGTGTGTGTATCTGTGTGTGTATCTGTGTGTGTGTGTCTGTGTGTGTGTGTGTATCTGTGTGTGTGTATCTGTGTGTGTGTATCTGTGTGTGTGTGTCTGTGTGTGTGTGTATCTGTGTGTGTGTATCTGTGTGTGTGTGTATCTGTGTGTGTGTGTGTGTGTGTGTGTGTATCTGTGTGTGTGTATCTGTGTGTGTGTATCTGTGTGTGTGTGTATCTGTGTGTGTGTGTGTGTCTGTGTGTGTGTGTGTATCTGTGTGTATGTGTGTCTCTGGGTGTATATCGTGCCTGTATCTCTGTGTGTGCTGTTGTTTGTCTCTGTGCGTGTGTGTGTGTGTATCTGTGTGTGTCTCTGGGTGTCTGTTGTATATCTGTTGTTGTGTGTGTCTCTCTGTGTGTGTACAGCGTGTGTATCCCTATGTGTATTCCTGTGTATCCCTATGTGTATCACTGAGTATCTCTGTGTCTCTCTGTGTGTGTCTCTGTGTGTGTACTTCTGTGTGTGTGTGTTGTGTGTGTGTGTCTCCGTGTGTTACTGTGTGTCTGTGTGCACGCTGTATGTGTAGCTCTGTGTGTCCCTCTGTGTGTGTCTCTGCGTGTTTTTGTGTGTGTACTTCTGAGTGTGTGTTGTGTGTGTGTCTCTGTGTGTATATCGTGGGCATCTGTGTGTTTGCATGTATCTCTGTGTGTCTGTGTGTGTGTCTCTCCGTGTGTTACTGTGTGTCTGTGTGCATGCTGTGTGTGTAGCTGTGTGTCTCTCTGCGTGTGGGCACTCTGTGTGGGTGCGGCCCTGGGGCGCTGTCCCCTGGAAGGGCAGTCCGAGGCCTGAGGACCCCTCCACTTCCCCAGCTCCCCTGGCGTGACTCTGGCGACCAGCGCGTTGCCGCTCAGGCACAGAGCACTCACCCTCAGTCACCTAGTTTCTCTTCTGTGGAGACACAGGGTTTATTATCCTCTGTCTTTGCTTTGGACATATATTCAAAATGCCATGAGGAAATCCAAGTATCAGTAGTTGAAATAGTCTAAATAGCGAATTAGTTTCCATATCATTTATTTTATTGGTCAGGCTTAAAATTTTTTCTCTTTCAAAGTATTCCTTTTACCATACTTTTAATAGAAAATAAGTTGGAAAAAATGAGAAAAGTTAAAACCAGATGTTTGGATGTCTTTAATAAAGTCCAGTTAGAAGGAGAGCGCTGCATGCTAGGAAACGAGGTTTCTTTTGCTCCTTTCCCGTCTCTGGTGCCTGGGCCGGTGGAAGGCGGCCTTCTGTCCTGCTTGGCTTGTGTACTTCTCCCTGCGCTGTTTCAGCTCCAGGGTCTTTCTGGAGCAGCCCTCCAGGGTCTGGAGCAGATCACGGTCACACTCAAAGCAGCAGCCGCGGGACTCCTCAGCTCGACGGCCCCTGTGAAAGCCCGGCAAAAGCTCCCCTCCACGCACCAGACGCTGAGCCACAGGTCACCCAGAGAAAGCTGGTAAACGACCATCCTGATGGAAACTGAGAACTCTGGAATCGAACTGGTTCCTCCACCAGCCACATGCACACTGGGGAGAGCACAGATGACCTCCCTGAGTCACGTGCTTAATTCACGGACGATCAGCATGTCTGGTCTCTCAGCGAACATCCTGATTACTCGCACCCTCTGTCAGCTCTCAACCACAGACAGGCTGGGGTACAAAGGGTGCTGTGGTTCCCGGGGCAGCTTTAAAGGTGTTCAGGCTGCTTTGAGGGGCTCCTCGTAGTCTGGGTATGTGTGCGTGGTGTGTGTATATGCGTGCATGTGTGTGTGTGTGTGTGTGTGTGTTTGGTGTGTGTCTGTGCGTGTGTGTGTGTGTGGTGTGGTGTGTGTGTGTGGTGTACAGTGTGTGTGTATGAGTGCATGTATGTGCCTGTGTGTGGTGTGTGTGTGGTGCACAGTGTGTGTGGCATGCAGTGTGAGTGTGTGGTGGGTATATGCGTGCATGTGTGTGTGGTGTGTGTGTCTGTGCGTGCATGTGTGTGTGTGGTGTGTGTGTGGTGTGTGGTGTGTGTCTATGTCTGTGCATGTGTGTGTGTGGTGTGTGTGTCTGTGCGTGCATGTGTGTGTGGTGTGTGTGTGTGGTGTGTGTGTCTGTGCGTGCATGTGTGTGTGTGGTGTGTGGTGTGTGTCTATGTGCATGTGTATGTGTGTGGTGTGTGTGTCTGTGCATGTGTGTGTGTGTGGTGTGTGTGTCTGTGCGTGCATGTGTGTGTGGTGTGTGTATGAGTGCACGCGTGTGTGTGTGTATGTGTGTGCGTGTATGTGTATGTTATTCCCAGCACTGGGCTCTGCCAGCTGTGCTCCTCCCGCAAATAAGGGAAAAGCACTTTCAGTCGAGACAGGGAGGGAGACATGGTTGCTGGGCTGCAAGCGTGTGCACCTCCACATACCTGGCCTGTGACCTGTCTGGTCTTTGGTCAACAGCACAAAAGACATGACCTCACAGAAACCTACCAGGACTCAGCAGCTCCCAAAAGCTCTGGGTTCAAGGTCAATGCCTGAGACAGCCACCTTGCTGGAGCCGCGTGGACGCAGCTTCAGCCGATGGTGTTTTCTTTGCTCCCTTGAAAAGCAAGTAAATTAAGATCTTGGGATTAATGTGCACACTACTATATACAAATAGATAAACAACAAGGACCTACTGTATACCACAAGAGAACTCGATATCTTGTAATAACCTATAAGGGAAAAGAATCAGAAAAAAAATATTTATATATGTGTATAACTGAATACAGCTTATAGTTTAGAGGCTTCCCTTGTAGCTCAGTGGGTAAAGAATCTGCCTGCAATACAAGAGACCCCAGTTCGATTCCTGGGTCAGGACGATCCCCTGGAGAAGGAAATGGCAACTCACTCCAGTATTCCTGCCTGGAGAATCCCAGGGACAGGAGCCTGGTGGGCACAGTCCATAGGGTCACGAGTTGGACACGACTTAGCGACTAAACCGCCATAACTGGATCAGTTTGATATTCACCTGAAATTAACACAACATTGTAATTAATTATACTTCAACTAAAGAGAAAAGTAATTAGAAAAAGAGAAGTAAGGGTGAATTAGAGATGGCGGCTATTGCAAACATCAGGGGCCAATTAGTAACCAAAATAAACCATGAACCAAGCAAAAACAAAGTGCAAATACAGCTTTCTTATCAAACATCCCCCAGGAGCAACGGCTGGGAGATTCGGGAGATGTTAGGTTACAACCAAGTTAGGCAACCCCTCACCCCTCATGTCCACAAGTGCTTGGGCCTGAACAGCCTCTGGCAGATCCTAACTCTAACAGAGCGCTTTCTGTGACTAATCCTCTGTAATTTGTCTCATCTGCATTAGGCTCTTAGTCTGACCTTTTCCATCCTGTGTATCACAGATGTCTTTCCCCATCATACACTCACTCCAAAAAACGAGTTGATTAATTGGAATGGAAGACAGAACTGCCCGGTGTGGCTGAGCTCAAATCGGTCTGCCCTCTCCGCTCACCTCCTTCCCTTCCTTCTCATCTGAGCACGTTCAACTGACTTTTCAGTTACTTTGGTGTCTGTGATGAGACACAATTGCAGCACAAGTGTTTTGCTCAAATGCCAACGCCCGTGTCTGTGACACTAATAATTTGCCATTATTAACTCATCAAGTAGATGAATTTGTGTCTTCACTGAACTATTCAACTTGCCGCCCTGCGGATTCTGGAAGTGAGGTGAGGAGCCCCAGGCAGCTGGAGGGTGTTGAGCCGCTGCCCGCTCTCTGGACCGACCTCCGCGGCCTGGGGGCTGCAGAGCGCAGGGCGGGTCTCCCTGAACCCTCAGCCTCGCCCTCTCCTGCCTCCGCTCCATCTGTGCGTCTCGCGCGTCTCTCGGAAATGCTGCGCTCCTTTTCTAACAAAGGCTGCTTTCCTCCTCTGTCCCACAGGGGACCATCCTGTACAGAGAGACTTGTCTTCAGGGAAGAAGGCCTAGGTTTGTAATCACCGACTCTGGGAAAGTCTCAGCTTCCTAAGCCAACTTCTTCTATTGAGGATTTGCAAACCTTACTGTGCAAGAACCTCACAGGCTTCCCGCACAGGTTCAGTACAGTGACGTGTGGAGTATCACCACCATCGAGTGTGCCGTACCATCACGCTCTATTAATACTCACGCTTGCAGGGGAAACGCTGACGGCTGTCTTTTCTTTAATGCCATTACCTGACTCTGCTCATCCAGGGACACCCTCTGAGGGGCCCAGCTTGTAGTAACACTCTATGGTCCACACACGAGACAGAGCCAGGAGCCCCCACCCCCACCCCTCGCCGGCTCCGATGTTTGAGGGATCTGGGTTGATTTCAGTAACTGATCATTTGGGCCACTTGTTTTTTCTCTTTCTGAGCTTTAAGTTCCTGCTCTTGTGTTTAAATTCACCAACAAAGGGGGATCCCTGGAAACTCAAGCCCCCTCCCACCTCAGTGAAAACAGGACCCCAGGTCCCCTCTCTCTCTGCAGGCGACCCTCGTCTTGCTGTGTGACCAGATCTGCTGTGTAATTTCCAGGTCCTGTCAGTAGAGAACCTCTGTTCTCAAAGTCCCCCCATGGTTACTGCCGAAGGCGTCTGCAACCACAGTAAAAACAGCAGGATCGGTGCAGCCACAGCACAGGTGAGCGATGGCCGAGACCCCCACAGAGCATGAGGACCAAGAATTCTGAGCTCACTCTTTTGCCTCTAAATTTCTCAATCAATTTTCAGTTCAAAAGTTGTGATTTCCATGAAGTGATTTAAAATTGTGTCTCCTGATCTGAAGTCAGGACACTCTGGGCCTCACTGAAGAGAGGGGCCCTTAGTCACACACAGTGGTCATGCCAGGGCAGCCTGGTTTCTGGTGACCCAGTGATCCCTGACCCCCACCTCCCACTTACGTGAGCAAAGGGCGTGACCACAACGTACACACTCACCAGGCAAAGTCCTTGGTCGGGAGACAGGGGTTTCTCCCATCCTTCTCTCCATGGCAACAACTTACTCATGATGATCATCTGGAATGGGTAATGTAAGACAGTTGTTAGAGCTAGCACTTTCATTTATGCACCATGTAGAGGGTCGAAAGAAGGTCATGGCACCTGGCCCCATCACTTCACGGGAAATAGACGGGGAAACAGTGGAAATAGTGAGAGACTTTATTTTCTTGGGCTCCAAAATCACTGCAGATGGTGACTGAAGCCATGAAATTAAAAGACACTTACTCCTTAGGAGGAAAGTTATGACCAACCTAGATAGCATATTGAAAAGCAGAGATATTACTTTGCTAACAAAGGTCCGTCTAGTCAAGGCTACGGTTTTTCCAGTGACCATATGTGGATGTGAGAGTTGGACTGTGAAGAAGGCTGAGCGCCGAAGAATTGATGCTTTTGAACTGTGGTGTTGGAGAAGACTCTTGAGAGTCCCTTGAACTGCAAGGAGGTCCAACCAGTCCATTCTGAAGGAGATCAACCCTGGGATTTCTTTGGAAGGAATGATGCTAAAACTGAAGCTCCAGTACTTTGGCCACCTCATGCGAAGAGTTGACTCACTGGAAAAGACTCTGATGCTGGGAGGGATTGGGGGCAGGAGGAGAAGGGGACGACAGAGGATGAGATGTCTGGATGGCATCACCGACTGGATGGACATGAGTCTGAGTGAACTCCGGGAGTTGGTGATGGACAGGGAGGCCTGGTGTGCTGCAATTCATGGAGTCCCAAAGTGTCGGACACAACTGAGAGACTGAACTGAGCTGATACTTATGAAAGAAAAACAAATTAATGTACAGGAACGCAAGGGATTTATGTGTGTTGATTTTATATCCTGAAACTTTACTATATTCATTGATTAGCTCTAGTAATTTTCTGGTGGAGTCTTTAGGGTTTTCTATGTAGAGGATCATGTCATCTGCAAACAGTGAGAGTTTTACTTCTTCTTTTCCAATCTGGATTCCTTTTATTTCTTTTTCTGCTCTGATTGCTGTGGCCAAAACTTCAGAACAATGTTGAATACAGTAGCGGTGAAAGTGGGCACCCTTGTCTTGTTCCTGACTTTAGGGGAAATGCTTTCAATTTTTCATTGAGGATAATGTTTGCTGTGGATTTGTCATATATAGCTTTTATTATGTTGAGGTATGTNTATATACAATAAACATATATATGAATATACTACCTGATTACCATATATACACAAATATATACCCACAAGGAATATAATGATTTATCTATTTAAAAACATACTTGTACAAATATACTCCATTTGTCATTGCAGTTATTAACTTGAGTTGACATATGTAGAAGTAAATTTCAGAGCAAAATAGAAATTTAAAAGTCTATGTACACATTGATTATTTTAACCTATAATTTATCAGAAATAATTTTTGAAAGGCACAATTTTTCTATTTGTGAAGAATTTTCACCACTTCTATTCACAATATCTTAACCAATAAGCTATTACTTATCTCATTTTGTTGCATGTATGAAGATTACACTCTTATGCTTTTACTACTCATTCTCCCATAAAAATTTAAAAGATCATTAATTTTTTTTTCAAAATATATTTTCTTACTGATAATCTTCATAAAAAAAGTGCAAAAGCAGGAAGATAGCACCCATTGCTTCACTATCCTGAGGAAACATGAGAAAATGCAGACATTCTATTAAAAAAAAGACAACCAGAAATGAAATATTCAGAATCAAATGCAAAATAAAATTTTCTAAGACCTAGAAATGAAACAACAGTGTAAATCAGTGAATATGGCTTAAGCTGTGGATTGAAAGTTTGACAACTTTCATGAAATTTTGAAAGCAAAAATTCTTATTTTTGAAGAAAAAGCTAATGCAGGCTCACTGCCACTGAAAAACAAACAAATAAACAAACAACAACAACCACAACAAAACTTGCTAAGTCCTGAATTTAACTAAAGCTTATTGGAAAATACAGATCAACAGATACTGAGTCAACCACCCAGAGTTTACCTCACTGAAGTTTATATTGAGAAGAAAAAAAAAAAAAAAAGAAAATCAAAAATAAGAAAAATAAACCAGGGTTAAAATGTTTCCCTTAGAATGAGTTCACAGACTGTAATTGCAAAATACATGAAAAACTCTGACAGTCAAAAAAAAAAAAAAAAAGGACCAAAATTCATATTTGGAATACAGTTTATTTTGTACAAAAATGTTTAAAAAACTTGAAAGTGAAAAAGTATCATTCAAATGCACAAGAAGTATAGAAACAAATAGCTAAATGTATAGTGGGCAAAGAGCTGAAACACCACCATAGAAGATATCAAATAACCAAAATTAATACAAAAAGTTTTTCATCATCATTAGTTTCCAAAAAATGCAAATTCAAACCACAATGAGGCACCACTTTAAATGCATTGAAAGTGAAATTGAAAGTTGCTCAGTCGTGTTCAACTCTTTGCAATCCAATGGACTATACAGTCCATGGGATTCTCTAGGCCAGAATACTGGAGTGACTAGCCTTTTCCTTCTACAGGGGATCTTTCCAGTCCAGGGATCAAACCAAGGTCTCCTGCATTGCAGGTGAATACTTTACCAGCTGAGCCACAAGGGAAGCACAAAAATACTGAAGTGTGTAGCCTATTCCTTCTCCAGGGGATCTTCCTGACCCAGGAATCAAACTGGGGTCTCCCGCATTCTAGGCAGATTCTTTACCAACTTGAGCTATCAGGGAAATCCTAGAATTGTCTAAAACAAAAGTTCCCAACTTCCAGGATCCAATGCCTGGTATTCTGAGGTGAAACTGATGTAATAATGATGAAAAATAATGTTCACAGTACGTATAATGTGCCTGAATCATCCCCAAACCATCCTCTACCCACTTAGTCCATGATTCCTGGTGCTAAAAAGGTAGGGGACCTCTGGTCTAAAATATAAAATGTGAAAATACAGAATAACTACAATTTTTATACACTGCTGGTGAGTGCTAAAACATGCAACTATTTTGGAAAACTAGTTTGCAGCTCCTTATAAAGTGAAATATGCACTAACCATATAATCAAAAAATATAATGCTTATAATATTTATATGCAAAAACACATAAAAGCTATATTCATAATAGCTCAAAAGAAAACAACCCAAATGTCAATCAACTGATAGATGGATAAGTACAATTTAATACTACTCAACAGTAAAATGAAATGAGCCATCTATCTGTAGCACAACAATGGTGAATCTAAATATATATTATTAAAAACCAGAAACAGAAAAGTAAATATTGAATGGCTCAATTTGTTTGAAAATCTAGAATGGGCTGAACTAATTTGTCATGACAGAAATCAGATTATGTTCCCTGGGTGGGGAGATGGTTGACTAATTGCAAAACACCATTAAGATCATGGATGAAATTTCTGATTTCATAGATGTATTTCATATTTTGAGTGGTGTGTGATGAGGTGGTTACATGATTGTGCAACTGTCAGAACTTATGAAGCTATACACTCAAAATGTGTGTGGTTTATTGTGCTTAAATTATAGAAGAGCAAAATTGATCTAAAAATAAATGGTGGCAGAATTGAACAATCAATAAAAAATTAGTGATGCACTAATAATTGTACTGCACTACACAGTGTTTTAAAAAACAATATTGATATGTCATGTAGAAACAAACACAAAGAGGCAAAAATATTGACCAAGAGAGAAAACAAAGAAGAACAAGGAGAAGAAGAAGGAGAAGGTAAGGAGGGGAGGAGAAAGGGAGAAGAAGAAGGGGAGATAAGAACAAAGAAATGGGGGCAAAATAGTAGAAATAGGCTTCCTGGTGGCTCAAGTGATAAAGAATCAGACTATCAATGCAAGAGCTGCAAGATATGCAGTTTCAATCCCTGGATCCAAAAGATCCCCTGGGGAAGGAAATGGCAACCTGCTCCAGCATTCTTCCTGAGAATTTCCATGGACAGAGAAACCTGGTGGGCTACCATCCATGTGATCACAGTCAGACACAACAGCCATCACAAGCAAATAGTAAAAACACAATTCAGTTCAGTTCACTTAGTCATGTCCAATTCTTTGTGACCTCATGGTTTATAGAACTCCAGCCTTCCCTGTCCATTATCAACTGGAGTTTGCTCAAACTTATATTCATTGGTGATGTATCAAATCATAAAGCAAGAAAAAGTTAACTGATTAATGTGAGATTAACCATGATAAGGCTTTTATCATAGGGGAAGGAAAGAAAGGTAGAATAACTTTATGTACATATAGATCATTTAATATAGTATATACATAGCAACATATTGAAATGCAAAGACATTACTTTGCCAACAAAGGTCCGTCTAGTCAAGGCTATGGTTTTTCCAGTGGTCATGTGTGGATGTGAGAGTTGGAGTGTGAAGAAAGCTGAGCCCTGAAGAACTGATGCTTTTGAACTGTGGTGTTGGAGAAGACTCTTGAGAGTCCCTTGGACTGAAAGGAGGTCCAACCAGTCCATTCTGAAAGAGATCAGCCCTGGTATTTCTTTAGAGAGAATGATGCTGAAGCTGAAACTCCAGTACTTTGGCCACCTCATTCGAAGTGACTGATTGGAAAAGACTCTGATGTTGGAAGGGATTGGGGGCAGGAGGAGAAGGGGATGACAGAGGTTGAGGTGGCTGGATGGCATCACCGACTCGATGGAGGTGAGTCTGAGTGAACTCCGGGAGTTGGTAATGGACAGGGAGGCCTGGCATGCTGCTATTCATGGGGTCGCAAAGAGTCGGCGACTGAACTGAGCTGAACTGAAACATAGCAACATACAATAAAGTATATATTCTATTATTATAGAATATGTCATAAAACTGCATTATTACATGAGTATCTATAGATTTTATGCTATCAAATGGAAGTAATATTAAAAAAAGAAAAGTCTCCAAAATATCAGAGAGAAGGAAAGAAATGAAAAAAAAAGAAAGAAAGAAATCAACTTCATAGAAGACCAGAAGGAGAAAGAATAGAAAAAATAAGGGGCTGATAAAAAAGGAGTGGATACTAATATAAAGTATCACTGTGAGAGATCACATTTTTAGCCCAATATATTCAGTTCAGTTCAGTTCAATTGCTCAATCGTGTCCGACTCTTTGCGACCCCATCAATTGCAGCACGCCAGACATCCCTGTCCATCACCAGCTCCCGGAGTTTATCCAAACTCATGTCCATTGAGTCAATATATTACCCCTAATTGTATGCTGTGTGACTGGAACAACTGTGAGAAGATATAACACGTCCAAGGGCAGAGAAGCTCCAGTAAGATGGTAGGCGCTGGAGCAGTGGCTGTATGGTGCTAGAGTGACTTTGAGGAGATATCCCACATCTCAGGGCAAGGTAGAAGCCCCAACAAGATGGTAGGGGGTGCAAGATCATGGTTAGAATCAAACCTCATACTCTCCAGAGATGCTCAGAGGGCTCAAACATACTTTCTGCACACCAGGACACAGAGACCCCACAGAGACTGAGACAGAACTGTGTTTGGGTGTCTCCTAAGGAGGTATGGGTCAGAAGTGGACTGCTGTGGGGGCAGGGTCTCTGAGTGCAGTAGACCAGGGTATGGCATAAACCCTCTTGGAGGAAGTCACTGTTAACCCCACCATAGAGTTGCCAGAACTTACATAGGAATGGGGAAAAAGACTCTTAGAGGGCACAAACAGAACCTTGTGTGCATCAGGACCCAGGAGAAAGGAGAAGTGACCCACAAGACACTGACCCAGGCTTGCCTGTGAGTGTCCAGGAATGTCTGGTGAAGGCATGGGTTGGTGGTGGCCTGCTGCAGGGTTAGGGGCACTGAGTATAGCATTGCCTACATGGGACCTTTTGAAAGAAATCACCATTATATTCATTGCGTCTACCAAAGTTTGGACTCAGGTCAAATAACAGGGAGGAAACATAGTCCCACTTTTCAAAAGAAAATTGGATTAAAGATGTAATGAGCATGGCCCTGTCCATCAAAACAAGACCCAGTTTCCCCCTCAGTCTCACCTTCAGGAAGCTTCCATAAGCCTTTTATCCTTCTCCATCAGAGGCAGTCTGAAAACCACAATCACAGAAAAGTAACCAATCTGATTACATGGACCACAGCCTTGTCTAACTCAATGAAACTATAAAACATGCTGTGTAGGGCCACCCAAGACAGACAGGTCATGGTGGAGACTTCTGACAAAACGTGGTCCACTGGAGAGGGGACTGGCAAACCAGTTCAGTATTTTTGCCTTGAGAACCCCATGAACAGAATGAAAAGGCAAAAAGATAGGACACTGAAAGATGAACTCCCCAGATCAGTGGGTGCCCAATATGCTACTGGAGATCAGTGGAGAAATAAATCCAGAAAGAATGAAGAGATGGAGCCAAAGTTAAAACAGCATCCAGTTGTGGATGTGACTGGTGATGGAAGTCAAGTCCAAAGCTGTAAAGAGCAATATTGCATAGGAACCTGGAATGTTACTTCCATGAATCAAGGCAAATTGCAAAGTGGTCAAACAGGAGCTAGCAAGAGTGAACATTAACATTTCAAGAATCAGCAAACTAAAATGGAGTAGAATGGGTGAATTTAATTCAGATGACCATTATATCCACTACTGTGCGCAAGAATCTCTTAGAAGAAATGGAATGGCCATCATAGTCAACGAAAGAGCCTGAAATACAGTACTTGGGTGCAAACTCAAAAATGACAGAATGATCTCTGTTCTTTTCCAAGGCAAACCATTCAATATCACAGCAATCCAAGTCTATACTCCGACCTGTAATGCTGTAGAAGCTGAAGTTGAATGGTTCTATGAAGACCTACAAGACCTTCTAGAACTAACACGCCCAAAAGAGGTCCTTTTCATTATAGGGGACTGGAATGCAAAAGTAGGGAGTCAAGAAACACCTGGAGTAACAGGTAAATTTGTCCTTGGAGTACAGAATGAAGTAGGGCAAAGGCTAACAGAGTTTTTCCAAGAGAATGCACTGGTCACAACAAACACCCTCTTCATACAACACGAGAAGACTCTACACATGGACATCACCAGATGGTCAACACCAAAATCAGATTGATTATATTCTCTGCAGCCAAAGATGGAGAAATTCTATTCTACCAAAAAAAAAAAAAATAAAATAAAAAAAACACCAAGAGTTGATTGTGGCTCAGATCATGAGCTTCTTATTGCCAAATTCAGACTTAAATTGAAGAAAGTAGGAAGAACCACTGGACCATTCAGGTATGAACTAAATCAAATCTCTTACGATTATATAGGGGAAGTGACAAATAGATTCAAGGGATTACATCTGATTGACAGACTGCTTGAAGAACTATGGACAGACATTTGTGACATTGTACAGGAGGCATGAATCAAAATCACCCCTAAGAAAAAGAAATGCAAAAAGCAAAATGGTTGTCTGAGGAGGCCTTACTGATAGCTATGAAAAGAAGAGAAGCAGTAGACAAAGGAGAAAAGGGAAGATATATCCATTTCATTGTAGACTTCCAAAGAATAGCAAGGAGAGATAAGAAAGCCTTCCTCAGTGATCAGTGCCCAGAAATAGAGGCAAACAATAGAATGGGAAAGACTAGAGATCTCTTCAAGAAAATTAGAGATTCCAAGGGAACTTTTGATGCAAAGGATGGGCACAATAAAGGACAGAAATTGTATGGACCAAATTGAAGCAGAAGATATTTAGAAGAGGTGGCATGGATATCCAGAAGAACTATACAAAAAAGATCTTAATGTCCCAGGTAATTATGATGGTGTGATCACTCACCTAGAGCCAGACATCCTGGAATGTGAAGTCAAGTGGGCCTTAGGAAGTATCACTACAAACAGGGCTAGTGGAGGTGATGGAATTCCAGTGGAGCTATTTCAAATCCTAAAAGACAATACTGTGAAAGTGCCTCACTTAATATGCCAGCAAATTTGGAAAACTCAGCACTGGCCATGGGATGAGTCATGTCTGACTCTTCTGCAACCTCATGAACTGTAGCCCACCAGGTTCCTCTGTTCAAAGGTTACCCAGGCAAAAATACTGGAGTGGATAGCCCTTTCCTTCTCCAGGGAATCTTCCTGACCCAGATATTGAACTCAAGTCTCCTTCACTAGCAGGCAGATTCTTTACCACTGAATCACCAGGGAAGTTCAGATACAGAAGTTAGGAAGTGGAAACTGGCCACAACTCAAAAATGGTCTTCATGGATTGGCTTGAACACCTATATAAGAAGAGTAGAGATAAATCTCTTGCTTATTGTAAGAGATGGGACACAAATAATCTATGATATGTGTTAGCAGCTGAAGTACTTTTATTGCTGTTGGCATCATGTGATAAAAGGCAGATGGAGAGGAGATACTTGAAAAATTTAGTGGCTATGCAGCTTTATCACTATGGCAAAAAACTTATAAGAACTGTATCTTCTGGTTTCCTCTGAAGAATATAAAACATCTGTACTGAGAATACAAAATTAAAAGCTATAATATAAGTATATAGCTACTTGTGTATCACAAATCCTTTTTGGTAGCCCTGGTTGAAGGAGCTCTCAATTCCTCTAGTTGTACCCAGAAAGGCTGAGAACCAAGCCTAGGGTGTAACTGTGAATTGCAATACTGATTAGTGCTCAGTCTCATGAATTTGCTTACATTGAAGACAATGAAAGTTACTTATGAGGATGGAGAGGGAACTAGGGCATGAGATGAGCAAATAGTAAAGTACTTAGTAAAATTCACTCAGTAGTGTCCAACTCTTTGCAACCCCATGGACTATATAGTCCACGTAATTTTCCAGGCCAGAATATTGGGATGAGTGGCCTTCCCCTTCTCCAGGTGATCTTCTCAACTCAGGGATCGAACCCAGGTCTCCCACATTGCAGATGGAGTCTTTACCAGCTGAGCCACAAGGAAGCCCAAGAACACTAGAGTGGGTAGCCTGCCCTTTCTCCAGAGGATCTTTCCAACCCAACAATTGAACTGGGGTCTCCTGCATTGCAGGTGGATTCATTACCAACTGAGCTATCAGGGAAGCCCAAGAGAACATAAATGAGGAAGAAAATTTTTAACTTAAGTATTTCTTTCAACTTTCACATAAAATCATTTCAATGACTATCTTTGGGAAACAGCTTATTGATATCATCCTTGATCTTAGGATACACTTCTATCACCTCTGGTTTTAAGTGAGACAAGTCAGACATATTCTTGACAGAGAGATAAGGACTGGTCTTCTAGATTCCTTACTAAGAGCTGAGACTAAACCATGTACAACTATTAAGTGGAAGTGGAAATGTCAGGACATTCCTGGCATACAAATGAAGGTTTACAATGATTCAGGGAAATGGACATACTCAGATAAATTTGTTATGGCAAGTTTTTCTGTATTGCCATTATCATTGCTTCCAAGAGGGTCTGGATTGTACTTTTTTCTTTAAGAAATTAATTTGTAATGAAGGAAGAAATAGCATCCCTTAAGTACATTATGGTAGCTGCAGACTATATCAAGGGCTGGCAGTGATTTATTCTTCAGAGAAATTGTATTTCTAATCTCAATGAGAATATTGGGACCCCAGAGTAGAGAAGGACAGATAATCTTGTTGCTTATCCATCACCACAGAAATGATAGTAATTATAACTATAGATTGTGAGAACAGGTAGCTCTCAGATTATTTTGATTCTTCGACATCTTAGTGAATAGCTGATTAAACACTGGAATCCTAGGAATGAAATAAAGAACAGTGTTCTAAGATTCTGTGTAGTATATATAGGAAGAAAACTGGACAGAAATCTAACTGAAATAACTACTGTGAAGTTTCACACACTCTTTTCATATCTCAGTTCACAGAGCAATTCATAAGACCAAGAAACAGTCACCTGATTAATATTCCAGGTCTGCTTTAGGAAATATTCTTTAGTGTACTCTCAGGTATACAGATCTTTCTTCTACCTTCCCAAGAGAAATCAGCAGTAAGTAATGTACCAGGTAGAGGGAAATAATAATATTATTCAGGAGTTATTAGATATTAACTCTGAACTTATACTGATCTTTAGAGACCTGAGTGAGAGTGTGGAAGGATTTAAGGAAGGATTTAAAGGATCTCTAAGAAAGATGTAAAGAGGTTAAGAAACAGTCACCTGATTAGTATTCCAGGTCTGCTTTAGGAAATATTCTTTAGTGTACTCTCAGGTATACAGATCTTTCTTCTACCTTCCCAAGAGAAATCAGCAGTAAGTAATGTACCAGGTAGAGGGAAATAATAATATTATTCAGGAGTTATTAGATATTAACTCTGAACTTATACTGATCTTTAGAGACCTGAGTGAGAGTGTGGAAGGATTTAAGGAAGGATTTAAAGGATCTCTAAGAAAGATGTAAAGAGGTTAGGATATAGATCATGTTTCGAATCTAGCATATTTAAGAGTCAGACACGACTGAACAGCTCTCAGATTATTTTGATTCTCAGACATCTTAGTGAATAGCTGATTAAACACTGGAATCCTAGGAATGAAATAAAGAACAGTGTTCTAAGATTCTGTGTAGTATATATAGGAAGAAAACTGGACAGAAATCTAACTGAAATAACTACTGTGAAGTTTCACACACTCTTTTCATATCTCAGTTCACAGAGCAATTCATAAGACCAAGAAACAGTCACCTGATTAATATTCCAGGTCTGCTTTAGGAAATATTCTTTAGTGTACTCTCAGGTATACAGATCTTTCTTCTACCTTCCCAAGAGAAATCAGCAGTAAGTAATATACCAGGTAGAGTGAAATAATAATATTATTCAGGAGTTATTAGATATTAACTCTGAACTTATACTGATCTTTAGAGACCTGAGTGAAAGTGTGGAAGGATTTAAGGAAGGATTTAAAGGATCTCTAAGAAAGATGTAAAGAGGTTAGGATATAGATCGTGTTCCGAATTTAGCATATTTAAGAGTCAGACACGACTGAACGACTTCACCTCACCTCATTATGAGGTGCATGGATGTTCTTGGGACCTTTGCATTATGTCCCTATCTTTCTCCAACCTACACTTGGATCAAGGCACTGAAATTACATGGCCTTCATTAATAGTGCTTTCTGGTTGAGTTTGGGCAAGGGGAAATCGCTATGGAAAATTGAAGGAGAGAGGAGAATGAACCTAGATAATGATCAACTTGTCTTACTGAAAGTTTCCTGTGATGGACTTTGCCTCTTGAGTGTGTCCCTGAAGTAAAGCTCTTCTGTTTATTCCCACAGTCCTCTAGGCCTCCAAGTTCACATTTTGACCCTGCATTCATTCATTATCCTTTAGATTTTCTCTAAACAGTTCCCACACCTTTGTCATTAGTCATATTTGAAAAAAAAATAAGCTATTTTCAGCTTTTAAAATGAGATAACATATCCTATTTCCTCTTGACAATGACTGATACAGAAGTCACTATATAATACTGAAAGGAGTAGATCACATATATTATGAAATATCATAAATTGATATGTTCTTGATGAAAAAGGCTCAAAATCTTAACCAAAACTTATCCAATTATGAGTATAATATTTTAGATCATGTCTATTAAAGTTGATGAATAAAATTACAAAGTTGATACAAGTATAAAAGTTATTAATGTTTTAATTAACAAGATGATTTAACATAAAAATCATTCAGATTCCAGAAATAATGTCCATTAATTTTGACTATACTTGTAAGACATATAAAAATTGTTATTTAGTATTTTGGAAAAAAAATCTCAATAGAACCCAGCAATAGAAATTTAGTCAACATATCATGTGTGTTGAGAAATATCAAAATATACTCAAAATAAATGCATCTACATTAGAGATAATTGAACAGAACAGAAATTTGACTATCAAAAAAGGAAAAAAAATAAGCTAAAAAATAACAGAAGCAAATGTGGAGAAAAGGAAACACTTCTGTACTTTTGGTGTGAATGTTAACTGATACAGTTATTATTGAAAATAGTTTGGGATTCTTTACAAAAAAATAGGGCTCAATCTACCATAAGTGTCAGCAATCCCATTACAGGACATATACTCTGAGAAAGTCACAATTTTCAAAAAGACAAATGTACTCCAGTGTTCATTGCACAACTATTTGCAATAGCCAGAGCATGGAAGCAACCTAGACGTCCATCTACAGATGAATGGTAAAAAAAAAAAAATGTAGTACACAGATACAATGGAATATTACTCAGTTATAAAAAGGAATAAATTTGAGTCAGCTATAGTAAGGTGGATGAACCCACAGCATCTTAAACACAGTGAAATGAGGCAAAAAAAGAAAATAAGAATTTTGTATTAACACATATATATAAAATCTAGAAAAATGGTACTGATGAACCTAGTAGAGAATGGACTTGTAGACACAGAAGGGTGAAGGTAATGGTGGGATGAATTGAGACAGAGGCACTGATATATATACTGACATATATACACTACCATGCATAAAATAGATAGTTAGTGGGAAGTTGCTATATAACAGAGGGAGCCCATCCTGGTGATCCCTGCTTTCTGTGATGAACTAGAAAGGTGGGATGGGGAGGGGAGGGAGGTTCAAATTTGAGAGTATATATATATATAAAACAATGGCTGATTTACATTGTTGTACAGCAGAACAGCGCTTACAATGTAACATAGCATTGTAAAGTAATTTTGCATCAATTAAAAATTAAAAAAAAAACACAGAATTAAACTACAAAGAAGAACAAAATAATGAAATTGTAATAAAATATTACATTTATATACACATATTTTTTTGTATGAGACAACTAATATAATGCAGTCTAAATATAAACAGCAGGAATGTTAGAGTTTTCTAACATGCTTTTACAAATAACAAGAAAGCAAAAATATATTTAGAAAGAAGAGAATGTATCTTTCTGCACAATATACTCACTGTGTTTCAGTTAATAGAAATATGTAGAACCCTGTATCTCACGGTTAAAAATCATACCTTGTTTGCTCATGAAAAATTTATAAAATGTAAATATTTTACAACATACACTAGAACTCTGAAAAATATCAAAAAACTAAGTACAAAAATAAAACAAGAAGTTTGGGTCTCAACAACACACACCTGGATATTTAATTGATTATAAATAAAAATGATGATGGAAATTTATGGAATATTCCATAGTGAAACAAATTTTTAAAATAATAAGTGATAACTTGGGAATTTAGCTAAAGTAGTAATTAAAGAATATTAATAGACTTAAATGATGGACAATTTTAAACTAAGTGGCCACAAGTAAAAATACAAAGAGAAAACAACAGAACAGATCTTATGAAAAGTCACAGAATAAACCTTAAAAAAAGCAATAAAATAGGCTTTGTGAAGATACAGATAAAAATTCTATAAACATGAATTAATGAATATAAAGCAAAAGAGTCCAACAGGAACGAATAATTTTTCTTTGAAATAAAAATAATGAAATGGACAAAATATTAAGATAATCTAAACAACACTAAATGAATTATAAATAATAAATATCAGGAGTAAAAATAGGATCTAATTAGAAATGCTATTAGAGAATTTCTATTAAAAACAATAGAAATATTAAGAGTAATATATTTAATCATTGTAAAAGGAAATGGCAACCACTCTAGTATTTTTGCCTGGAAAATTCTGTGGACAGTGGAGCCTGGTGGGATACAATTCATAGGGTTGCAAAGAGTTGGGCATGACTGAGTACTAACAATTTCATCACGATATATAAATTGTACAACATGTCAATTAGAAGTAAAAGCAAGCATAAAGACACACACACACACAAAAAAAACCTTCCATGCATAGTTTTGTAAAATATACTTGTGGCCACAAGTTTAGATGTTTCCATAAACAAAAGCAAAACAGAAAAGTAAAATTATGTGTGAAAATCTGATGAATCATAAAAATATACATTTTTCAAAGATAATAATTCATGACTCACATATTTCAAAAGATGATTGGTTTCATTAATGAAAAAGTCACATGAAAATTAAAATAAAATTGCAAATATACAATTGATAAAAATCAGAAGGATATATAATTTTAGTGTGAATGTTGCAAAGCAGAAACAGGATTATTTTTCTTGTTTACTGTGGATTAAAAAAAATGTCACTCTTCTGTAACACAATCTGGAAGTAACTTGCTAAATTAAATGTACTTAAGACTCATTAAAACTCATTACAACTATTGAATGTTATTACACATCAAACTCTCATGTAAGTCTTAAGGCCACAAGCATGAAGCAGTTCTGTCTGTGATAGTATAAAATGAGAGGCAGTGTTTGAATACACCAACAAATACTATATACTATCAAAGATGTTTTCAATATTCAAATTCAATGTTCTACTTTCCTTGAGTTATAACAGTGATGTCATCTTCATTGGTATTAACCTCCTTCATGTATATATTCACATATGTTATCTCCTAAGTGATATTTTAGGATTTCTCTCAATTCAATCAATAACATAAATGCATTAAGATCTAACTTATTTGAAGATTTCCTTCTTGACGTTTTCATTATCTACTGAGGAATCATTGATTAAGTCCTCACAAAAAACAAGAGGATACTGTATTGTACTTAACAAAATCATACTGTTAATTTTATTTGTGTCTGCTTTCACTTATTTGAACATTTTTCATCTTGCTAATTCTGAATAATTTTGCTATTCAGTAATGACTGTGTATCTCCAGGCATTTACATGTCATTTGTTCAAATTCTTATTTCTTATATCCTTAACCTATTATCTTTGAAATTCATTCTAAAACTGTAATATTATGCATATTAAGCCTTGATCATTTACCTTAATAAAACTCACAGCATTGATATTCTGAAACTTTAATGTTACAGAATTTTGTTTGTAATCTAGTTAATGTAGCAGCTCTCACAGGTAACCATGCCAACACTTTTAAATTCTGCAATCTTGATAATTGTAGGAATGATAGAAATTAGAAATCCATTTATTTAGGAGCCAATATTTCTGGATGTGTGTGTGTGTGTGTGTGTGTGCACGCAGTTTGTATTGCTTGGAAAGAATGAAGAATTAGCATACATATTTATGTTATGTTGTTGTTGTTCAGTCCCTAAGTTGTCACCAACTCTTTGCCAACCTATGGAGTGCAGCATGCCAGGCTTCCCATTCCCAGTCCTTCACTTTCTCCCAGAGTTTGCTCAAATTAATGTCCACTGAGTCGGTGATAGTATCTAACAATCTCATCCTCTGCTGCCCCCTCCCCTTTTCAATTCAAATTTTCCTAGCATCTGGATATTTTTCAATGAGTCAGCTCTTCCCATCAAGTGGCCAAAGTATGATAGAGCTTCATTTTCAGCATTAGTTCTTCCAATGAATAGCCTTTAGGATTGACTGGTTTGATCCCCTTGCTGTTCAAGGAAATCTCAAGAGTCTTCTCCAGCATCACAATTCAAAAGCATCATTCTGTGGCACTTAACCTTTTTATGGTCCAACTCTCACATCCGTGCAGCACTTTAACATCATCATCTTTTAAAATAGCTATTAAATAATCCTAAACAGAATTTTAAATAGCTCCACTAATTACATCATCTCCACTAGGTTTATTCATAACAATGTTACCTAAGGCCTATTCAACTTCATACTCCAGGATTCCTGGCTGTTTGTGAATGACCACACTATGGTGCTTATCCAAGTCATTAAGACCTCTTTTGCATAGTTGTATAGTGCTGTGTATCCTTGCCACATCTTAACCTCTTATGCTACTGTTAGGTCCTTATCATTTCTGTCCTTTATTGTGTCCATTCTTGCATGAAATATTTCTTTGGTATCTCCAATTTTCTTGAAGAGCTCTCTAGTCTTTCCCATTCTAGTATTTTCCTCTACATCTTAGCATTGTTCATGAAAGCAGGCTTTTTTTTTTTTTTTTAACCTATCCTCACTATTCTCTGGAACTCTGTATTCAGTTGAGTATATCTTTCCCTTACCCTTTTTGTTCTCTTCTCAGCTATTTGGAAAGCCTCCTCCAGCAACAACTTTGCCTTCCTGAATTTATTTTTCTTTGGGATGGTTTAGCTCACAACCTGCTGTACTATGTTATAAATTCCTGTCCATAGTTTTTCAGACATTCTATAAGATCTAATCCTTTGAATCTATTTATCACCTCCAAGATATAATCATAAGGGATTTGATTTAGGTCGTACATGAATGGCCTTGTGGTTATCCTTCAGTTCAGTTCAGTTCAGTCCCTCAGTTGTGACCGACTCTTTGTGACCCCATGATCGCAGCATGCCAGGCTTCCGGGTCCATCACCTACTCCCGGAGCCTAATCAAACTCATGTCCATTGAGTCAGTGATGCCATCCAGCCATCTCATCCTCTGTTGTCCCCTTCTCCTCCTGCCCCCAATCCCTCCCAGCATCAGGGTCTTTTCCAATGAGCCAACTCTTCACATGAGGTGCCCAAAGTATTGGAGTTTCAGCTTTAGCATCAATCCTTCCAATGAATACCCAGGACTAATCTTTAGAATGGACTAGTTGGAACCCCTTGCAGTCCAAGGGACTTTCAAGAGTCTTCTCCAATACCACAGTTCAAAAGCATCAATTCATCGGTGCTCTGCTTTCTTCTCAGTCCAACCATCACATCCATACATGACCACTGGAAAAACCATAGCCTTGACTAGATGGACCTTTGTTGGCAAAGTAATGTCTCTGCTTTTCAATATGCTATCTAGTTTGGTCATAACTTTCCTTCCAAGAAGTAAGCGTCTTTGAATTTCATGGCTGCAGTCACCATCTGCAGTGATTTTGGAGCCCCCCAAAAATAAAGTCTGACACTGTTTCTACTGTTTCCCCATCTATTTCCTATGAAGTGATGGAACCAGATGCCATGATCTTTGTTTTCTGAATATTGAGCTTTAAGCCAACTTTTTCACTCTCCTTTTTCAGTTCCATCAAGAGGCTTTTTAGCTCCTCTTCACTTTCCGCCATAAGGGTGGTGTCACTGCATATCTGAGGTGATTGATATTTCTCCCTGCAATCTTGATTCCAGCTTGTGCTTCTTCAGGCCCACCTTTTCTCATGATGTACTCTGCATATAAGTTAAATAAGCAGGGTGACAATATACAGCTTTGATGCTTTCCTTTTCCTATTTGGAAGCAGTCTGTTCCATGTCCAGTTCTAACTCTTGCTTCCTGACCTGCATATAGGTTTCCCAAGAGGCAGGTCAAGTAGTTTGGTATTCCCAACTCTTCCAGAATTTTCCACAGTTTATTGTGATCCACACAAAGTCTTTGGCATAGTCAAAAAGCAGAAATGTATATTTTTCTGGAACTCTCTTGCTTTTGCCATGATCCAGCAGATGTTGGCAATATGATCTCTGGTTCCTCTGCCTTTTCTAAAACCCCCTGAATGTCTGGAAGTTCACGGTTCACATATTGCTGATGCCTAGCTTGGAGAATTTTGAGCATTACTTTACTAGCATGTGAGATGAGTACAATTATGTAGTAGTTTGAGCACTTATGGCATTGCCTTTCTTTGGAATTGAAGTGAAAACTGACCTTTTCCAGTCCTGTGGCCACTGCTGAGTTTTCCAAATTTTCAGATATATTGAGTGCAGCACTTTCACAACATCATCTTTCAGGATTTGAAATAGCTCAACTGGAATTCCATCACCTCCACTGGCTTTGTTTGTAGTAATACTTTCTAAGGCCCACTTGACTTCACTTTCCAGGATGTCTGGCTCTAGGTGAGTGATCACACCATTGTCATTATCTGGTCATGAAAATATTTTTTCTACAGTTCTGTGTATTCTTACCACCTATTCTTAATATCTTCTGCTTCTATTAGGTCCTTTATCAAGCCCATCTTTGCATGAAATCCTTACTTTCTTCTAATATTTTAGCCTGAATTTTGCAATAAGGAGCTCATTATCAGAGCCACAGTCAGGCCCAGATATTGTTTTTGCTGGAAACAGAATGTCTACCTACTTGAGCATTCTAGATAGTATACTTCCTAGGACAGAGGAGCCTAGTGGGCTATAGTCCATGAGGTTGCAATGACTGAGAAATTAACACTTTTACTTTTTAATATTCTGTTTAGGTTTGTCATAGTTGCCTTCCCAGGAGCAAGCATCTTTTAATTTCATGGCTGCAGTCACCATCCACTGTAATTTTGGAACCCAAGGAAATAAAAATTTTCACTGTACCTACTTTTTTCCTTTCTATTTGCCATGAAGTGATGGGACTCTATTCCATGATCTTAGTTTTTTGACTGTAGAGTATTAGGGCAGCTTTTTCACTCCCCTCTTTCAAATACATCAAGAGATTTTTAGTTTCTTTACTTCCTGCCATTAGGGTGGTATCATCTACATATTTGAGATTGTTGATATTTCTCCAGGCAATCCTGATTCCATCTTGTGATTCATCCAGTTAAGTATTTCACATGATATTCTCTGCATATAAGTTAAATAAACAGGGTGACCACATACAGCCTTTGTGTACTTCTTCGCGAATTTTGAACTTGTCCATTGTTTCATGTCCAATTCTAACTGTTGCTTCTTGACCTGCATACAAGATTCTTAGGAGACAATGTGGGTGGTCTGATATTCCCTTCCCTTTAAGAATATTCCACAGTTTGCTGTGATCTACAAAGTGTTTCATATAGTCAATGAAGCACAAATAGATATTTTTCTCAAATTTCTTTCTTTTCTCTATTATCCAAGGAATGTTGGCAATTTGATTCCTGGTTCCTCTGACTTTGCTAAGCCCAACTTGTACATCTGGAATTTCTCTTGCATACACTGCTGAAGCCTAGCTTAAAGGATTTTGAGTATAATCTTGCTACCATGTTAAATGAGAAAAATTGTCCTGTAGTTTGAACATTCGTTGGCATTGCCCTTCTTTGGGATTGGAATTAAAATTGATTTTTTCCAGTCCTGTGGTTACTGCTGTATTTTCCAAATTTGCTGGTGTATCGAGTATAGCACTTTAACAGCATAATCTTTTAGGATTTTAAATAGCTCTGCTGAAATTCTATAACCTCCATTAGCTTTGTTCATAGTAATACTTACTAAGGCCCATTTGACTTCACACTTCCCACAATATCATGGTTATCTAGGCTTAAGAAAACTTTTGTGCAGTTCTTTGATGCATTCTTGGCACTTCTTCTTAATTTCTTCTGCCTCTTTTTGGTCCTTTACCATTTCTGTACTTTAGAGTGCCTATTCTTGTATGAAATCCTTGCTTGGTATCTCCAATTTTCTAGAAATGCTCTCTAGTCTGTCCCATTCTATTGCCTTCCTTAATTTCTTTGCAATGTTCAAAGACTTCTTACTCTCCTTGCTAATCTCGGAACTCACCATTCAGTTTAGTTTTCCTTTCTCCCTTGCTTTTTCATTCTCATTTTTCCTCAGCTATTTGTAAAGCCTCCTCAGATGGCCACTTTGCCTTCTTGCAATTCTTTTTCTTCAGGATGGTTTAGTCACTGCCTCCTGTATAATGTTATGAACTTTTGTCTGTAATTCTTTAGGCACTCTACCAGATCTAATTCTTTGAATTTATTTGTCATCTCCACAGAATAATAATCATAAGGGATTTTTTTAGGTCATACCTGAAGGCCTAGTAGTTTTCCCGACTTTCTTCAAATTATGTGTGAATTTTGCAACAAGGATCTCATGATCTGAGTCACACTTAGCCCCAGACTTTGATTTTGCTGACTGTATAGAGCTTCTCTATCTTCAGCTGCAAAGATTATAATCAATTCGCTTGTAGTATTAGCCATTTGGTGATGCCCATGTGTAAAGTTGTCTCTTGTGTTGGGAAAGGGCGTTTGCTAAGACCAACGTTTTCTCTTGACAAACTCTGTTAGACTTTGTGCTGCTTCATTTTGTCCTCCAAAGCCGAATTTGCCTATTAATCCGTGTATCTCTCTAGTTCCTAGTTTTGAATTCTAATCTCCTATGATGTCTTTTTTTGCTATTAGTTCTAGAAGAGCTTTTATGTTTTTATAGAACCAGTCCACATGAGTTCTTCAGCATCAGTGGTTAAGGCATAGACTTCTGTTACTTTGATATGGAATGGTCTGCCTCAGAATGAATTGAGATCATTCTGACATTTTTGAGATTGTATCCAAGTAGTGCATTCTGGACTGTTTTGTTGATTATGAGGGCTACTCCATTTCTTCTAAGGAAATCTTGCCCACAGTAGTAGATATAATCATCATTTACATTAAATTCACTTATTCCAGTTCATTTTAATTCACTGATTCCTAAGATGTTACTGTTCACTCTTGCCATCTCCTGCTTAATCACATTCAATGTAAACTAACTCATGGACCTAACATTTCAGGTTACTATACAATATTGTTATTTATGTACTGGACTTTACTCCCAGTGCCAGAAATATCCACAGCTGAACATCATTCCTGCTTTGATCCTGTTGTTTCATGCTTTCTGGAGCTTAGCAATTGCCCTCTACTTTTCCCCAGTGGCACATTGGACAATTTCTGACCGGGGGAGCTTATCTTTCAGTGTCAAATCTTTTTGCATTTTCATACTGTTTATATGAATTTCATGAACATAAAAGTATACTGTTTTGTTGTTACCTAGTGTTTGGTATTCACATGGAAGTGATGAAACTTTATCTTGAAAGATCAGTTGCTTTTTATGTCATTTACTTGTCACTAAGAACCTAGATAGCATGTTGAAAAGCAAAGACATTACTTTGTGAACAAAGGTACATCTACTCAAGCCTATGGTTTTTCCAGTGGTCATGTATGGATGTGAGAGTTGGACTGTGAAGAAAGCTGAGCACTGAAGAATTGATACTTTTGAACTATGGTGTTGGAGAAGACTCTGAAGAGTCCCTTGGAGGGCAAGGAGATCCAACCAGTCCATTCTGAAGGGGATCAGCCCAGGGATTTCTTTGGAAGGAATGATGCTGAAGCTGAAACTCCAGTACTTTGGCCACCTCATGAGAAGAGTTGACTCATTGGAAAAGACTGATGCTGGGAGGGATTGGGGGCAGGAGGAGAAGGGGATAACAGAGAATGAGATGGCTGGATGGCATCACTGACTCGATGGAGGTGAGTCTGAGTAAACCCTGGAAGTTGGTGATGGACAGGGAGGCCTGGCATGCTGTGATTCATGGAGTTGCAAAGAGTCGAACATGACTGATTGACTGAACTGAACTGAAGTGCTGGTTAAGAAGTATTTAGAATTTAATCAATCACCCTTGATCTCTTATTATTTATAGAAGTTTTAAAGAATAATAACTTATATGTATGTCTGATATGTGACCTCTTCATCAATATTCTATTTTCATAATCTCATACTCAGTTGGCTGCAGTTTTCTACAAGAGGAAGTTGATCCCACTCCAATTGATCTGCATTCTCTCAATACATGGAAAAATTCCACAAGGATTCATAATTGTCTTTCTCCATTATGCCAGTTCCATGCCCTTTTAGAAATCTGGTTTCTAAATTTGCTTTATGATAATACAGCTATGCCAATGGTGTTCTCATTTACTGCATTGATGATAAAGGTCAGTCATTCTCTCCAAGGAGTGCTTAAGGACTGAATATGCCTTTGAAGTCCAGAAGCAATTCAGCCACTAGAAGTAAACTAACCCTTTTAATAAAACATTTCTGCTTAAAGATATGTTAAAGCTTTGGAAAAGGATAACTTCATGTTTAATTGACCACATGAAGTCTCAACTTGATCTCAGTTGTCCTGTCCTGTTTTATGGATATTTGTGTCATTAGACTCCTTAGAGCAGATAGATTTGGAAAAAAGATGTATGCAAATAAAGTGTGTCAAAATTGTTTTAATTTGCATTTGTGGGTCAGTTCATAACCTAATAGCAAAATTGCAATCAAAAGAATTTCTCATAGTCACGGAGATTTCGATTTGATTTGATTTGAGATTTTGATTTGGATTTAAATTCATGTAGCATATAGGCACTTAGTAAGATGCATAAATGAATAGAAAATGATCAGCAATGCACATGTGCAATAGATTTTATATTTATATTAAGGAAATGGGATATTAAGGGATGATTCAGCCAGTCATTGTACATAAAATGAAAAAAAAATCAAAACTGTTTAATTTAAAAAAATAAATGTCTTGTCCAACAAACATCTTGGTCAATCCCCTACCTTCCTCCATGTTCTTTGAACAGGTAGAAGTTTCAAATATCTGAGACTCTATAGGTGGCTTAGAATTATTATTGCTGATATAGATGAAAGGTGTTAGCTCTAAAAGATCTTGTAGGTCTTCATAAAACCGTTCAACTTCAGCTTCTTCAGCATTACTGGTTGGGGCATAGACTTGGATAACTGTGATATTGAATGGTTTGCCTTGGAGATGAACAGAGATCATTCTGTCGTTTTTGAGATTGCGTCCAAGTACTGCATTTCGACTCTTTTGTTGGCCATGATGGTTATTCCATTTCTTCTAAAGGATTCCTGCCCGCAGTAGTAGATACAATAGTCATCTGAGTTAAATTCACCCATTCCAGCCCATTTTAGTTCGCTGCTTCCTAGAATGTTGATGTTCACCCTTGCCATCTCTTGTTTGACCACTTGCAATTTGCCTTGATTCATGGACCTGACATTCCAGGTTCCTATGCAATATTGGTCTTTACAGCATTGGATCTTGCTTCTATCACCAGTCACATCCATAACTGGGTATTGTTTATGCTTTGGTTCCATCCCTTCATTCTGTCTGGAGTTATTTCTCCACTGATCTCCAGTAGCATATTGGGTACCTAATGACATGGGGAGTTCCTCTTTTGGTATCCTATCATTTTGCCTTTTCATACTGTTCATGGGGTTTTCAAGGTAAGAATACTGAAGTGGCTTGCCATTCCCTTCTCCAGTGGACCACATTCTGTCAGACCTCTCCACCATGACCCACCCATCTTGGGTTGCCCCACAGGCATGGCTTGGTTTCATTGAGTTAGACAAGGGTGTGGTCCTAGTGTGATTAGATTGACTAGTTTTCTGTGAGTATGGTTTCAGTGTGTCTGCCTCTGATTCCCTCTTGCAACACCTACCATCTTACTTGGGATTCTCTTATCTTGGGCGTGGGATATCTCTTCACAGCCGCTGCTCCTTACCTTGGACGAGGGGTACTTCCTTACCGCCACCATTCCTAACCTTCAACATAGGATAGCTCCTGGAATGCAAAAGTAGGAAGTCAAGAAACACCTGGAGTAACAAGCAAATTTGGCCTTGAAATGTGGAATGAAGCAGGGCAAAGACTAATAGAGTTTTGACAAGAAAATGCACTGGTCATAGTAAACACCCTCTTCCAATGACACAAGAGAAGACTACACATGGACATCACCAGATGGTCAAAACTGAAATCAGATTGATTATATTCTTTGCAGCCAAAGGTGGAGAAGCTCTATACAGTCAACAAAAACAAGACCAGGAGCAATTATTATGTACCTTCTATTTTTAAGTCATATAACACCTTAAATTAGAGTAAGGATTAAAATAAACAAATACCAAGTACAAGTTTAAATAATGTGCTTAGCTATTATAAGCTTTCTTATCTGAACACATTCCTTTTGGAAAAACAATTTTGTGAACTGTTTCACAATTCAAAAGGTATTAAATTATCCTTTGAACCTTTTGTAGAGACAACTATATAATAAATATTGTTGTACTGCTCATCCAGTTTAAGAATTAGTATGATATGAATATACATGGAAGCTTCTCAAATGGCTTCTCATCCAGACCCTGTCCCTCCACAGGTGTTTCTCTCCTGCATGTCTTTATACTTATTTGTATTAAAAAGTAATATATATCAATAATAAATAATAGTAAATATTAATAATAAATAGTAAATATTTGCCTGCCTCTTGGGAAACCTATATGCAAGTCAGGAAGCAACAGTTAGAACTGGACATGGAACAACTGATGGGTTCCAAATAGGAAAAGGAGTACGTCAAGACTATATTGTCACCCTGCTTATTTAACTTATATGCATAGTACATCATGGGAAATGCTGGGCTGGAAGAAGCATAAGCTGGAATGAGGATTGCTGGGAGAAATATCAATAACCTCAGATATGCAGAAAGTGAAGAGGAACTAAAAAGCCTCTTGAAAGTGAAAGAGGAGAGTGAAAAAGTTGGCTTAAAGCTCAACATTCAGAAAACGAAGATCATGGCATCTGGTCCCATCACTTCATGGGAAATAGTGGGGAAACAGTGTCAGACTTTATTTTTGGGGGCTCCAAAATCACTGCAGATGGTGATTGCAGCCATGAAATTAAAAGACGCTTACTCCTTGGAAGGAAAGTTATGACCAAACTAGATAGCATATTAAATAGAGATATTGCTTTGCCAACAAAGGTCCATCTAGTCAAGGCTATGGTTTTTCCTGTGGTCATGTATGGATGTGAGTTGGACTGTGAAGAAGGCTGAGCGCCAAAGAATTGATGCTTTTGAACTGTGGTGTTGGAGAAGACTCTTGAGAGTTCCTTGGATTGCAAGGAGATCCAACCAGTCCATTCTGAAGGAGATCAGTCCTGGGTGTTCATTGGAAGGACTGATGCTGAGGCTGAAGCTCCAATACTTTGGCCACCTCATGCGAGGAGTTGACTCATTGGAAAAGGTCCTGATGCTGGGAGGGATTGAGGGCAGGAGGAGAAGGGGACAACAGAGGATGAGATGGCTGGATGGCATCACCGACTCGTTGGACATGAGTTTGGGTGAACTTCAGGAGTTGGTGATTGACAGGGAGGCCTGGCATGCTGCGATTCATGGGGTTGCAAAGAGTAAGACACGACTGAGCAACTGAACTGACTGACTGATTTGCATGTTTTAAAACATGCTAAATTTAGCATCATACAATATGTAGAGAATTACATACTTGATTTTCTTTATACAATGAAGGGGCCCAGGACTTTTGTGTGGCACCTGGACATCTCTTTTCCAACCTGCTATTCCAAAGAATGGCACTAATTACCTTCTTGACACCTCTCAGTTGTTCTTATTTTTCTCTGTCTTGGCTGAGCATTTTGAGTCTTTGTAAACCACCTCCCCTCTTGGTGGCTCTGGAATCTACCAGATGTGGACTGAAACCTTTCTGTGTTTCTTGAAAGCTCTATAACCTTTGGCAAATTACTTCACCTCTCTGAGCTTTCAAGTTCCCCTGCAATGTATAATTTTTGTATAATTTCTTCAATTTCATCTATAAACCAAACTATATTAGTACTTGAAAACAGAATATTGGTACTCACCCCAGACTTGTGAGGTTTAAAGAAGACAGTGTGGGTTAGGGGCTTAGCACTGATGCTAGGTCCATCTGAATTTTTTCCTCATTTTTGCAACCTGACATTTTTGAAGGAATCAGCATTGCGACAAATGCTCACTTAGCTCCAGATTCCCCAAGACATGGTGCACTTCCCAGACTCCCGTCCAGGACTGAGGTGTTCGTTCCTCCAGCTGCTGCCCACAGCTGGGTCTCTCCCAGAATCAGCCCCTCAGCTGAAGAGGGCTGCTTTGGCCAAAGTTGCACTTCTTCTCAGAGGCAGCCCACATCCAGTGACTGATCTGTGAAGAAGGAGGTGCAAAGGCCCAGCCCCCTTCCCTCATGCTGGGACACCTCTGAAGAGCCTTCTGGCTCCAGAGCTCTTTCTGGGGTCTGCTTAGGCCTTTGTTGTGACTGCATCGTAGCCCAGCCTCTCCCTCTGCTCAGTCCTGTCTTCTTTCCCAGAGATATTGTTCCCAAGAGCTCTTCTCAATAAACCTCTTGCACGCAGATGTCTCAGAGTCTGTTTCTCAAGGGATCTGACCTGAGACACAGTGGAAAATAGAATCACCAAGTCAGGGGAGTCACTGGCCCATGGGTGGGGCTGGCACTGCTGTTCTCTACCCCACCCCCCATCTCCAGACCTAGTCAGTCTTTGTGGGACCCCAGAGGGAAGGCAGGCCTAATGGATTTTATAGGTCTCCTCTTCAGCAATGCTGGGGCTATGCTAGTTCTTTTCTATTTTAAAATTGCAAGAGTAATATGTGAATACATACTTTTTGTAAGAATATCAACCAGCAGAACAGCTAGAGCAAGAGCCTCTCCACTGGGCTACTTGGAGACAAACCCACTCTGCTCCCCAGAGACAGCTTTCCAGATGTATTTCTATGCATTGATGCAGACATGTATGTACATACAAAAATGGGTGGTTTCACAGGGTTACATGTTTAAAATAGAAATAGATTACCCCCATGCATATTGATAAGCAGTCAGTTTTCACTTTCTGTGTCTTGGAAACTTTTCCATGTCAGTGCTCAGCATATCATCTTCATCTATTCTTTCTAATGGCTGTGTGACGTTCCCTGAGATGACTATCCCCTGTCTTATTAGGCCGCTCCTTTACTAAAGGACTTTTAGGTTATTCCCAGTGGTATGCTTTGATAAACAGTGTTGTGATTAACATTTCTGTCTGTTCTTCTCTATTCATAAGTGCATACATTTCTCCAGGTTAACTGTTAGAATGCTGAGTCACGGAGCACAGCATATTTTAAAATTTGATCCGACATAACTGCCCTCCTAACTCCCAACACTGGATATTTTCTTTCTCTTTTCTTCTACTTATATTGAGATATAATTGATGTATAATATTCTGTAAGTTTAAGGTACACAAGTGATGATCTGATACATAAAGACTGTGAAATTGTTATCACAATAAGGTTAGTTAGCACAACTATCACCTCACATAATTACTATTTTGTTATTGTTGTTATGGTGAGAACATTTAAGACTTACTCCTAGCAACTTACAAGTATGTAACACAGTATTGTTAACTACGGTCACCACACTGTACATTAGATCCCCAGAACTTAGTCCTCTTACAACTGATAGTTTATATTCTGACCAAAATCTCATTTTCCCCACCCTGTAAGACCCTGGAACCACCAGCCTACTTTGTTTCAATGAGTTTGGCTTTTTTAGGTTCCACATGTAAGTGAAAGTATATAATATTTGTCTTATCACCTGTTTTTTGAGAATAACCATTCTAACAGATGTAAATGATATCTCATGGTTGTTTTGATTTACATTTCCCTGATAATTGAGTACCTTTTCATGGACTACTTGGACATTTATATGTCTTCTTTGGAATTCTATTCAGGTCAATTATTTGGAAGAGTTTGAGAAGGATTGGAATTCACCAGTGGAGCCATCTAGTCCTGAACTTTTCTTTGTTGGGAAGTTTTAAATTATTGATTTAATCTCCTTATTCATTACTGGCAGTTCAGAATTTCTATTCTTCATGATTCAGTGTTGATAGGTTGTATATTTATCAATTTATTCCGGGTTGTCCACTTTGCTGGGCTATAACATGGTGCTGTGGTAAAGAGACTGCCTGCCAATGGAAGAGACATGGTCTCGATCTCTGGGTTGGGAAGATCCCCTGGAGTAGGAAATGGCAACCCATTCCAGTGTTTTTAAATTAAAACCCATTTTAGTGTTTTAATTGTATTTTTGTTTACAGTGAGAAATGGAATATTTTCTTTTGCCGTTTTCCATTTCTATTTCTTTTACTATGAAGTACCTCTTTATATTCTTTCCCCCTTTTTATGAAATGGTTCACCTTATTAATGAATTGTAAGAATTGTTGACATACTGAATATTAGCCCTAGCTTGTTTTACATGCTGCAGACATTTAAATGTTATTTTAACTTTGTGATGTTTTTTAAGGCTCCAAATTTTGGATGATTATGTGGCCCAGGTTTTTAATCTTTTTTCTTTGTGGCTTTGGTGCTTTTGTACCTTCAGTACGCCTTCCTCACCCCATGGTTATAAACAAATGAAAACATTTATTAAAATTGCAGTGAGCTGTAGGCCAGCATTTCTTTGGCTGTAGACACTTAGGAGAGAAGCTCAGGGGGTTTGGCTCTGCCTAAAGGCCAACAGTTCCACACTTCCTTCATCCAGGGCAAAGAAGAGAGGCCACAGCTTGTGGATGGTCACCACTGCCATGAAGCAAGTCTAGACAGAGTCCTTCAAGCTGCTGTTGCTGTCCACTCCATCCTGGGAGGGTGCAGAAAGCATGAGGCCACTGGGAAGACTGAGTCATGGAGAGTCCCATCCCTTCCTGCCCAAAGTCCCTGACATGCTCAGCAGTCCCAGAACAGTGCAGGTAAGCTAAACAAGAGAGGTAGAGGATGTGCTGTCAAGTATAGAAAAAGCAGACATAGAGTTGTGGTTCTGATGCTAAATGCAAAAACATCTGTTGTCACAAGGTCTTGCTCAAGCATCCACATTTGCTGTGTGTGTTTTTTTTTTATTTTTTCATTTAGTAGCATTTTAAAATTTTTATTTATTTATTTTCATTGGAGGCTAATTACTTTACAATATTGTGGTGGTTTTTGCCATACATTGACATGAATCAGCCATGGGTATATATCTGTTCCCCATCCTGAACCCCCCTTCCCTCCCTCCCCATCCAATCTCTCTGGGTCATCCCAGTGCACCAGCCCTGAGCACCCTGCCTCATGCACTGAAGCATGGGCTGGCATGCATGGGCTGGCAATCTATTTCATATATGATAATATACGTGTTTCAATGCTCTTCTCTCAAATCATCCCACCCTCGCCTTCTCCCAGAGTCCAACAGTCTGTTCTTCACATCTGTATCTCTTTCACTGTCTCACATACAGGGTCATCATTACCATTTTTCTAAATTCCGTATATATTGATTAATATACTGTATTGGTGTTTTTCATTTTGACTTACTTCGCTCTGTATAATAGGCTCCAGTTTCATCCGCCTCATCAGAACTGATTCAAATGCATTCTTTTTAATAACTGAGTAATATTCCATTATGTATAGGTACCACAGCTTTCTTATCCATTCGTCTGCTGATGGACATCTAGGTTGCTTCCATGTCCTGGACATTGTAAACAGTGCTGCAGTGAGCATTGGGGTACATATGTCTCTTTCAATTCTGGTTTCCTCAGTGTGTATGCCCAGCAGTAGGATTGCTGGGTCATAAGGCAGTTCTATTTCCAGTTTTTTTAAGGAATCTCCACACTGTTCTCCATAGTGGCTGTACTAGTTTACATTCTCACCAACAGTGTAAGAGGGTTCCTTTTCCTCCACACCCTCTCCAGCATTTATTGTTTGTAGTCTTTTTGATAGTAGCCATTCTGACTGATGTGAGATGGTACCTCACTGTGGTTTTGATTTACCTTTGTTTGATAATGAGTGATGTTGAGCATCTTTTCATGTGTTTGTTAGCCATCTGTATGTCTTCTTTGGAGAAATGTCTGTTTAGTTCTTTGGCCCCTTTTTTTGACTGGGTTGCTTTTTTTCTGGGATTGAGCTGCAGGAGTTGCTTGTATATTTTTGAGGCTAATTCTTTGTCAGTAAGCATCCACATTTGTAATACACTGTGTGGAAGGAGTGAGCCTGCCCTATTAGAGGTGGCCCCCTCCCCAAAGGTGCTGTGATCTGAGTCATTCAGGTCTGTGAGTGGGCTCTTGAGCAGCTGTGGAGCTATGGGCAAACCAGTGATCTTCTAGGGTCTTGATCATCTCCTCTGTAAAATGGGTATTATCCTGGCTTGAGGGGCAGTACATGCTGTGAGAGTTGATGAGTTAATAGGTGAGAAAGTGAATTGCTAGTGTTCTAGAAACAATAGCATTATTATTATACTTGGAGGCTCAGGGACACGTGAAGAAGACATGGTCTCTGTCCTCAAGGAGCTTGTAACAAACAAGCTCCTTGGAAACAGAAAACAGAAACAGAAAACAGCTCAGGGCAGGAAATGATTAAGTTGTCAAACTGTACAGTAGTAGAAATTGGAGAAGGATTCAGGTGGCCCAAGGACAATCCTATGTGTGGTTGTGTTGTTACGAAAGTTGCCAGAGTGGTTTGTATGAAGTGAAATGAAGCAATCCAAAGGTGGTCGACCATCGTGTTAGTAGAATCTCTTTGTTGCACCTCGTTCCACAGTACAGCGGAGCATCACTTGGGGCAGCTTCTGTCCCAAACTCCTCCTCACTCGAAGGATGACAGTCTTTTCCTTTGACTCAGCCTCAGGTGCCTGCAGGGCTTTCCTCCACTGCCAGGACTCCACTGACAGTCTTGGTGAAATGACCCTGTGACAGCTTCTGTGTATCTAACAGGAATAACCATATAGCATTTCTAGGGAAAGGCTGAGAAACTGGCTATTGGGATCTGAGTAACGAAAAGGTAACATATCCCATGCAGAGTCTTCTCAGTGGAACTTCAGTCTTACTTCACGGTGTGTCCCCAAAGAAATGCAGATATTCATCAGACAAGGACAAGACACTGAAGGAGAAGGAGGTTGGGGTGATGCTTTCAGTATAGCTGGCTGCAGAGCTTATGTATGAGGGCTGGCAATTCTACTGTGGTAACAGAGAAGAGGCCTCTGACTGGCTTCTGCGTTATTTTGCCTTTGCTCAAATGTGGACTTGTGTAATCAGCACACAAGGTCCTCAGTCCATCTCTAAATGGGTCATTTTGCTTCCCAAGACCAGCTGCCTAAGAGCTAGTAGACTGGTCTTCTCTACAAAGGGTGGTGGTGGCTGGCTCACCTCTAGAAAATGATCCAGGGTACGGCTGGCTATATAATTTGCAGGACCCAGTGCAAAATGAAAATGTGAGACTCTTGTCCAAAAAGTAGGGAAGAAAAGTGCAATTAAAGGTACTAAAACATAAAACTTTTTATTTTAAAAGGATCTTGTTACTTATGATAGGCATAATAATGTCACATAAATAACAGAATAAAAACTTACAAATGCAAAAATACACTTTTAGTGTCATAGTAAATAACATTTTACATTAATGCAATAACTTGATCATAGACTTTACTGGTTTGCTTTTTTGCAAATTTATTTCTTAGGTCATCAAAAGTTGTACTTTTAGAAACTTCATTTTCAATTGATATAATTGAAAGTGACCTTAGTCACTCTGGGCAAATGCAAGATATTAAATAATTACTAGTTTTGAGAAGGATCCTTCTTCTGGTACAACTGTTGCTGGAAAGGTTAGGTGTATTTTAGAGACTGAAACAACACAGCAAATTATTACAAAGAATAAATTTTAGTACATCTAGAGCTGATGATCAGCTTCATGTTAAGTCTGAGTTTAATTTTAAATATAAATTTATACAATGGCATTTTAATGTTTCTCTAGTATTTCTGGTAACTTGCAGAGGTTGCACAAGAAATTGAAAGCAGTTTCATGATTTGTATATAATTTAAAATGCTTATTTTTGCATTCTATTGCTTTCAGTTCAGTTGAGTCGCTCAGTCATGTCCGACTCTTTGCAACCCCATGAATCACAGTACACCAGGCCTCCCTGTCCATCACCAACTCCCGGAGTAAGAAAAAAGATCACTAGTTGTCTAGGCTGGAGTTGGAGAAGGGAATTGATTGCAAAGGTATCTAAGGGCACTTTTTGGACTAATTAAATTATTTTATATCTTGATTATAGTGGGGGTTACATGACTGTATACATTTGTCAAAAGTTGTAGAACTAATAGAACTAATTTCTATTAGTTATAAAACTAATTCCAATTTACTATATATAAATTATACAAAATCTAATCAAATTTTGGAGAAGGAAATGGCAACTCACAGTATTCTTGCTTGGAAAATTCCATGGATAGAGGAACCTGGCGGACTACAGTGCATGGGGTTGCAGAAAGTCAGTCACAACTGAGCACATCAGCCAATCAAATTTTAAGGATACTCTGCATATGGTTACAGAGAGTACATTGACCAGTCTTTAGGACCATCAGGAAGCTTCCATAAACCTCTTATCCTTATCCATCAGAGGGCAGACAGAATGAAACCACAATCACAGAAAACTAACCAAACTGTTCACATGGACCACAACCTTCCTACCTCAATGAAACTATGAGCCATGCCGTGTAGGGCCATCCAAGACGGACAGGTCATGGCAGAGAGTTCTGACAAAATGTGGTCCACTAGAGAAGGGAATGGCAAACTACTTCAGTATTCTTGCCTTGAGAACCCCATGAACAGTATGAAAAGGCAAAATGATAGGGTACTGATAGAGGAACTCCCCAGGTCATTAGGTGCCCAATATGCTACTGGAGATCAGTGGAGAAATAACTTCAGAAAGAATGAAGGGATGGAGCCAAAGCAAAAACGATACCCAGTTGTGGATGTGACTGGTGATAGAAGCAAGATCTAATGCTGTAAAGAGCAATATTGCATAGGAACCTGGAATGTTAGGCCCAGGAATCAAAGCAAATTGGAAGTGGTCAGTTGGGAGATGGCAAGAGTGAACGTTGACATTTTAGAAATCAGTGAACTAAAATGGACTGGAATGGACGAATTTAACTCAAATGACCATTATATCTACTACTGTGGGCAACAGTCCCTTAGATGAAATGCAGTAGTCATCACAGTCAACAAAACACCAAAATGCAGTACTTGAATGCAATTCAAAAATGACAGAATGATCTCTGTTTGTTTCCAAGGTAAACCATTCAATATCACAGTAATCCAAGTCTATTGCCCCGACTAGTAATGCTGAAGAAGCTGAAGTTGAGTGGTTCTAAGAAGACCTACCAGACCTTCTAGAATTAACACCCAAAAAAGATGTCCTCTTCGTTATAGGGGACTGGAAAGCAAAAATAGGAAGTTAAGAGCTACCTGGAGTAACAGGCAAATTTGGCCTTGGAGTACAAAAGCAGGTCAAATGCTAACAGACTTTTGCCAAGAGAACACAATGGTCATAGCAAACACTCTCTTCCAAAAACACAAGAGAAGACTCTACACATGGACATCAAAAATGGTCAGTACCTAAATCAGCTTGATTATATTCTTTGCAGCCAAAGACGGAGAAGCTCTATACAGTCAGCTAAAACAAGACTGGGAGCTGACAGTGGCTCAAATTATGAACTCCCTATTGCCAAATTCAGGCTTAAATTGAAGAAAGTAGGGAAAACCACTAGACCATTCAGATATGACCTAAATCAAATCCGTTATGATTATACAATGGAAGTGAGAAATAGATTTAAGGGCCTAGATCTGATAGATAGAGTGCCGGATGAACTGTGGGCGGAGGTTGGTGACATTGTACAGGAGACAGGGATCAAGACCATCCCCATGGAAAAGAAATGCAAAAAAGCAAATGGCTATCTGGGGAGGCCTTACAAATAGCTGAGAAAAGAAGAGAAGCGAAAAGGAAAGGAGAAAAGGAAAGATATAAGCATCTGAATGCAGAGTTCCAAAGAATAGCAAGGAGATATAAGAGAGCCTTCCTCAGCAATCAATGCAAAGAAATAGAGGAAAACAATATAATGGGAAAGATGAGATCTTTTCAAGAAAGTTAGAGATAAGAAGGAAACATTTCATGCAAAGATGGGCTCAATAAAGGATAGAAATGGCATGGGCCTAACAGAAGCAGAAGATATTAAGAAGAGGTGGCAAGAACACACAGAGGAACGATACAAAAATCTTCCGTTCAGTTCAGTTCAGTCGCTCAGTCGTGTCCGACTCTTTGCAACCCCATGAATCGCAGCACGCCAGGCCTCCCTGTCCATCACCAACTCCCGGAGTTCACTCAGACTCACGTCCAGTGAGTCTGTGATGCCATCCAGCCATCTCATCCTTGGTCGTCCCCTTCTCCTCCTGCCCCAAATCCCTCCCAGCATCAGGGTCTTTTCCAATGAGTCAACTCTTCGCATAAGGTGGCCAAAGTACTGGAGCTTCAGTTTTAGCATCATTCCTTCCAAAGAAATCCCAGGGTTGATCTCCCTCAGAATGGACTGGTTCGATCTCCTTGCAGTCCAAGGGACTCTCAAGAGTCTTCTCCAACACCACAGTTCAAAAGCATCAATTCTGCGCTCAGGCTTCTTCACAGTCCAACTCTCACATCCATACATGACCACAGGAAAAACCATAGCCTTGACTAGACGGACCTTAGTCGGCAAAGTAATGTCTCTGCTTTTGAATATACTATCTAGGTTGGTCATAACTTTTCTTATATGCATAACTTAGATGTATTCCAAAACTTAAATTAATTTGATAGTAAAGCAAATTCCTAAATGAAACCTATATGTGCATGAATATATGTAGGCATATCCACAAAATATTCACACTATATATACATTATATATATATACACACACAAAATATATATGTATATGGCGCTTCCCTCATAGCTCAGTTGGTAAATCATCTTCCTGCAATGCAGGAGACCTGGGTTCGATTCCTGGGTCAGGAAGATCCCCTGGAGAAGGAAATGGAAACCCCCTCCAGTATTCTTGCCTGGAGGATCCCATGGACAGAGGAGCCTGACAGGCTACAGTCCATGGGATCGCAAGAGTAGGANAGATGATGCTGTGAAAGTGCTGCACTCAGTATGCCAGCAAATCTGGAAAACTCAGCAGTGGCCACAGCACTGGAAAAGATCAGTTTTCATCCCAATCCCAAAGAAAGGCAATGCCAAAGAATGCTCAAACTACTGCACAATTGCACTCATCTCACACACTAGTAAAGTAATGCTCAAAATTCTCCAAGCCAGGCTTCAGCAGTACATGAACTGTGAACTTCCAGATGTTCAAGCTGGTTTTACAAAAGGCAGAGGAACCAGAGATCAAATTGCCAACATCGGTTGGATCATTGAAAAAGTTATTTTTGCTTTGTTGACTATGTCAAAGCATTTGACTGTGTGGATCACAACAAACTGTTGAAAGTTCTTAAATAGATGGGAATACCATATCACCTGACCTGCTTTCTGAGAAATCTGAATGCAGGTCAAGAAGTTCAACTTCAGCATGTTAGAACTGGGCATGCAACAACAGACTGGCTCCAAATTGGGAAAGGAGTACACCAAGGCTGTATATTGTCACTCTGCTTATTTAATTTATATGCAGAGTACATCATGAGAAATGCTGGGCTGAAGGAACCATAAGCTGGAATCAAGATTGCCTAGAGAAATATCAATAACCTCAGATATGCAGATGACACTACCCTTATGGCAGAAAGTGAAGAACTAAAGAGCCTCTTGATGAAAGTGAAAGAAGAGAGTGAAAAAGGTGGCTTAAAACTCAATATTCAGAAAACAGAGATCATGGCATCTGGTCCCATCACTTCATGGCAAATAGATGAGGAAACAATGGAAACGTGAGAGACTTTTTTTTTTTTTTGACTCCCAAATCACTGTAGATGATGATTGCAGACATGAAATTAAAAGACACTTGCTCTTTGGAAGAAAAGCTATGACAAACCTAGACAGAGTATTAAAAAGCAGAGACATTTCTTTACCAACAAAGTTCCATTAGTCAAAGCTGTGGTTTTTCCAATAGTCATGTATGGATGTGAGAGTTGGATTATAAAGAAAGCTGAGTGCCGGAGAATTGATGCTTTTGAACTGTGATATTGGAGAAGACTCTTGAGAGTCCCTTGGACTTCAGGGAGATCCAACCAGTCAATCCTAGAGGAAATCAACCCTGAATATTCACTGGAAAGACTGATGCTAAAGCTGCAATTCCAATACTTTGGCCACCTGATGCAAAGAGCTGACTCATTTGAAAAGACCTTTATGCTGGGAAAGATTGAAGGCAGGAGGAGAAGGGGACGACAGAGGATGAGATGGTGGATGGCATCGCTGACTCAGTGTACAGGAGTTTGGATAAGTTTCTGGAGTTGGTGATGTACTGGGCAGTCCATGCTGTGCTGCAGTGCATGGGTTTGGAAAGAGTTGGACGTGACTGAGTGACTTAACTGAACTGAAATTTTGAAGTTGAAAGACCTTCCTGAACAGGTAGCCCACACCTACTTATTTCAAAGATAGGAAAATTGGAGAAAGAAAATACAGTGCTTTCTCCAAGTTTATAGCCCTTACTAGTGATATTCTTTCTTGTAACCAATAGCAGTTGCATATTTATTGCATTCTAGACATGATGCTAGGTTGCACACCTAGCCAAGTATCCCAGCTTAGAAGAAAAATGAGACTTACTGCCTTGAAGACCTGGGATTTTAACTCTAGTTTTCGACTCTATAGTTTTTCCAATAGACTAGAAGGTCTCCAGGGAATATTTAGTTTCTGGATCTTGCTGGATTACTGGACTGAGGATAAGAGGACCTGTATATGGATTAACTAAACTGCAGGAAAGAGTGACCTTTTGAGACACCAGCTGATCTCTGAGCCTCTTCTTTCTTGGCCACAGCTGGATGAGAAAATAGTTGAATTTCTGAAAGGACCAGTGTCAGCTCCCATACTATNGACTGAGGATAAGAGGACCTGTATATGGATTAACTAAACTGCAGGAAAGAGTGACCTTTTGAGACACCAGCTGATCTCTGAGCCTCTTCTTTCTTGGCCACAGCTGGATGAGAAAATAGTTGAATTTCTGAAAGGACCAGTGTCAGCTCCCATACTATGCAAAGATCAAGATTCCCCAAAAGCATAGCCTAGTGCACCAGTTAAAAGCCTTCCAGAGTGGTAGCTGCAAGAAGCAATTGCATTATAATTGTGCAGTGGGGGGAGAGTAGAATGGACCTGAAGGTGAGATGGACCTGGCTTCAAACCCCAGCCCTGTACTACCTATATCACCAGGTACAAATCACTTAATAGGTCTACACCTCAGGTTCTTTATGTAAAATGAGACAGTCATACTGCTGCCTCCCAGGGCTGGTGTGTGGGTTAAACAGGATAAAACATGTGCCTGCCACATTACCATCTCTTAATTAATGTCACTGGCTGCTGCTCTGAATGCCATCATCATCAATATCATCATTCTAATTTCTACTGTTCCTTTCTGTATCACTTGAGAGATTCTTCCTGATTAAAAAGGCCAGGTTGTTATTTAGTCACCCGGCAAGGCAATTGAAGCCTCTCTCCTTTTGGATCAAATCATTTGACATCTAGCAGGGGAAGAGTGATCGAGTTGCTGAAGTGTACTCCTGAGTCTCCTTGAGCAGGCTGTCAGACTGTCTGAAACTCCAGCCTGGACAGGCCATTTCACATGTCCAGGGGCCTTCCAGATAGGTCTCTGCACCCAGAGGCCAGTCATTCTCTTCTGGCCTAGGCTCCCTGCAGTGACAGGCATGCACCAGCCGCCTTTCTTGCTCTCCCTGGACTTGGCATTATAACAGTGAATTGCAGCGGAGAGGCATGAGGAAGTGGGGGCATGCCTTCTAGGGGAAAGGGCTTCTATAACAATGTACCACAGGATTCCTCTAGTACAGCAGGAGCAGTGGCAAAAGCACTTTCAATATTAAAATATCATAAATTATTAAGCATTTTGCATATTTATTTATTCCTCA
>SJXQ01011738.1:62686-166372 GCA_006408695.1 Aepyceros melampus
TCAGAGAAGGCAATGGCACCCCACTCGAGTACTCTTGCCTGGAGAATCCCATGGACAGAGGAGCCTGGTGGGCTGCAGTCCATGGGGTCGCGAAGAGTCGGATACGACTGAGCGACTTCACTTTCCCTTTTCCCTTTCATGCACTGGAGAAGGAAATGGCAGCCCACTCCAGTGTTCTTGCCTGGAGAATCCCAGGGACGGCAGAGCCTGGTGGGCTGCCGTCTATGGGGTCGCACAGAGTCGGTCACGACTGAAGCGACTTAGCAGCAGCAGCAGCATTTATTTGGATGGTAACAGATTTCCAAAAGTCATGGACATAAGATTTTTCTGTGTTCGTAGCAATGCATAGGGGTTTCCATGGTGGCTCAGATGATAAAGAATCTGCCTGCAATGTAGGAGATCTGGGTTCAATCCCTGGGTCAGGAAGATTCCCCTGGAAATGGGAATGGTAACCCACTCCAGTAATCCTGCTTGGAGAATCCATGGAAAGAGGACCCTAGCGGGCTACAGTCCATGGGGTCTCAAAGAGTCAGACATGACTGAGTGACTAACGTTGACTGACTGAGCAATCCATGTGCTTAGTCACTCAATTGTGCCTGACAATGCATAGCAAATGGAATTGTCACTCTGTATTTAGTGATACTCAGCGAGGGGCATCGTCTAAGGATATATTCACATCTAGTGGAGAATAGCAGGATCTGAGGTGTTTAATGTCATCCAGAGGGAGTAATCATTATTAATTCTTTTCTTAAAAGTTGCAGAACAGTGCTGTACTGAGACCTCAAAATCTAAAGACTGAGAGAAGTTTTACCCCATTTCATGTCTTCCTGTAGTAAACACATTTGGAAAACCTCCCAGCTGTTCTCTGCTAATAAATGATGATACCTCAGTTCCAGGCTGCTTATCCAAGTAGCAAAGGGATCTTGGGTGATGTCTGTCATGATTCACCACATGAAGAGGCTGCTGCTGAACTGATTCCTAGGATCAGGTTCAGAAGGAAATAGCCCCTATACTAGCAGGCAGGGAGGGAAGGTCATTAATGTACAGACCATATTTCTCTACATTGGAGCTCCCCTGGCATCAGATTCACATGGATGAATTTTCTTAAAAATGTCATTTCCTGGCTCCCACCCTAGACCTACCCATTTAAAATTTCTGGGTGTTGGCGTCTGAAAATGAATTCTAGCCTCCAGAGAGCCTGATACACACTGCCTCTTAATACCTTGAGAAACATGGATCTAAAAAAAAAAAAAATGAATCCACCATGGTGGCGTTTTTAGCTCAGAGAAATGGCTAGCCCGAAAAAAATCTTTTGGCCCCAGAAAGTCCAGAATGCGTTCCAGCTTCAACTCTCCAATTTCAGACCTCTGTTTAAACTGTTAAAAGTTACCTACTCTATTCACTTGTATGACCAGGCAATTAGACCTGTTTGACTGCTCCACTGTCACCTGGAAGAGAGGCTGCCAGAACTTAAAACTCAATCAAACAAAGAAACTCTCAGGGTTTTAGACTGATCACAAAGACAGATGGGAATATTTTTCTCTGTGGACTGGCTCCTCTGTGTGTGTGTGTGTATGTGTGTGTGTGTACTCACTCAGTCATGTCTGACTCTTTACAGCCTCATGAACTGTAGTTCATCGGGCTCCTCTGTCTATGGATTTTTCCAGGCAAGAATGCTGGACTCCAGGGGATCTTCCCAATGCAGGGATTGGACCTCATCTCTTGCATTTCCTGCACTTGAGGTGGATTCTTTACCACTAGCGCCACTTGGGGAACCCTATTGACTCCTCTAATTCATAGTTATGTGATCTTGAACAATAACAGGGAGAGACAAGTAAGGATCTATTTTCTAATCTCCACCTCACTCACCATCACAAAAGATGAGAACCACTGGGGTAAATAATGTTCTGTTGAATGAAGACATACCCCTACCTCTTATATTAATAGTCAAAAAGTCATAACAGAATGTAAGTCAGTGAAGAGAAGCACCCACTTTGTTACAGAAATGTCCTTGACACCACTATCATTCATGGTTTTAAAAGTAAATTCTTAAAAATAGAGTAAATTCTTCCTAAGTTTAGATACTTTACTATGATGAATACAGTATTATTTTGGCATCCCTTTAAACCTATGAACAGGACCGGAGGACTTAGAGGATCTCTAAGATTTTGCTATATAAAGTGTTGTCTTGGGACAAGCAGCCTTGGCCTATTGGAAATTCTAGATCTCAGGTTTCACCCAGACCTACTGAATTAGAACCTGACTACCCAGTTTCCCCAGGTAATTCCTATGCACAGTAATGTTGAGGAAAAACCTCTCTGAGGCAGGGGTTCCCAACTTCTGAGATTTAATACCTGATGATCTGAGGTGGAGCTGATGTTATAGTAATAGAAGTAAAGTATGCAATAAATGTAATGCCTGTGAATCATCCCCAAACCACCCCATCACTCCTGTTCCACTGAAAAATTGTCTTCCACAAAACCAGTCCTTGGTGCCAGAAAGCTTGGGAACCACTGCTAAAGTTCTGATTCTCGAATATGTTTGGATGTTAGAATCATCTGGGGAATTAAGAAAAAGTACTGATGTCTTGGTCTTACTCTAGAGAGTCTGACTTAATACTGGGTCCAGCCTGGATATTGGAATTTGTAGAGGCTACCTGGTGAATCTGATGGGAAATCCCTGCTCTAAGGAACTTCTCTAGCTCCCGAACATTGCGGGTCTATGAGCCCATCAAGAAGAGCAAAAATAAGCAACTAACATCAATACCTTCAGGAAGCAAGCAGGTAATATAAATGAGTGATAAGCCTACGAGTATGGACAGTGGCAAACTAGAGAGCTTGGACCCAAGGAGGTGAACAGCCCTCGGTTCCTTCAATATTGCCTTTAACAATGGGAGTCTTTACAATAGCCAGAACACAGAGCAACCTAGATGTCTATCAGCAGATGAACGGATAAGAAAGCTGTGGTGCATATACACAATGGAATATTACTCAGCTATTAAAAAAAAACAAAACACATTTGAATCCATTCTAATGAGGTGGATGAAACTAGAGCCTATTGTACAGAGTGAAGTAAGCCAGAAAGAAAAACATCAATACAGTATATTAGCACATATATGTGGAATTTAAAAAGGATGATAACAATGACTATATGTGAGACACCAAAAGAGACACAGACGTAAAGAACAGACTTTTGGACTCTGTGGGAGAAGGTGAGGGTGGGATGATTTGAGAGAATAGCATTGAAACATGTATATTTCTATATGTGAAATAGATTGCCAGTCCAGGTTCGATGCATGAGACAGGGTGCTCAGGGCCAGTGCACTGGGATGACTCTGAGGGATGGGATGGGGAGGGAGGAGGGAGGAGGTGTTTAGGATTGGGGACACATGTACACCCAAGGCTGACTCATGTCAATGTATGGCAAGAGCCACCTCAATATTGTAAAGAAATTAGCCTCTAATTAAAATAAATAAGTTAATTAATTTAAAAAAATAAATGAGAAAAAAAGAAAAAACAGGACAAATATTAAATAAAATTTTTCCACCACCAAAAATAAGAGAAACAAAACAATAGGAGTCCAGGTTGACAGAGCTTCTGAACTTTTTGTTTTTGATAAGCTGGGAATCCAAATTTTATAGAAATTCTTTCTCTCTCTTTGTAATGCTGGTCACAAATTCAATTTTCTTTTCTTTCTTTTAAAAAAAAAAACACACAAAAATCTATTTTACCCAAGGTGAATACAGTCCATGGAACACCAATTTGGGACCTCTGACAGAGAGAAAACAGGTTTTTGTGTAGGAAGACAAGAAGTCTCACTATACTACATATAGGCAGGCCATTCCACATTTTGAAGAGAGGATGTAACTGCTTTAGATGGTAAAGAATATGCAATGACTGGGTTTTGATCCCTGGGTTAGAAAGATCCTCTGGGGAAGGGGAGGCAATACAGTTTTCCTGCCTGGAGAATTCCATGAGCAGCGGAGCCTAGAGGGCTATAGTTCACGGGTTCGCAAAGAGTCGAACTCGACTGAATCCATACATGTACAGTAACTGCTTCAGTGAGGGTCCAGCAAGTTATCTTGATCTTGTTGCTTGAAGCAATTAGAATGGCTTCTTCCTCTTTCAAAGAGGAAACAGACACTTTAAAATACTTCATGATCATGGAAAGGAATGCCCATGGCATGGCTGGAGCCAGGCCCTGGAAAATGTCACTCTCCAAAGAAGTTCAAAGACCAGAGTGTGCAAAAGACATGTAAAGCATGAACACTTGGAGGCCAAGAAAGGAGATGGAGTACAGGAAGTGGATGGGCTGTGAAAGCACGGTGACTGGCTGTGATCTTCCTGAGATAAGGGTGTACTATAGCAATGGGAGTATGTGTAAAGCAAAGACTCCACTTCTGGGAGAAAGAACATTTTGAAAGTGATTTAGAGTTCTGAGGCTAGAAAGCCTGCTTCAGATGTTGGAGGGGTATCTGGGTCTGTGCTCAAGTGCTCATTCGTGTCCGACTCTTCGCAACCCCATGGACCATAGCCGCCAGGCTCCTCTGTCTGTAGGATCCTCCAGGCAAGAATAGTCGAGTAAGTTGCCATTTCCTTCTCCAGTGGATCTTCCCAACTCTTGCATTTCCAGCTTTGGCAGGCAGATTCTTTACCACTAGTGCCAACTGGGAAGTCCTTCTGACTCTAGTTCCATAAATATCTGTCCTCTTAATGCTAATCAAAGTCTCAACCAACCGAGGGCCTTTAAGACTACTGAGAGATGTGGTCATAGGAGCAGAAAGAGAGAAAGCGGCCACATGAAGGATGCAATTTGTATCAAAGGTTAAGAGAGAAGAAAGAAAAGGTCCTTTAGGAATCATAGTCTTCATGACTGAGGGGGGGGAAAGAAAACTAGAAAAAGACTTAATCTTATTCCAATGAATGCTACCATTCTAATACAATTGTGATGTCTTTCTAGTGAGCTAGAAGCTATATAAGGACAAATCAAGTCAACATATTCATTAACTGTGTATGACTGAGCAAGGCCAATATTGTGTAGGGATAGCTAGAGCAAATATTGTGTCTTTTACTTGTGCATACTTCCTATAGAGTCTCTTAAGGGGCAAGAAGCAAAATAAAACATAGTAAACACTTACATTACTCTTGAACCAGTTGTGAATGATAGCTGAGAAAAAATCAATGTCCTAAAGTAGCAGTTTCCAAAATATAATCCTCTGTAACAGCCACATTAGCATTGCCTGAGAGCTTGTTTGGAATATGAATTCTTGGGTCCCACCTCATACCTACTGAATCAGAGCCAGTGAAGGCAGGGTCCAGTAATCTGTGCTTTCACAAGCCTTCCTGATGATTCTTAAGTAGATCCTATATTATTTCAGTTAATTTTCACAACAACTGATGGAAGTGGATAGGAAGAATGTAGTGTTCATTTTAGAGTTTCAGAGTGGATGGCATCATATGTTCAAAGTCAGACTATTAGTAGCAAAACAAAGACACATCAGGCTTTGATGACTTTGATCAAGTGAGCCAAATTTTAGTTTTCTAGCAGGAATTGATTTAGGTTCAGTTGTAAATATATACTCTGATTTCTTTTCCACCTTGACAAAATTAGTTCATTAGAAGGAACTAAACAATAATAGTAACATCTATTTCTGCTTTACTGACTATGCCAAAGCCTTTGGCTGTGTGGATCACAATAAACTGTGGAAAATTCTGAAAGAGATGGGAATGCCAGACCACCTGACCTGCCTCTTGAGAAACCTGTATGCAGGTCAGGAAGCCACAGTGAGAACTGGACATGGAACAACAGACTGGTTCCAAATAGGAAAAGGAGTACGTCAAGGCTGTATATTGTCACCCTACTTATATAACTTATATGCAGAGTACATCATGAGAAACGCTGGGCTGGAAGAAGCACAAGCTGGAATCAAGATTGCCGGGAGAAAGATCAATAAGCTCAGATGTGCAGATGCTGCTGCTGCTGCTGTAAGTCGCTTCAGTCGTGTCTGACTCTGTGAGACCCCATAGACGGCAGCCCGCCAGGCTCCCCCGCCCCTGGGATCCTCCAGGCAAGAATACTGGAGTGGGTTGCCATTTCCTTCTCCAATGCATGAAAGGGAAAAGTGAAAGTGAAGTCGCTCAGTCATGTCTGACTCTTAGTGACCCCATGGACTGCAGCCCACCAGGCTCCTCCATCCATGGGATTTTCCAGCAAGAGTATTGGAGTGGGGTGCCATTGCCTTCTCCAATATGCAGATGACTCCACCCTTATGGCAGAAAGTGAAGAAGAATTAAAGAGCCTCTTGATGAAAGTGAAAGAGAGGGTGAAAAAGTTGGCTTAAGGCTCAACATTCAGAAAACTAAGATCATGGCATTTGGTGCCATCACTTCATGGCAAATAGATGGAGAAACAGGCAGACTTTGTTTTTCTGGGCTCCAAAATCACTGCAGATGGTGACTGCAGCCATGAAATAAAAAGACTCTTACTCTTGGAAGGAAAGTCATGACCAACCTAGATAGCATATTAAAAAGCAGAGATATTACTTTGCCAACAAAGGTCCATCTAGTCAAGGCTGTGGTTATTCCAGTAGTCATGTATGGATGTGAGAGTTGGACTATAAAGAAAGCTGAGAGGAGAACGACAGAGGATGAGATGGTTGGATGGCATCACCAACTCAATGGACCTGAGTTTGAGTCAACTCCAGGAGTTGATGATGGACAGGGAAGCCTGGTGTCCTGCAGTCCATGGGGTCGCAGAGTCAGATACGACTGAACGGCTGAACTGAACTGAACTGAAACAATAATAGTAAAAATCCATCCACTTGTGCCTTGTACTTTTTTATCTGAGTACCTCTACTCCTGCTCTGCCATAAATTTTTCACCTTTTGGCACCCGTTCCATGGATGCCTCCCCTATGAAGCCTGCCTCCCTCCCCCATGGTGAGGATACATCACCACTGCCTCGTTTATACAGCTCTCTTCTTGATCTTCCCATACAGCTGTGTTTACAGTCTGCTCCCCACAGTGGGCTGTAACTCTTTGGAAGTAATGAACGTATCTTAGTATCTCTATATGCCTCTAACACCTGTCATAGAATAATACTTTGGAGCTAGGAAGGAACAAAGAAAATGAAATAGCTGCCAACCCCTGTAATTATTGAGCATCCATGGTGTCATGGGTCCTAAGCTAAGCTTTTTATATATCTCATTTTGTTTTAATACTCAGTACAGTCTGATAAATATTTTAAGCTCTATTTCAAGGACTGGCAAATTTTGAAGACTGGAAAGAAAGTAAAGAAGAAATCCAGTTTTATAGTTAGTAACTGGTAGACCTGGAATTCTTGATGTGTATACTATAATTATTCAATGGCTCTACTTATTCAATGGCTAGAAAACCTGAATAGACAGAGAAAAGAAATTTCTTAGTTGCACAGAGAGGGACTGAAGCCAGGTCAAGAATGTAGACCTCAAGGCACTTTACTAACCACCCTGGTGTCTCTCCTGAACCTCATAGTAAGGGAGGAAAAGATGTTCTGGGAATTGCGGGATCACTTAGAGCATCCCTTTCATTCTATAAATGGATGGACTAGCACATTTGTTTTCTGACAACTTCTCGAAAACAGGCCAGATTCATTTTCCTCTCTGAACATACCAGAGCCCATGATTTGATCACATTTGCCCACTTTTTGGATGTGATTACCGTGAATTTCTTAGAACTCTGCTTTTCTGATCTCATACTTCCAACATACCCTTGTCACCTGGATCTTTCTCAAGTTTATGACACTTTCCTCCTGGGCTCTAATCGGATTCTCTTGTTATTTCTAGGGAAACATCAGATTTTTCCAGTTCAGTTCAGTTCAGTTCAGTCGCGCAGTCGTGTCCGACTCTTTGCAACCCCATGAATCGCCAGGCCTCCCTGTCCATCACCAACTCCCAGAGTTCACTCAGACTCACGTCCATTGAGTCCATGATGCCATCCAGCCATCTCATCCTCGGTCGTCCCTTTCTCCTCCTGCCCCCAATCCCTCCCAGCTCAGGGTCTTTTCCAATGAGTCAACTCTTCGCATAAGGTGGCCAAAGTACTGGAGCTTCAGTTTTAGCATCATTCCTTCCAAAGAAATCCCAGGGTTGATCTCCCTCAGAATGGACTGGTTGGATCTCCTTGCAGTCCAAGGGACTCTCAAGAGTCTTCTCCAACACCACAGTTCAAAAGCATCAATTCTTCTGTGCTCAGGGTTTGAATTAATGGACTCCCTTCCTTTTCCTGATGAAAATTCTGTGCTGACTGCTAACTTCAGAGATCTCACTTCTGCTCTTGGAGTAGGCAGGGATGTCTCAAGAACCTGCAAGTAATAATGTCCTGGTATTGTGTGGAGCTCAATTTCAAACCTGAAAGTAAACTCAGTGAACCTGACTACTCATGCATCAGAGTGCTGGTCACACCTGTCATTCAACAGTGTTATGAATTGGGGGGGGGGTCATTAATGTGTACATTCCACCTCAGTTATCCAACTAGACTGAGGAGGGGTTACCTGAATGCTACATCTTTCTGTTCATCAGAACTGCTTATTACCTAAACATTCCATTTTTGAGCTTTGGTAAGTTGTACACTGTTCACTTAAGTATGTTGTTTTAAAAACCCACAGATGTCAGACATCTAACAATAAGATTCTGTTGGAAGGAATTCTATAATCAACTAGGGGGGATATCTGTTTTTAATTTTTTTTTCTTTTTTGTTTTTATTTCATTTTAATTTTTTTAATTTTTATTTTTTAGTTTGTTTTGCTTTACAATACTGTCTTCGTTTTGCTACACATTGACATGAATCAGCCACGAGTGTACATAAACTCCCAATCCGGACCCCCACCTCCCTCCTCCCGCCCCACACCCTCTCTCTGCATTATCCCCGTGCATCAGTCCCAAGCATCCTGCATCAAACCTGGACTGGCAATTCGTTTCACTTATGATATCACACATGTTACACTGCCACTCTGCCAACCCATCCCACCCTCTCCCTCTCCCACAGAGTCCAAAAGGCCGTTCTATACATCTGTGAAAATAAACTCAAAATGGATTAAAGATCTAAACGTAAGACAAGAAACTATAAAACTCTTAGAGGAGAACATAGGCAAAACACTCTCTGACATAAATCACAGCAGGATCCTCTATGATCCACCTCCCAGAATACTGGAAATAAAAGCAAAAATAAACAAATGGGATCTAATTAAAATTAAAAGCTTCTGCACAACAAAGGAAACTATAAGCAAGGTGAAAAGACAGCCTTCTGAATGGGAGAAAATAATAGCAAATGAAGCAACTGACAAACAACTAATCTCAAAAATATACAAGCAGCTTATGCAGCTCAACTCCAGAAAAATAAATGACCCAATCTTTTTTGTTTTTAAATATACAGTTGACATACAGCACTGTACAAGTTTAAGGTGTACAGTATAATGACTTGACTTACATATTGGTGAAATGATTACTACAATAAGTTTATTTAACATTCATCATCTCATATAGAAACAAAAAATGAATGTTATTTTTTGTGATGAGAAGTCTTAGGATCTAGTCTGTTAACAACTTTCAAATACCATAAAGCAGTATTAGCTATAGCCATCATGTTATACAATACATTACAGCGACAGATCTTATTTACCTTGCTGGAAGCTTGTATCTTTTGACACCTTCATCCAGTTCTTCCACCCCCCCCCCTGCCTCTGCTAACTGCAAATCTGTTCTCCTTTTTTAAGAGGGTTTTTTTTTTTTTTTTTTTTGGCTTGTTTGTTTAGATTCACCAAACAAGTGTGAGACCACACAGAGTTTGTCTTTCCTGTCTGGCTTATCTCCTGTTGTGTAATACCTTCAAGATCTATTCAGATGGTCACAAATGGAGATTTCCCTCCTTTTCCATGCTTGAATATATTCCATTTTATAATTAAGCCACAGCTTCTTTATCCATTCATCCATTAGTGGACACTTAGGTTTTTCCATCCCTTGGATACTGTAAATAATGCTGCTCTGAACATGGGGGTGTAGATGTATCTTTGACATAGAGTTTTCTTTTCCTTTGGATGTATTCCCAGAAGTGGAATTGCTGGATCATATGGTAGTTCTATTTTTAACTTTTTGAGGAAACTCCAAACTGTTTTCCATAGTGTCTGTACCAATTGACATTCCTACCACCAGCGCACAAGTGTTCTCTTTTCTCCATATCCTTGTTAGCATTTGTTATCCCTTGTCTTTTTGATGATAGCCATCCTAACAGGCACAAGGTATCTACTTACTTATGTAAGCTGCTCATAATACAGAGAATGAATGTTTAAGAGTGAAAACCTTTACATACACCTTGACCCCAGTCTTATGAACTAATTTAAAAAACCCAGTAAATGGATAGTAAGTCTAAAATGATTTGTATCAGCATATTAAAAGAGTTATCTCAGAGTTGTGTAATGATAGGTACTTTACTTTCTCCCCTTTTTCTTATCTATATTTTATATTTACCCATAATAAACATGTATCACTCATGTATTTTTAAAAGAATACTTTTTTTATTATAAGTACACTTGAACCTGTACACATAACCAATAATTAACAATCTCCAAATAAGTCCTAAAGTTATAGTGTTGCATAAAAAGTTGCCTGGTAGGGAGATTTTTGTATCTGCAGAAAACTATTATGGATTTTTAGTCTCAGGTCTTTCCCCAGCTATTGCTGTACCCTCCAATCACACAGACTCCTGGTCTCTGAGTTTCAGTTTACTTCTAAGTAAAATTAGGATAACACCATTCACCTTACAGGCTACTGTGAAAATAAAATAACCACATCCCATTTCAGGAGTGTGTTTCAGAATCAAGACAACTTTAAAAATCCCTCATGGCTACACTGCACCTCAAGTCATTCCAGCACAATCCAGGATTGAAAAGATAGTGCTGGACTAATTCTATGTACCGATTGTCATGGTGGTTCTCTTGCCTGGACTCATGGGCTTATTATGTTGTGTGACATAGAATGAACTTCGTTAGTTAAAAATCATTGCACTCTTAATGCAGGGGAAGAAAAAAATACATCTTCCATAGACTGGGGTGCTGACAAAGGTTGAGACTGTTCAAGGAGGAGAAAAAAGTTAAGCAAGTGATATTTATTACATTCTGATAAAAAGTTTTACAGAAACGTTTTGTTTACCAAAGGATAATGTCATAGTAAACTGAAGCAGGACTTAAAAAAGTCCAAGAAGTTTATATTTTAAAGGGATTTTAGTGATGGTGTGCCTGACCACAATGTAACTGTCCTCTCTAAACCTCACCCCTGGTCATCTCTGCTTCAGTATATCTGAGGTCTGGGAGCTCATGACTTTGCCTCTCTGCCCATTCATTCTTGGATGGTTCTGTGATGACATCTCCCCAGCTCTTACCCTGATTTTCCTATAGGTCTGAGTTCTGCCACATGGAGTCACATAAAAGTTTTACCAGCTTTTCTGTCAGTAGCTGTAAACTGTGTTACAAGTAACCCATCATTATTAATATAATCAACAAGGTTTCCACCAAGGTACCATTTATAAATCAGAGCATATTTTTAGCATATTCCTCTCTGATTTACTTTCTACCCTGGATCCATAAATAGGAGAGAGAAAGGTTGAGCTCCAACACAAAGAGAGTAAGTAGTAGATGCATCTGTCATGGGAGCTGGTTAATTACAGTTGATTACTGTAGTTATATTGTTGTTGTTGTTCAATCACTCAGTCATGTCTGGCTCTTTTGCGACCCAAGGACTGTAGCCCACCAGGCTCCTCTGTCCATGGGATTTTCCAGGCAAGAATACTGGAGTGGGTTGCCATTTACTTCTCCAGGGGATCTTTTTGGACCCAGGGATCGAACCCACATCTCCTGCACTGGCAGGTGGATTCTTTACCATTGAGCCCCTGGGAAGCCCTCTGTAGCTGTATAGCACTCGATATATTCAGAGTAGCTGTTATTCTTCATCATTGGCTAATATTAAATGCCTACCAGGCCCAGGATATTAGCCTATGTGGTTAAAAGAGAGAGAAGTGTGAGGCATAAAATTGTTCAGCTAAATGGTTATGAGGTTTTTAATACTAAAAGAGAAGTAATCCCAAGTGTTTATGCATTGATTTATTGATTCAAATATTTATCAGATGCAACCAAATGGTAGAAATAATACTGTGGATAAAACGTATAAGGACCTTGCCTTTGTGGATATTACATTCTGATCTCTATCTCTGTTTATACATTTTGATAATTTAGTTCTCTGCCCTTCAGCCACAGTGAAAGTTTGATTTAAAGTTTGATTTAAAGGATCCTTGTAGGTCACTGAAGTCATCACTGAGTTGTCACTTGAACATATCAACTAATGAGGGAGTGCTGTAGCCTTGGAGTAGGAAAGTGTGGCAGCTAAGGGGTTAGCTGTGGGGCTGGATGTGAATTCAGGGCTGAGCTTTGGCACTAATTATGAATTGTGTTTCCTTGGGTCAGTTACCAAGCTTGACTGTCAGTTTCTTCACTTTTACAATGCTTCTCATATGTGCTTCCCTTGGCTGATGTGAAGAGTTAGAGATGCCTGAAGCATTGGCATGGAGAAGGCAATGGCACCCCAGTCCAGTACTCTTGCCTGGAAAATCCCATAGATGGAAGAGCCTGGTGGACTGCAGTCCATCGGGTTGTGAAGAGTCGGACATGACTGAGAGACTTCACTTTCACTTTTCACTTTCATGCACTGGAGAAGGAAATGGCAACCCACTCCAGTGTTCTTGCCTGGAGAATCCCAGGGATGGGGGAGCCTGGTGGCTGCCGTCTCTGGGGTTGCACAGAGTCGGACACGACTGAAGCGACTTAGCAGCAGCAGCAGAAGCATTGGCATTGTGCCTCACCACTGGTTGCTACTGGATCAATTACTATTGCATTAATGTAAGCATAACTTATCATTATGCCTACTTATTAATTGAATTCCTCCATGTTTGGGGCACCTATGGAAATGCCCTTGCATCTTCTAATAAGTAAGTCAAGAAAGTCCTTCCTAAAATATTTTCTAAACTATAAAGCACCTGATGCATCATTACAACCTGCCATACCAGAATTCCTTATGACTTTCACCCATCTTACTTTCCTCTCTCTTTTCCCTGATGTTCCTTCAAATCTCTCTCCTCTCAGCTTGAGAGTCTATTTCTACAACTTTTCCTCACTGGAGGAAGTCAAAACGTGCCTCCACGTTGCTGAATCTGTCTCAAACGCATCACTCATGCAAGCATCTAATGTTCTATAGATTCATCCTCACACACCAATAACCATGTTGAACACCTGGGAATTTTGTCACGTTGAAATACATTTCTAGTGACACATGGCTCAACAAGTGATTCCATTCTTTAAAACATCTACTGGAGAAGGGCTTTTCCATCTTCACTCTCTTCTGTGATGGGAAAAAAAATGTTCATAAAAGGGAACAGATTTCAGGATACAGATGAGAACACATCGGCTATGAGGTGGGGCCATCATGCATTTAAACATGAGGTGACTGATTATGGCGTGCAGGCTGAATCAGGTTGCCTCCTTTTGTAAAAGTTGTACTGGAATGCAGCTATTCCCATTCATTTACGTATAGTCTATGGCTATTTTCACTATCCAACAGCAGAGATGAATAGTTGCGACCAAGATCCTGTGATCCACAAAGCCAAAAATATTTACCATCTGGCTTTTTACAGAAAAAGTTTGCTGACCCCTGCAGATCCAGCTTAGCATGTTTTCAGCTCCCACGTTGCTGAAGTGATGAATTAACCAAAGACCTGAGCAACTGTGATGAGCTTGACGTTCTTTCTCTGAGATGCTCTTTGCAAATCTCCTTTGGCAGATTCTGAAATGGATATGTGGCTGGTCCATATGGTCCAGAATATAGCTGTCCATGCATCTTAGATTGCCACATCATCTTAAAGTCACCCAAACGTCACCTCTTTCCTGAAAAAGACACAGCCTGTAGTTTGCCTTACGTAGCACCACCATATCCTGCATTATCTACACCTCTGAACTACTTCAGCTCAATCTTCCCTTTTATTATCTCTGCAGTCTCAGTACAGCCCAGTTATACTACGCCTTCATATCCACCATCCTTTCTTGATTCTGCAACCTTTAAACTTCTTTCAATGTCTCGAAGGAGGCCTGGAGCTTTGTCCCTATCCCAAATGACTGCTTTTCTGTGGGGCCTCTGCCATGAGCCTGCATCTTTTACTAGTCCCATCCAGGTCTGCTGGAATGGGTTGAGTTTCCTCAGAGCGCATGACATCCTCTTAAATGTAAGAGAACCAACGATATTGGGCTGAGAGCCACATCATAGATCATTGCAGAAGAGGAAGCGAAAGATCAGAAATATCAAAAGGTTTTCCCCAGTCCCAGAGCCAGTTCCTGGTTGACTTGAACTCCAGCCCCTAAGCTCTCAGTCTGGTGCTCTATTCCACATACTATCCCACGACTCTATGGATTCCCAGAGAAGTCATATTTTCCAGTGATTTCATTTCCTCTGAATTTATCATGATATTGGTCTCATTGCCACCGACAACCTTCCCAGAACCCTGTGTCTCTTCCGCTTGAGTAGCTATTTTTATCTCTCTCTTCTCCTCCTGACCTTGGAAACTTCCAGAGATCATTCTTAGGTTTATCTAAATTAAAAATCTTCCCTGGACTGTTTACCTATTCCTCTAAGCACTTCATTCCAGTTGATAATTTCTCTCATCATCTTTTCCTGGGCTTGTAATTCTGTGTAATTTGCCATCAACCATAAATCTGAATAGTATATGGCTAGCTTCATTTCATATCATTATAGGTTTTAATAAACAGTGTTGATCTCATTATAGACCCCTGTGGAGCTGGGCTGGACTAATCCTGTTCCTTTCGATGTGGTGAGAAGCCCTGATTTTCTTTCTCCACTGAGAGGAGTGAGAAAGCCATGGGCTCAAGTGAGCCATCTAGCATCCTCTTGTGCAGGGATGGTTGAATGGTGAGTAGACGTCACTTCTCTCCAGCCCACGCCTGTTGCCCAGGGAACCATGCTACAATAATGGTCTCAACCCCCATGACATCACATCTTGCCTGAGGCTTCAGGATCAGTGCTGGGAGGTTACTAGGGGAAACACTGAATTCCACTCTTCATGAAGCCCCTGGGAGCAGACCTTGCGGTTCCGGCATTAGCTCATTCCCAGCATTTGCTTTGCAGTGACCTCATTGTTTCTGAATATTCCTAATTTTACTTTTAAACTTGTCTTCTGGGATATAGAACACTCTTCCCCAGCACAGCTCCCTGTCTCACCTTCTCCAGGCCTTGCTCAAATGCTAACTTATCAGAGGCTTTCCCTGACTCCCTTATTTAGAAGGATGCCACCCCTCAATCCCACACTCCCTAGTCCCTCCATGCTTTATTTTCCACTATAACACTATATAACCTTCTTGTTTATACTCTTGTCTGTCATTAGACTGAGGGCTGCATGAGAACAAGGCATTTTATATTATTTTTATTTATATTGAGATATAATTGGTACATAGCTTAGTATTAAGTTTAATGTGTACAGTGCATTGATTTGACACTTTTATATATTACAATATGATTACCATTGTGGTATTAGTTAAAACCTCTGTTATATCACCTAATTACCAATTCTCTTTTGTGGTGAGAACAATTAAGATCTTGTCTCTGAACAACTTTGAAATTTATAATATGGTTGACTCTCAGACAACACAGATTTGAACTGGGTGGGTCCACTTATATGGGGATGTTTTTCAATAAATACCTGTATATACCTTTTCCTTAATGCTTTTCTTACTAACATTTTCTTACTTTATTGTGAGAATACAATATATAATAAATATAACATACAAAATGTATATCAAACAGTTGTTTAAGCTCTGGCCAATAGTTGAGTTGAGTTTTGGGGGACTCAAGTTATATGTGACTTTTTGGCTGTGGAAGGGATTGATACCCCTAATCCCCATGCCCCAAGGGTCAGTTCTTCAGCACTTTTTTCAGGGCAGGAACTTCAGTCTGGTTTGCTCACTAACTCCCAGTGCCTAGAGTTGAATATTTGTTGAGTGGTTGAGTGATTAATTATGGAGCTGCTGCTGATGCTCATTTGGTCTTGTTTGTTTGTAAAAGAAGAAGTTAAAAAAAAACTTATTGACAGACAATATGATTTTTTAAAGACTTTTTTGATGTGGACCATTTTTAAAGTCTGTATTGGATTTGTTACAATATTGCTTCTATTTTATGTTTTGGATTTTTGGCCCCAAGGCATGTGGGATCTTAACTCTGGGACCAGGGATCAAACACTCCCCTGCTGGAAGGCAAAGTCTTAACCACTGGATCACAAGGGAAGTCCCGAGGCAATATGTTTGTATATAAATTTTTTTTACAGAATTCACAACATCACTAATGTCTCAGAGCATAATATCAATTTGATCTCTACACACAGAGAGGATTAGATGGTTTTCAGGGGGCTTGATATCCTTTATTTCATTTGATTTTCATAAAAGCAAGGATTACTATCTTCATTTTCAGAAAAAAAAAATCCTAAGATCAAAAACCAAACCAATCCTTTCTTCCTTCCCTCCCTCCTTTCCTTCCTTCCTTTCTCCAAATAATCAATAGTTGAATATTTTGCATCTATGTGGTGATATCACACAGCTTGTGCCAAATTCTGACTTTGTCTTAATTTCTTAAAATAGGATCTCAGGCACATTACTAAACTTCTGAAACCTTATTTCATTCTCTTAAAGAAAGAGGATACTAGTATCTGGAAGATATCAAGAGGATGAAATCAGATATATGCAAGTACTTAGTGCAGTGCCTGACATGCATTAAACTCTCAGTGTTAGCTGCCGATTTTATTATCCTTACATATGATTACTACAACCACCACAACATCAGCATCATTGCCATCACCGCATTACCATTATCCCCATTATAACACCACTGCTGCTCTCATTACAATATCACTACCACCATCACCGCATCACGCATCTCTAGTATCATCACCATCATATCACTCATTACCACAGTCACCGCATTCTTCATCACCAGCACATCACCACCATATCATTCCTCACCACCATCATCACCATCGTATTACTCATCACCACCAGCATCATCCCCATATCATTCGTCACCAGCATCGTCTCCACCACCTCCATCATCACATCACCATCATTACCACCACTGGATTTGCCAGTGTGTACCAGGCATTGTCTTGCACTATGGCTATAGAGTAAGTAAGTAAGTAAGTAAAGTCGCTCAGTCGTGTCCAACTCTTTGCAACCCCGTGGACTGTAGCCTACCAGGCTCCTCCCTCCATGGGATTCTCCAGGCAAGAGTACTGGAGTGGGTTGCCATTTCAATACAGACAAAAATAAAAGGCAGCAGCTTTATTAGCTTTAAGTTATATTCTGTGTTACTTGCTTTATATATCCTTTATCCTTACAGCAGCCTTCTGAAAGGTATATTATTTCACACAGCTGGAAGACAGCAGAACAATGAATTGCAACCATGGCTGCCTGATAATTGTATCCTTAATCACACTACTGTACTTACAAGATATAGTGAGAGAGGGAGGTATTTGTATAACTATTATGTTATGGTGTGACAACTGAAGAACATAGACCCTACTTAAGCACACAGGAGGTCCACCTGATCAGACTGTGGGAAGAAGGAGTGGGTAAGGAACGCTTCTTAGAGGAGGCATCATGAGGCGAATCTTGGAACATGAAATGGAGTTAAACAAGGCCTTGTGACTAGCAAGTGGTAGAACAAAGATGGCCCTGGGACCTTGGGTTCCCTCCACTGTGTGTTCCCTGTAAAACCCCATTCTGCAACACAAAATTATTTTCTCTAGTCCCTAATCTCCAGTTGCTCATAAAGACTCTTCTCTTGGCATAGTGGTGATTTCACACCATAGTTCATGAAAAATGCTTTGCCAAGTGCTGTCAGCTGCTATCAAGCTATTCCCAACAGGATACCATTCATTATACATCTGAAGCAAGTACATCACCACAATGCGACAAGTCCCGCTCCCATGCAACTCCTTCAAAAAGAAGGAAGACTGGTAATCATGCTGATTCCACAGCTGCTCATTTATGCACAGGAAAAGGGAGTACTTGGATGTCTCCCAGAATGTATACAAAGTAGAGAATACAGGGAAGACGTGATATTTTGACTTTTAGAGGTTCTGTCATGTGCTGTTGGAGAAAATGAGTTTTTCTTTTTGATACTCTTCTAGACTGTTAATGCCACTGCTTGAGTGGACTTTGTGGTAAACACTGAAAATGAAGCCTGAGGTAGAATGGGTTTGGGCCTAACTCTTAATTACCAGTGGGAAGGCAGAGTGGCCCAAAAGACCAAGTAAGCTGGGCTGAAAATAAACAGGTACCAAAGATCATGTTGATGCTTAATTCATGGATCCAGATTCTTAGTAACTAGCAGGGAGACTGACACAGGGTAGACATTTCAAAAACATGGTAAGTAAGTTAATCAGCCAGTTTGATCAGTGAAGCGATTGATCAATCACGGGAGTCAAGGCAGAGAGGTCTGGCCAGTAGTGTTCTGAGGGACCATGAAGATTGAGTTGAGATGTTTGGTTTTTAGTCTCTGGATGATGGACACAAATGTTTCATCAGAAGAAGGGCATTTATAGAAAGATGAATGTGGAAGCACAGACTCAGATCTTAATCTCAGACATCATAGAGATGTAAAGAGTTGATCTAAGCCAGTCATAGCAGACTGCAGTCTCCTTTCTTCCCACTTGGCCATCACAGAGCTATTCCTTCTTCTTGTGCCTTTTGGTAGGGCCCAATCTGTCTTTACTGGAATTCTTACTGAGTATTTTTACAGTTGCTTGCCTGGGCAGTGTGTGAAGAGTATATGTTATTAAGGCAGGGTGGACAGAGGTAATATAGGCTTCTCCCCATGTATGTAGCTGGCTTTTCACAGGAAAAAATTCATCCCATGGACCACAGCTGTCATTTTGTCATCTCCAGTTTCACCCTCACCATCCTCCTGGGTTCAGTCTGTATATTCAGGACAAAAGGAAGGGAGCAACCCAACATCATATTTGTAGAGCTGAAAGGACTTGGACCTGCCCGGTCTGATCTTCTCACTGTTCACATGGGGAACCTGAAAGGGAAGAATGCTCCCCAGCTTACACTGTAAGCTGGCCTAGAACCCAGACCTCTTGATTGCATCCAGAGATTCTTGTCCAGAAGAAAGTTCAAGTGGAACAAACCTTAAATCTCCCAGATTTCCATGGGTTTCCCAAAGAGATTTCCAGCATCGAGCTGTATGAACATCCTGTGAGCTAAGAACAATATTCTGACATCGTGCAGAGAACCTGCAGGCAAGAGCAGGCCTGGAGGAGGAGGGGCGAATGAGGGCTGAACTATTAGCTTTTGGGGGAGTAGAGACAGTAAAAAAAAAAAAAATGCTTGTCCCTCTACCAACCTCCTGTACCCATCTCACGGTCTTTGCTTCTTACTACTTCCCCTAAATCTTGTCAGAGTCACAATTTATCAGCTTAAAGTGTCATGGGATATACACTTTAAATGAGTGAAATTTATGACATGTAAATTATACATCAATAAGACTGTTTAAAAGCGATGGGAATGGGACCTCTTCTGGGTGCTCAAGGAGCCATCATCCTTGCTCCCCTCACTGCTCATCATTTCTGAATCTTTTGGGGAAACCACTTGCCTCCTTTCTTTCCTGTCAGTACTCATCCCATCCTTACTGAGTCCACGCCCTTGCTTCCCTCCTACTTCCGTAGCCCTTATCACTCCTCAGCATATGGGGTGATGATTAACTCAGGTCCAAGCCTCAGGCCTCTCAGATCATGTACCAGCTCTTCCCTGCCAGTCACTGTAAACCCCTGCCTCTTCTGTCTTTGGTACTTCTCTCTTTCCCAAGAACATTTTGAACTTTCTCTTTCATCAAATCATGAGGCTATTAAGAGTACAGATGTTAACTAAGGCTAGGTTAAAGAAGCCTCCATTTTCTAGTGCTTGTTCCACAACACAACAGTGAGATTTTTCCTTTTGTAATTTTCGTATTTCTAGTTGAGGTCCTTTCTTTTCCATTTACAGAAGTCCCTTCAGTATATCTTGGAGTGAGTGAGTGAAAGTCGCTCAGTTGTGTCCGACTCTTTGCGACACCGTGGACTATATACAGTCCGTGGAATTCTCTAGGCCAGAATACTGGAGTGGGTATCATTTGCCTTCTCCAGCTGAACAAAACAACAAAACAGAATTATGTTTCATCTTTTGATTTCTGTCAACCTGCAGATAAAGAGGGGCTTCCTTGGTGGCTCAGTGGTAAAGAATCCACCTGCCAAGCAGGAGACGTGGGTTCAATCCTTGGCTGGGGACGACCCCCTGGAGAAGGAAATGGCAACCTACGCCAGTATTCTTGCCTGGGAAATCCCATGGACAGAGAAGCCTGGTGGGCTACAGTCCATGGGGTCGCAAAAGAGTCAGACACAACTGAGCAACAACAAAAGAGCAACAAGAAAGCAGATAAAGAGGATGGAGGTATGACTGGTTCATAGCACTGGCACCTGGATCCTCACCTCTAACTCACGACACCACCGTCTGCTTGTGCGTTTGGTTGTAGCATCTATCTATCTTGAAACTGCTAGAATCCCTGATTCTGACACCAAGACCCTAAAGCTATTATGAAGCCTCTTACAAACGTGATGATGGAGGAGGACTGCCATGGACCTAAATCACAATGCAATTTATTTCTGAATCACCTTTAGCCTGAATCACCTTTCAGGCTAAACTCATCAAAGACAGTGCCTCGGCAGCAGCACAGAGAAGGACCCAGGCAATAATAAACAGAGCTGGAGACACAGTGGCTTGACTGGAAGATAGGGTCGGGGGTAGGCAGAGAGGGGGAGCTAGGGGCATGTGGAGAATGAAGAGAGCTGTCGCCAGCCAGGATCTGCTCTGCAGGGCTACAGAGGAGAGATCATTAGTTTTTCACAGGGCTTTGATGTGCAGGGCTGGATCTCTGGGCTGCTGCAGCATTCCAGAGCTGGGCTTTGCTTTGCAAAGCTTATTTATGCTCTTCTTGTGTGTCAGGAGACAGGAGCAGACATCATCTCTTTCCTCACTCGGCTTACAATCTAGGGCACAAACTGCATGGAGCTGAAAGCAGACAGCAGGTGTCATTGGCAGGTTTATAGATTACCTGGTTCTCAAGATGTCCCTTTGCTTTTCTTTCCCCAAGGTGCCCTGCTCACCCATCAGGTCTCTGGAACCTCTCTCTGAAATGGGTAACACTGATATTTTTATTTTACAGTTGAGGAAACTGAGACCCAGAGAGAGTAATTGACTCACTCAAGGTCTGTTTATCAGCACAACTAGTATTAAAACTCAGATGTTCTGATCTCAGGACCCTCGAACCACAAAGGTGAACTCAGTGAAGGTGCTGGTGATGGCAGTGGAGAAGAGAGAACTGACTGGGAATATGAAAGAGGTAGAAAAGTCAATCAGTTGCCCTTTCCCTGAAACCTCAAGCTACTTAGGAGATTAGCAGGTGGAGGTGGAGTGATGGAATACAGCAAAAGATTTCTAAAAGGCATATGAGAAAAACAGTTAAAGTTTTTATCCAACATCATGTTAGCTAAAATTTTTATTCAGCCCCGAGGAGTCCATCAGCCATTGCCAAGGAAACAGAGTACAATTTAATAGATTCTGTTGAACAAGCTTAGCTGGGGTGTCTGTTGTGTGAAATGCACTCAGATGCCTGGGCTGGAGGAGAGGATAAGGACGGAGGAGGTGAGAGGAAGAAGATCCGTGGTGAGTGTGATAAGGGCATTTACCCCAGAGGAGCCGTCAGTCTAAGGTAGGGGGAGACAGTCATGCATACAAGTCTTGCTCATGTAGAGCTGCATAATAAGGGCTACAGTGGGGGCCGGGGAAGCCAGTGTTTATGGGGTTGAGGGTAGAAGGTCCAAGAAGATCTGTTGATGGGAACTAGATCTAAACTTGGCCCTGAGAGATGATTCAGAGTCTTAAATACAGAGAGGGAAGGGTGAAGAAAAAGAAAACAGACATTGGAAATGAATTTGAAAAAGATTAGAGATATATATATATATATATATATATGTATAACTGAATCATTTTGCTGTACATCTGAAGCTAATACACACTGTTAATCAACTCTATTCCAATATAAAATAAAAGTTTAAAAAATCGACTTCCATCATTCTACTTTTTTTCATGTCCCTTTTTGAGAAATGGAACTATAGTTGATTTACAACATCATATTAATAACAGGTGTATGGGACAGTGATTCAGTATTTTTATCGATTATACTCTATGTGATATAATTGACATACAGCACTGTATAAACACCAGGTGTACAATGTAATGATTTGACTTACATACATAGTGAAACTATTACCACAATAGGCTTAACATCCATCATCATATAGAAACAATATTAAAGAAATAGATAAAAATACTTTTTCCTTGTATTGAGAACTCTTATGTTTACTGTCTTAACTTTTATGTATAACATGAATAGTGTTAATTATCTTTATTATGTTGTACGTTACATCCTAGTACTTATTTATCTTATAACCGAAAGTTGTACCTTTTGACTGCCTCCACCTAATTCCTCTTTCTTCCAACCCCTACTTCTCATAGCCACAAATCTGATCTCTTTCTCTGTGAATTTGTTTGTTTGTTTTTGAGATATAATTTACCGACATTACTATGTTAGTTTCAGGTACAAAACATTGGAATTCAATATTTCTTAAAAAAAAAAAAGAGGAAGAAAAGAGAGTAGGAAGGCTTTGCTGACGAAGTGACCAGCTTCTTCTGAAGCGTAGAAGCAAGGGAGTACAGAAGGGAGATCTAGCCATGGCTTAGAACTTGGGTGTGGGTGTGAAGCAGGATTCAGGTGGGGTGTGGAAGGACAAGTGTGATAGGAGAGGGTCAGCCTCTGCTGTGCCTTGAATGTTACCTGTGACGCCTGGACTTCCCCGTGAGCAATCAAGTGGGGTGGCTTAGTGATTGAAGGTGATGACTTTTTACAAAGTGATGTACTTATTTGTTTCTATGTTGGCTGCACGTTGCTGTGCACGGGCTCTCTTTGGTTGCGGCGAGTGGGGGCTGCTCTCTAGCTGTGGTACGCAGGCTTAGTTGTCCTGTGGCAGGTGGAATCTCTGGGACCAGGGATCCCATGTCCCCTGCATCAGCAGGCGGATTCTCAACTACTGGACCTCTGGGGAAGTGAGAAGATGTTGATTTTGATGGCAGAAGTGGGGACAGATTTGGTGGCAGGGACAGCATAGGTGTAGAGGGCAGTTGGGAGCTTCTGTCAGTACTGCCAGAAGGCTGTTGGGAGGGTTGTCTTGGTGACAAATCAAAGATATGGGTAAGGGAAAAGAAGAGCCAGGAGCTTCTTGATCTCCTTCTGGGTGACTCAGTGTATGACAGCACCATCACTGAGACGGGATGCAAGAGGAGGGACAGAATGAGGTGGGGGTGAAAATTACAACCTTGAATTTGGATGTGACCAGGCAATGAACAGCTGGCATTTATAGATACTTAATATTGGGAATGGGTGCTTTATAGGGAGAACTAACCTGATGACAAGAAATAAAAGTTGCATATATTCACACCACTCATCTTCCAAACAAGTTCTGAAACAATTTTGAATCATTAAAGCTCTTGTCTACCTCCTGTTTATTCGATTGACTAGAGAACAATGTTCACAAGTCTGGAATGATGTTTCTGTCCACCGTATGGGTCAGTTACCTTGCTCTACTCAATAGACACAGGCCACAGCTCTGACCACCTTGAATCATCTCTTGAGTGGACTAAAAGACTGTCCCAATTCTTAGATGTGCAATTAAATGAACAATGGTGATGGAGAGTGGGTAATAGCATTACTCTGTACACACATCCAACACTAAATTTATGGGGAATTTTTGCCTCCACTCACCTGATCCTAACAACACAGTAAAAATGACCTATGCCTCTTTAGAATGAAAAAAAATCCACGTGCCACTCTCCCTCCCCTAGAGATTTTGATACACCCCCACTAAAATGGATGCATGGACCTGGTGAAGAAGTTGCTTGGCTCCTATGGAATTGAGCATTTGCTGAGGCAAAAAGATTTTTTTTTTGACCTCACCACATGGCTTGTAGGACCTTATTTCTCTAACCAGTGATTGATCCTGGCTCCTTGCAGTGGAATCACAGAGTTTTAACCATTGGACCACCAGGGGAGTCCCCCAGAAGATTTCTTAAAGCATTATTTCCATGTATTAAAAAACTCAGTGAATGTAATTATTTCCCCATGTGAAACCATGTTATAATGTTAAATAAACTTTTTCACATGTGCCCCATTCCCTGAAGATATCGATATGCAGGCCACAGAAGTCAGCATTTAGCAATTGTTGTTGTGGTTCAGTCGCTCAGTCGTGTCCAGCTCTTTGCAACCCCATGGACTGCAGCATGCCAGGCTTCCCTGTCCTTAACTGTCTCTTAGAGCTTGCTCAAACACATGTCTGTTGAGTGGGTGATGCCATCCAACCATCTTATCCTTTGTCATCCCCTTGACCCTTTGTTAAGACTGGCCAGTGTGTTGAAGTGGGAAGTTACAATCCTGTGTCAAAGATGCCCAAGAACATATATACAGTGTGCCCAAGGGCCACACAATTGGTAGTGACTGTCCGGAGGCTCAAGTCACAATCGGCCACTGTCTTTCCATGAGTCACTGACAACGCATTGCCATCTGTGTATCTACCAGTTACATTTCCAGGCAAGAAATCTTTATTCCTCTCATTACCAAGAAGTTTATGAAACAAGCCGAACATGCAAGATTTTTCAGGTTGCTATACAAAGTTTACTGAAGCATTTACTACCTTAGTTTGTCCTTCTGCTTTCCCCAGATCTTTTTTTCAGCTTGAATTTCTAAGGACATTTCCCCCTCCCTATAGTTTCTGCCAATAGATCCAGGCTCCTCCACAGCTCCTTCTCCCAGAGGAGAGAGAGCTTTCAGCTACACCTTCACTTGGTATCAAATACTGAAGTCAAGTAATTCAGCTGTTCTCCCAGACAGGCCAGGCTGCTAATTATTCTCCTTGGACCTGAAGTTTCAGAGAAATGTTAGCAGCAGAGGCACAGAGAGGAAAGAACAGTTGATTCTATTTTCTCAGCATGCTTTGGAAGAAAATAAACATTTCCAGGTTAGGCAACTTTCCAGGGCAAGTATGAGAGTAGCCCCCAGATCTTCTAAGGACTCCCTGTCACAAATCAAGTGTAGATATACCATGGCCTGGTGACAGAGGATTTCATTGATCAGTCCCCATATTCTGGAATTTGAAAGGTGCTGATGTGATTCTTGGGGCTTCCCAGGTGGCACTAGTGGTAAAGAACCTGCCTGCTGATGCAGGAGATGTCAGAGATGTGGGTTCGATCCCTGGGTTGGGAAGAGCCCCTGAAGGAGGGCATGGCAACCCCCTCCAGGATTCTTGCCTGAAAAATCCCATGGACAGAGGAGCCTGGCAGGATAAGTCCATAAGGTCGCAAAGATTTGGACCCAACTGAAGTGACTTGGCATGATGTGATTCCCAGCTCTGCATTTTTTGATTTTTTTTTTTAGATGGATGACTTTGGATAAGTAATTATACTCTGAGCCTCACTTGAGCTACCCTTATCTAAATGGGCACTTTAATGGTGTGGTTCTGAGGACAATTGTGAGCAATAAGTGAGATGATGCCCGAGATGTGTTTCGCAGAGTATCTAACGCTCATGACAGCTGGTGTGACTGTTGCAACCTTTTAACCAAATATCTTCTGCCTTCTTGCTTTTTCGCCTGTGCACATGCAGTGTTTCTGCTTAGAATGGCCTTTCCCAACACTTTTGCCAAAAGTAGAAATTCAACCACCCTTCAAGGATCAGCTGAAATGTTCCCTCTCCCACACAATGTTCTTTGACAGCTTCCCGACCGAATTGGAGGAGCATCTTGCTCCTTTAAGCACTGACTAGTACTGTTCTGACTTTCTCATGTCGTGTAGTACTTTTATTGGAGTAAGCATCTTGGCTTTTCAAAGTACTTGAAGGTAGATGTTTGCCTTGTACTGTATATTCATTCCTGTACTTCTCCACCTGGCACACTCATCACACCTTATTGTGATTTACTATCTGTCTTCCCTCCAGGGACCTGAGTTGTAGCCCTGGTACTTAGAAAATGGCAGGCACCCAGTGATCATTGAATGATGGATGAATAAATCTTTTAATCCTTTTTATGTCTCCTCCAGTGCCCAACCCATAGTGGGTCCTCCATATGTGTTTAAAGACAAATTCAGTATGTGCAATGGGAGGATTCACAAACTCAAATGCTTCTGGGAGTCATGTGGGTAACTGGCATGAGTGAAAAGGCCTGGGAATATGCTATATGGAAAAGCAAGAGCAGCAGCTAACTGTAAGAGAGCGTTCCTCTCTGAAAGAACTTACATGCAGTTTTTAAAGATACTGCTTGTTAAGCAAAAACATATCTATGAATCATATTGCTCTTAATATTTGCTTTTCTGTGACCTCATACTATGAGTTGAGTGAAGTTCTTGACCTGCAATGCTTAGAACCTTGTTTCAAATAGAAGCACCGTTCAATTGTCAATAGATTAGGAACATGCGTGTGGGATATAGCAGTCTCATCTTAACTATATCAAAATCTCTCCTGGGATCCATGAAAATCTTCAACTGTATTCCTGCTCAAAATTTGTTTTTGCATAAATTCTCAGATAGCAAGTTACAAATTTTTCACACTCATGTATAAATAGCCAGTAATCCTTGTATTAGACCTTTCTGTGTAACTTATCAGTTAAAAGTACCAATTTCTTTAACTAAATTTGGGGAGGGGTAGTAATAGGAGGAACTGTAGCCTAGAGAGCAGGGAAATCTGATCATAGGTGTAAATCTTAGTGACTAGGACACCTTCATGGTGTATATCTCTCCAGTCACATCACAGACCATCTCCCCACCCTCCAAATGAACTTTCATTTCCTGTAGTGAGAACAGATCAGGACTAAATGACCTCCAAGACTCTGTGAGAATCATGAATGAAATAGATCAGTGCCACTGGCAGCAGGCTTAGTAGAGGAGGTTGATAAAGGTGAGAATAGGGTAAGAAGTTTGGAAATGGATTCATTTTCTGCAGTTAGGTTTCCATTCAGAGGCTTTTTTTTTTTTTTTTCCCTTCTTGTTTCAATCCTTCCAAATCTGTTCATAGCTAACATCCACTGTGGGTCCCGCATGTGTAAAGGAGCCCTCCAAGTTCAGAAGCAGTGACCCCCAGTTCTCCTCCTTTGCACCATCTGATGGAGGAACCTCTAAGCCTGTGGCACATAGAGTAGGGCAGACCTGCCAGGAGAAATGGACCAGAAAGAGGACTGGCAGTTCCTCCCCCCACTCCACAGGAGATTCCTGTAGGATGGATTACCTGCTGGCTCTTGGTAAGGAGTCAGGGAGAACCACAGAGGTCGCAGCAGCTCTAACACTCCCTGTGCATGATCATTTGGAGGGTGGGGAGATGGTATGCGATGTAATTGGAGAGACAAATACTATGATGGCTTCCCAGTGGCTCAGATGTCCTCCTGTGATTAGATTTCCCTGTTCTCACAGTTAGGCACAGTTCTAACACAACCTATGTGTGAGCCCGTCCCTTCCTCTTTCTGGGCCTCAGTTTGTTCATTTATGTTAAATGCAAGGCTAGGGGTAGGGATGGATTCAACAACTCTAAGTTCCTACCCTTTGCAGTTCAATGGGTCCTCCATGGTAGGCTGTCTCTTTTGGAATATAAATAACAGGGGATAAAGGATTTCAGATGTCAGAACTTTAGAGATACCTCAGAGGAGCTCTGGAACCTGACATTGCTTCTGAGTGAAAATATTCATCTGGCCCTAAACAGATGCTGCCTTGAATATTTGACTTTCCTAATACAACTGCTTAGTCATCTTCCACTTTCTTCTGCTCGTTAAACTTTGTCTTTTCTCCTGGTAGCCCTCACTCCCCAACACTCATGTATATGCACATACTCACACACATACCTACACACACACACCATGTCAGTTCCTGTCTCCATGCCAGCCATGTTGACTCCAGACTTGGAATGTCCCCCATGCTTCCAGCCAGATACTGCTCTTCCTGCAAACACTGGAGACTTTTCCTACACTGCCCCAGCCTACCACTCTCTCCCTCTCCTCTGAAAGCTTATCAGACTCACAGTTCAGGAGTCCCATGGCTTGTAGCCTGGTCCGAGTTTTATATGCTTCCATGTTCAGCCTAGCCCACCTCTAAGGCCCTCTGTGACCTGGTTCCTGTTTGCCCAGATGACTGTGTGGCCTCCACTCTCCTCAGTTTGCTTCAGCCACATGGGCCTCCTTTCTTGTCTTCCAGTGCTTCATGCCTGTTCCTGCCCCATAGCCATGCACTTGCTACCCTCCACCCTGAGATCTTGGCACAATTGATAACTTCTCTTCATGGAGCCCCCAACTCACAAGTCATCACCTTACTCCATGACCACCCTCCTTTTTTTGTTTAATTTTATTGGCATGTAGTTGATTAACAATGTTGTGTTAGGTGTACAGCAAAGTGATTCAGTTATACATATACATGTATCCATTCTTATCTAGGGTTCTTTTCCCATACAGGCCATTAGAGTATCGACATAGAGTTCCCTATGCTATACAGTAGGCATCACCTCCCTTCTTAAATGGCTAATTTTCCTCTCCCATCACACTCTCTTTCCTTCCTTTTAACATTTTTCTTCTAGAGCTTAATGACTATCTGAGATTTTTTTCTTGATGGGTTTATCTACAGTTCATCTTTCTCCCCCTCTGCTCCCCAGAGACCACAAGCATCAGAGGAGCAGGAAGCTGCTTCCAGCGTCTCTCTATTCCTCATTTCTAGAACAGTCCCCAGCAGGCTTTGGGTGATGAATGTTTTTTAAATAAATGAGTGAATGCCTATAAACTGCTCGTATGTTTATGACTGATGTGCCTTGCTAGATTGTAGCTCTCTTAAGAGCAGGGCCTTCTCTATATTTAGGTGCGAGCAAATAAATAAATGTAGATCATGTCAGATGAGAAGATTTGCTAACCACTAGTTTCCGACTATCTCAAGCCTAAATTATTCAAGAAAATACTAATGGGCCAAGGAAGAAAAATATTAAACTAACAGGTGAGTGATAATAGTGGGAAATTTGCCGAAGAATTGGAGGCTGGTGATCAGCAGTGGCCATGAGAAAACCACTTAGTTTTGCAGGCTTGACTTGCAAGATGGACCCGTAAGAACCGCAGTGAGAGCTGAAGGCATAATGAGTGGGGAAACCCGCTGTGAGTTGGTATAATATGTAATGACAGAGCAAGTGGTTATAAGACATTAATCATCTATCCTATGGGCGAATAGGTGGGTGGTTGCACCTGGCTGGGCTGGGTGTTAAGGCCCTCTGGTGATGCCTGCTGGACAGGGTGGGTGAAAGAGGACCTGCCACCTGAGGCTCACAAATCAGTCAGTCACAGTCAGATGTTCCAGAAATTGGATGGAGCCTCCACTGTTGGGTGCTGGATAGGAACCCTGAAGATAGGCAAGCAGATACCTGCTCCTCCTTGGCTTCAGCCCTGACTCTAAATGGAGGCTTAACATCTCCAGGTATACCACCTTTGGAGAGAATCCTTAGGACTCCCATATCTCCTAGCTGGCAGGGAGGAAACCTACAGGAAGTTACCCAGATTGGGAGAGAGCTGGTTAAATTCTAGGGGTACAGGACAAAGCCCCAGAAACTTGCATTCCCATTGGGTGCATCAGGTGTCTGGACTAACACAACATCCATCCTTTTTACAGTAAGATTGAAAAGTAAGTCTGGGGCTTGACTGCATGTCTTTGGACCCTCAGTTTTAAAATTACTTTTCCTACCACCTGCTCTCTCTGCTTCAGGTCAAAAGATGCACACTACTGCCTTTGTGTTAGTCACTCAGTTGTGTCCCACTCTTTGCAACCCCATGGACTGCAGCCCACCAGGCTCCTCTGTCCATATAATTTTCCAGGTAAAAATACTGGAGTGGGTTGCCATTTCCTTCTCCAACAGCTCCTTAGCCGGCCATTTTATGAAAGTCCCACTGTCATGAGTAGGGTGGAGCAAGAGGGCAGATATCTTGAATGAATAATGCATTAGGTACAGTACTCTTCAGATTAAGCATCCCAAAACCCCAGATCATTTTTTTCTTTTGTGATATGACATTGTGTATTCCAGAGGTTAAGAGGAAAAGGCTGACTTCGGATCAACCTGGATTCAAATGTCAGTCCTTCAGCAAAGACTTAGGTTAATTTGGGTAGATCACTTAACATCGCTGAACATTAGCTATTAGCTACCATCACTACATTTATATCAACATGAAGCAAAGTGTGACATCTCAGTGAAGAGTAGGTGCCCAGCAAATACTCGTTGTGATGAATTGCCCATCAATATCCTCCTGGATTCATCGCTGACTCGTCACTCTCCTGTCCCTTTTGTCACTATTTTGGTAGGTCTAGTCGATTCTGCCTGGCTCTGTGGGCAGAGTCGTTTGTGAGACAAAAGGAACATATTTCTTCCATCACTGTCTCTCTTTTTATTTTCATCACACACGCAGGTGAGCCAGCTCTATATTGTGCCACCATGTTGGGTGTGCTGTCCAATCTAAGGTGAAGATAAATATAGGGCCATGTAAGATGTTCTGTTCTCTCATCAAGCCAACAAAGTGATGGTTTGCCCTGTGTATTTCTTATTTTCACAACTGCTGTGATCGCATCCCTAACACTGAAGCCAGGGGTGTTTACATACACATAGACCTCTTCTTTTCTCAGAACACAGTCACTGATTACCTCCTGTTTCTAGATTTGTGGTTCTAATGCTGAAAGTTACAATTATGAAGGAAACAGACCTGGGTCATAACTTAATTGAACTTATTCTCTGGGAGAGAAAGATGACGGGCAAGGGATTACAGAAGCAGTGGTAGACTTTGCCTTGTTGTGAATGCTTCCAAGGAAAAGTATACAGTGCTTATCAACTCATGGGAAGAAAAACCTAACCTCAGCAAGGGAGGGAGTGAAAGCAGTGAAAGTGTTAGTTGCTTCAGTTCAGTTCAGTTCAGTCGCTCAGTTGTGTCTGACTCTTTGGCACCCCATGGACCTGACAGTCTCCTCTGTCCACAAAATTCTCCAGGCAAGAATACTGGAGTAGGTAGCTGTTTCCTTCTCCAGGGCATCTTCCTGACCAGGAATTGAACCTGGGTCTCCTGCATTGCAGGCAGATTCTTTACTCTGAGAGCCACCAAAGAAGAGTGAGGGAGGACTCCCTAAAGAAGTGGTGCTAATGCTGAGACCAAGGGATGAGGAGGAGTTAGCAAGGTGAAGAAGGGATGTGGGCAGGGAGGAAGATTGTTCTAGTAGACTTAAAGACGCTGAAGTAGGAGGAGTTCAGTAGAGCTGAGCGGGGAGAGGGCAAGGATGCAGGCGGGTGTGGTGGGCGGGGACTGCATTCCATTGGGCCATGTAGGTCGAGTTAAAGGGGAGGTGGGAACCTGTAAGAGGAGGGTATCAGAGGGCTCCCTAGAGTGACATGATCTGAGACTTTAAAGATTAAAGGTTCTACTCCCATTCACATCTTACAGATTATAAAAAAGCAGAATTCAGAAAAAGGAGGAAGAGCTTTCTGGAGGTCAGGCTAGTAAGTGGCAGCAAAGGATGTGAACCAGATCTCCCGTCTCCAGGCCATGGACTCTCCCTGACATCTCTCCTGGCCTCCCCCTGCTCCAGACACCCCTTGGAGGGGTGAAGGCTTTGACGCGCCCACCTCGGGTCAGCTCTTAGGACCTGTGAGTAGGAGACCATTTCCTGATATACATCTCTGCAGCTGCCTGTTGGGGTCCATTCAGCCTCACAGGGTGACGTAAATAAAGCAGAGTGTCCAAGGGCTCTGCAATGATAGTCTAGCGCGCTAAATCATTTCGTAGTGCTCAGGGGTCAGCCTCCAGTGGGGCTCCCAGGGTCTGTGTCCCCCAGTTGACTTGGGAAAGGCAATCTTCCTGTGTCCAGGGAAACAGAAGACCCAGGGTTTCTGGCACCCCACCCTTATGGAATTAGACTGCCATGGAAGAGGGTGTGTGAGCTGAGCCTCAGCGGTGCTGATGCTGAGAGCAGGTTCTCTTTCTTTCAGTCAGGCAGATTGTCTGACTCCTCCTGGGAGATCACATCCTGTTCAAGGTGCCTGCTGGCTTCTGCCCAAAATAGCTCCTCCACTGGCAGAAGAAAGGGAAGAAACACACCCCCTTGTCTTCATAAACTTCCTCTTCTACAAGCCGGTGTTCTCTTCGGGTTCCTGCCCAGCAAGTCCTCTCATTCTGGGAGCCTTGGCTAGGAACTTCCTTTTAAGTCTATGAAATACGGGCGCACCGCGTTCTCTTTTAGGAGAATCTGTTCCCTCCGCGCCCCCGCCGTCTCCCTGTGTCTCTCATCGTGGGCTCCCCAGACCCGTTGTTCCCACAGCACATTGAAGGGGGTGCTCTCCACCCTCACAGCCCCAGTGGTCTTTCTCAGGCAAACCAGGAAACCCCTTCTTTCACAGGGTGATTCTGGCTCTCCAGCCAAGTTTGGGAATGCATTTTGAAAAGGACAAAGGCTGATTGAAATTCAAAACATTATTATTAAAAAAGAAAAAGGCTCTGTTCATAAAACCCAGATCCCCTACTTCCTTTCTAGCTCCTTAATCCCTAAGAGTCTCTCTTTCTTTCAACTCCAGAAACTTTCTGGGTCAAGTCACAGCACCACTTGGTAGGCAATTCAGAGATAACGTCAAGAACCCGGGGCCATGGCTGACACCTCTGTGGGCTCTCAGGTCATTCCCAGTCACTTGCTTTCCAGAGCTGCTGTTTCATGGAGGGAGTCTTGTCTGTGGTTTCCACCTGGGCAGGGCCTTCTTCTTGGGCCTCTGTAAACTGGTGGGGAACAATAGACCCTGACCCCAAGACTAGTAGGAAGGAAAGCGTTAGCTTGATGACCCTCTGCCAGCATCCCCACTTAAACTGGAGGCAAGCTGGCCTCTATGACCAAAAACGGCAAGAAGAACACTTTGCATTGACAGCAAGAGAACATCAGCCGTCTGTCCTCAGAGATGAAGGCAAAGGACTCTGGGTCTGGTTACTAGACAAACAGCAGATAAAAGGCCTTCATTGGCTTCCCCTGCTGGTGCCTTATCTTATGTAACTTCATTTCCACCATCAATGAAGGACAGATCCTCTTAATACTTGAAGAAACATGAGCAAGATTAAAAGAAACTGAAATTAAAATTTCTTGAGCATCAGACATGTACAGGTACAGCTAGAGGTCAGAGTGGGGTTGTATCATTTGGAAATAGCAAGTACCACCTTGTAATGAAAGAGCCCTGAGCTGCAGGATCAGCCCTGCCTCTGATTTTATTGTGTGATTCTCAGAAAGTCATTCTCATTCTCTGACTTCCTTCTTCCTCCCTCATTCACCCAGACAGAGGATGAACGGGTTGGATAAGGTCCAAGGTGATATAAATAAAAGAAAGTGTCAGTCATGTCGTCCTCTTTGTGACCCCATGGACTGCAGCCCACCAGGCTCCCCTGTCAAGGGGATTCTCCAGGCAAGAACACTGGAGTGGGTTGCCATTTTCTTTGCTAGGGGATCTTCCTGACCCAGGGATTGAACCCAGGTCTCCTGAATAGCAGGCAGATTCTTTACCATCTGAACCACCAGGGAAGCACCAAGGTGACATAAACCTGGTATATTTTGTTCAGTTGGCAAAATGTTTTAAAAAGTTTGAATTACTTGCTGGTATCCAACAGTTGAATGCTTTCAAGTAAAAATTCAGATTTTTAACTTCCCTTGAAAAAGTAGACAGAAGGTTAGGCATTCACCTCTGGCCATGGGAGGTTTAAGACCTGAGTGGCTGCCCCTGATTAGCTGGGAGGTGCTCTCCTGTCCCCACGGTCCCCATGGCACTCCCCTGGTCTCTCCAATAGTGAAGCTGTCCCGTCTGTCATTTCTCATTGCTCTTGTCTGGGCGACATCCTCTGGGTTCACTTGGTCACATTATCATTCCAGCTCCTGTAGGCTTTTGGATTTGGGATGCCTGCCCTGAGGATCTTGGTTAAGCCTCTCGGTGTTTACTGGTCCAGAAGCTGGCTGTCGCATCAGTATCTATGCTCAGATATCAGCTCTACATCCTTCCCAGTCGTGTGACCTTGAATAAGCATCTTAACCTCATCCAGCTAATGCGGAAAAAAACAGTCCCCAGTGCATAGGGGTGTGATAAAGACTAAGTCAAATGATGTTCAAGAACACTTAGCTGAAGATCTGAAAAATTCTAGTAAACATTTATAGTGCATGCCTGTTGCTAAGTCACTTCAGGTGTATCCGACTCTTTGCGACCCCATGAACTATATAGCCCACCAGGCCCCTTTTGTCCATGGGTTTCTCCAGGTAAGAATACTGGAGTGGGTTGCCATGCCCTCCTCCAGGGGTTCTTCCCAACCTGGGGATCAAACACATGTCTCTTACGTCTCCTGAGTTGGCAAGCGGGTTTTTTACTACTAGCGCCACCTGGGAAACCAGACATTCATAGTTAATGTTAATAATGATTATTAGTAGCATTATGAAGTTTTATAAATACTAGACAGTGACTTTTACAAATCCAGACTTGTCAGGTCCAATGCCTGTGCAAGGAAACGAGCCCGAATATCCAATGTTCCTCTCGAGAAGACTTCACAGAGAGTTGTCTGAATTGAGGGACCCCTTGTGATCCAGAGTTCCATGTCCTTCCCCAGGGTCTCAGGGCAAATGCATGGCAGGCCCAGGCATGTGTCATGAGTGGATGAGGTAGTCTGGGCTGGGAAACCCATATGTCCTTTTAGAGGTATTTCTCCTCAGTCTTTTTAAAGCACTGGGCTGCCTCAAAGAAATGCCACTCTGGGCTGCCCTAATTTCTCAGGCTGACCATTTTAACCCAAATGGATCTTCTTGGATGAAGGAGGCTTCAGAAGGATGGGGCACGGGGTGGGGGAGTGGGGTGGGAGTATCTTGTGAATAGGATTACAAGGAAAATGGAGGACTTGGGCAAGACTAGGGAAGGCTGAGAGCTTTATATGATCTGAACTCTGGATACATTCATTTTCATGGCCAAAGTTTCTTTTTTCCCCCCTCTTTAAATCCCTTCACCTCTTCTTGAGATGCTTGTGTATTAGCTTAGAGAGAGCTATGACCTCATTTACAGTGTTTTAAAGGAAGATGAGGGGGGCATCAAGGTGAATTTTGATTTTTTATTTCTTCATCGACATAGTTTAACCTTTGGTTTTGGCAGCTAATGCTTTGCTCAGATAAAGTGAAGAGAAGCAGGTAGGGTGGGCAACCACAGCAGATCTTTAGGGAATGATTTTGCTGAATAAAAATATGCTTTCAGCCATCCTTTCCAACATTTTCTATTAAATTCAACTCTATAAGTCTGCATTATTTTATTATCTAAGACACATGAGGGGACCCCAAAGACTCTGCACAAGCCCCCTGATAATGTTTGTGGTAGAAATGAAAGCCAGGATACATGATGCCAAAAGATGGACTCAAGTCATCCAGTTTTTCTAGAGAGGATTACTATGTATGGACTTCTAATCTGGACCATGACACTTCCTCTCTTTGTGACCCCAGGCACACAGGGCACACAGTCCTCAGACAACTAGGGATTCAGTTTCCAGGACTGGGAAGAGGGCATAATAATAATACTTCCTTACAGAGTTAGTAGGAGCCTTAAATGAGATCCTATACCTAAAGTGCCTGGAATATATTGATGGGTAATACATGAGGATATTACAACTATAACAATTGGAGCTCCTACTACTATCTGTGTGCCTACTTTTCCTGCCAACTGATCTTCCATTTCCTACTTACATACCTCTAACAGGTATGTAACAGGGAGATTACATACAGTACATACACACAGTAACAGGGAGCTCATTACCTACTGAGGCACTTGATCATTTTGGTGAATATAAAATATTTCTTCCTTGGGTGTATGTGAACTCTGCCTCTGTGGCCTGTGACATTATCCAAAAGCTACACCTTAAAGTTATCAGGCCACCTGGAGAACTGGTTATGTGCCCAAAACTGTGTACAGTTTGGTTGGAAAGATATAGAAAGAAAAGACATAGTCCTAGCCTTGGAAAGATGCAGAAAGAAAAAGAGATGACATGGTTCAGAGACAGTCTGTAGAGACGATGAACGCACAGAAAGCATCTCCTGCCTTGGCTGACAGAGGAGCCCCCAGGCAGGAGCATGGTCTGTGTGCCCTGCTTACTGACCCTATTTGAGCCTCCTTTCTATGTCTTGCGCCTTTGCACTAGGACCCAACCTTTGCTCTTGGGACCCAAGAGCTTTTGCATTTGAAGTCCCTTTGCCAAGAATGTTCTTCCCTGATCTTATTTATCTCAGGACCAATTCTTGCTTACCATTACCATCCCAGGTCAAACATCCCTTTCCCAACAGATCCTGATCATCCTAACTGAGGGGTCCCTCCCTGCCCAGTCCAGCGACTCTCTATCACATCACCGAGTTTTCATTTCTTCTTGCCCCTTGTAATGATCTCACATCATCCCCGTTACTCATCTGTTGACATGGCCACGGTGTGCTTTTCCCCACTCCCAGTAAGAGCAGGGACGCTGTCTGTCTTAACACACCACTGTATCCCTACGTCCTGACATAGTCCCTGGCACATGGTGGGTGCTCCATACACCTTTGCTAAGTGTTTCTTCAAGGGGACGAGAGACTAAACTGAGTTCCCTCTGAGCCTAGACACATCCTCCAGTCTCCGTCTCTTGCACAGAGCTTATCCTCCCCAGGAGGATGGTCCCTCACCAGAAAGCCTACCCCTCAGGAGCACAGGGAACCAGAGCATCCCTGTCTGCATGCAGACGACGCCCAGACCTGACCACTGAGCAAATTGTTTTTGATTCCCTGTGGAACCTGGAAGCCAAATAGATTGTAACAGCACAGTGGAAGCTGTGTGCCGACTGGTAATGAATTAGTTGTTAGCAGAGGTAGCGACACTCACAGTCCCATGTGCAATCAGCAAGGCTCACAGCTGCTGCTCATTTTCATAATGCAAGGGAGGAGAAACAAAGAAAAAATGAGAGCCCACCCACTTGGGGCCAGGCACCAATATGGAGGCAGCCAAGGCTGTGAGTGGTCAGACGCCCTGTTGATCTGCTTAAAGCCTGGAGAGCAAGCTGTGGCATGGCTAAGAAGTCATCTTCCAGCCACAGAGATATTTCAAATTTAAAAAAAAAAAAAAGTCAACCTGTATCACAGAACAGCATCTCAGTGCTTATGTGCAGGTGAGTCAGACAGGGCAGCATGCTAATCCTCACTCCACCATGTTAGCTGTGTGATCTTGACAGGCTATTCACCCTCCCGTGCCTTAGAGTTTCTTCACTGGGTATTAGTGAAGAAATTTCACTTAGAGTTTCTAAGCAGGGTATCATGACAGTAACCACCTTCCAGGGCTGCCAAAAGAATAGGCTGACACAGTCCACAGGGCCAAGAGGACCGTGAGTGTGTATACTGTTAGAGTTGTTGCTGGGACAACCGTTATATTATTATTATTATTACTACTACTAATATTATTAGCGGCAGCAGCAGCATTTTGGCTTCACAGCATCCCTGTGAGGTGGGCAAAACAGAGGTTATTAATCCATTTCAAAAATGAGGGAACCAGAAACTGAGGCCCAGAAAGGGAAAGTGAGTTCCCCAAGGTCACCCAGCAGAGGACTCCAATGGTGCTCAGCTCAGTGTGTGAATCTCAGAAAGCTGCCCTCCTCATGTAATTTGCCTCTAAGCAAAGCAGAGGGTTTGAGAATTTGAATGTGCTCTGCCCAAAGCCTCAGGATGTCTCGTCACCCTGAGGCCAGGCTCATGTTACAGCAAGCCCTCAGAGTTGGTGAACATCACTCAGGGGTTCTTTGGGACTCTGAGTTGGCAAGCCTACATGCTTCTGCTCTGCTAGAGTGTATTGCCCTGACTTTTAGGGTCTGGGTATTCTCACATGTTCTTCCTCGTCTGCTTGGCCAAAGTAGCCCTCAGAAGCATTTCTGATGCTTGTCATGAACACTCGGATGTGACGAGGTCAACTCATCTTTTCCCAGGGCTATGACTGACTGAAGTTTCAGCTCTCTTAATGGAAGTATTTGAAGCAAGACAGAGCAATTGAATTTAGCTGAGGTAGCTCATGAATGGGTAGGTGCCCCATTCTAGAGACCTGACACCCAAGGTTATGGGGTGTCCTGGACCAAAGATCTCAACCTGAGCCCTGGAGGGAGGAGGACTGTCAGCCCATTCTTCCAAAGCCCTGGGAAGTGGTTACTGTCATGATTCCCATCTTAGAGGTGAAGAAACTCAGGCCCAGAGAAGTTGAATAGATTGTCTAAGGTCACACAGCAATATCTCTGTGGTTGGAAGATGACTTCTTTGCCATGCTACAGCTTGCTTTCTAAGCTTTAAGTGGATCGCCAGGAAGCCTGACTGTTCACAGCCTTGACTGCCTCCATCTTGGTACCTGGAGGGAGGAATCTGGGAGTTTGAGGTCCACAGGTAGCTTTGTAGTGAAAGATCATCATTTGTTAGCTTAAGTCTTGCCCTCCTGGGCATCTCTCTGAGAACAGGTGGTCTGGAAAGATGTTCCCCAAAGGGATAGATGTGTCTGGCAATACAAGACTGTATTGTAATTCACCCCCTGGACTGCAAACACAGACGCCTCCTACTCTGAGGTGGAAATGGAATAAAGACGACTCAGTCGAAACAAACAACAGTTCTCATTAACATGAAATAGGCAGACATGGCCCTGATGAGAAAATCTGCTGCAATTGTTTGTGTTGGCTGACAATAGACCACCTCCATTGTTTTGGGCAGGATGATGCTAATCTGGTTCTTGAGATGGGAGAGGCTTAATCATGCTCTGACATCTACTCTGGGGACCAATTTATGCAAGGTCACGTAGCTGTTACGTGAAGGAGGAATGGTTAAACTAGTTGGGGGCAGTAGGATGAGTGGGAGACGAACCAGGGGTTAGTGAGGTAAGTCCTGCAGATGGATGGGACATGGGGGGAGAGGGAAGGTGGTAGACAGGGGGATGCCTTATTGGAAGGATATGGTGTCTCTACCAGGATTGGAGATAGTGAGTATGGGCCAGGTTTTGAAAATGGCCAGAAAAACTGCAGCCAACCATCAGGAAGCACAGGAGTGAACTGTTGCTAAAAAGCGGAGGGAATGTTTAGCCCAGTGATTTTCAAGAGGTGGTGCCTGGACCAGCAGCATCAGCATCATTTGGAAGTGATTAGAAACATAGACTCTTCTCTCCACCCCAGACCAGAATCAGACACTCTGCAGTGGGTCCAGGAAAGCCGTGTGTTTAACAAGTCCTCCAGGTGGGTCTGACACATGCGAGAGTTTGCGAACCTCAGTTAGTCCTCTGAGCTTGTACCTAGCAGTGTTACTTCAGTTATGGGGTGGCAGATGTTCAGAGGCAGGGAACTTAGAAAGCATTGGTTTTGTTATGCCCAAGTCGCGAAATCTCCCAATGACCACCAGGGAGCTGGTATCCGATGCAAAAGCAAGAGAGTTTTTATTACCAAGCTGGAGCTGGGGCTCCCACCGGCACCGACATAGCGGCTACAGGGAGGGAGCCTCGAGTTTTGGGCTACACTGCTTTTATAGGGAATTATTCAGGTAAAAGGGTACAAAAGGGGTGTTCAGGCAGGAGGACAACTGATTGGTCACTTAAGGGGGTGTTCAAGTTGACAGATAACTGGTTGGTTACTTCCCTCCATAGGATTTGTGTGTAGGTTCTTGATTGGTTTTTGCTTCCAAGGTAAATCACAAGCTCCTGGACGTAAAGTCAGAAGGTTTAGCCTAGGGGTTGGTTGGCTCGTGTACAGTGGGGCTGGGTTAGGTAATCTGAGGGCTGACTGGCTGTGGGCAGTGGGCTCAGGTTGGGTAACATCCAAAGGTCTTTTGCCCGGAACCTTGCAGGATGGAATTCTTTTCTAAGATGGAGTAACTTAGGCCCTTCAGTTTAACACTGGAAGAACCTCCATGTCACAGATGCTAACCCTATATATAGTAGGGGGGTAGAGGACATGATTTAAAGGAAGAGAAGGAACAATCTCAAGCACCCACCAAGTGTTGTCTTTTCTCCTAGCCCCTCCTCTACACTCCAGCAACCCTGAGGTCGTATTACTATCTTCCCTTCTTGCAGACAAGGAAATGGATGCTCTTAAAACTTACTATAGAGTCACAAAGCTGACCAGAGAGGGTATCAGCTATGCCTGAGTCCTAGGCAGCTGACCTTTCTACGTTGTTGTATCCACTCACCCTCTCTGTGTTTCATTATGATCCCAGGCAAATAAGATCTGCCTGTGGGTTAAGAAATTGTGTGAAAGGTCCTTTTCATGCATGCCACACATATCCAGTCCACAGGCACACAACTTGTATATAATATATCACTAGCAATAATAACATTTCTGCCCAGGACAATTCACTGAGCTCCCTCGCACTGGGATTTGTAGCTCAGAAAAAAATTTAAAGACATTTCATGGACTGACATAAGATGTGAATATTTTATATTTTCATGTCAGGATATTTTAAAACAAAACATCCTGCAATCTATCACTATCATATTTCATAATAGAAAAGGCATTGGAACAACAAAGAAGAAAAAGCTCATAGTCTCAGAATAAAGGAGTCTTATAAAATTGTATCACTCTGTTGGCCTCTTTTTTCTGATTTCCTGCAGTCACAAAAATATTTCTTCAAATTATAATACACTGATTTGTAAATTTGGCTTTACAGACTGGAGTCAGTATGGGAGAAGACTTCCTAATCCTAAGGTACAGATTTGGGGGAGCAGTTACAGTATAATTTACAGAAAAACTGAGCAATGATCAGTGATCCTCTTAATCCCAGGGCCAGAATTAGTATTCCTATCATCCAAATGAAGGAACTGACCCACTAGTAAGTTTAGCACCAAGATTCCAACCCAGTCCTGTTGGATTGAACCCAATGACACTTTTAGCGCAGGGTCATCCCACTCTTTAGTGTCCACAGGACTGGCTTTGTTTTATGGTGTTCAGTGACTGTTGCTAAGGAGCTGAAAGGGAAGTTGGCTTCCATCCTGGCTGTTCTACACCACGATCACAGCTAACAAACTATCATCAATCAAAGTGCCAATTGTGTACCTAAAGAAACTCTTCAATTTACTGAGCTATTTTCCAGCCAGACCAGGGAAGGGGTGACAAGGATTGTATCTGGAGAAACCCATGCCTGGCTGCTACACTTAGCCAGGCAAGAGTGGTTTCAGTTCCAGCTAGAGGGAGGACCATAATGCTCAATTTATAAAATGCCATTGACAGATTTCCATATTAGCATACAAAACCATATAAAACCTCTTTCGGGTTTAAGGAAAGGAAGGATGGGAACTACTCGTATCCCCCAAGCCTTGTCTGCTCACGAGGGGAAGCCAGCTGGAGCTGATTTTGAACAAGAAACACTCTGAAGAATCCATTTGAATTCCATACAATGAACTATTGGAGGGGACCAGTGCCCAGCACTTAGTGAATAAAACTAGACAAGGGTTTCTCAGCCTCTGGACTACTGACATTTTGGACAAGATAATTTATTGTTGTAGGGCTTTGTCCTGTGTATCAGGGGATGTTTAGCAGCATCCACTGTTTCTGCTTACATGCCACTTCCCTCCCAAGTTGTGACAACCAAAACTGTCTTCAGATGAATGATACAGGATGCTCGGGGCTGGTGCACTGGGATGACCCAGAGGGATGGTATGGGGAGGGAGCTGGGAGGGGGGGTTCAGGATGGGGAACACGTATACACCCGTGGTGGATTCGTGTTGATGTATGGCAAAACCAATACAATATTGTAAAGTCATTAGCCTCCAAGTAAAATAAATAAATTTACATTTAAAAAATATCTTCAGATATTGCTGCATGTGCCCTGGGGAGGGGAAGGAAGCAAAATCACCCCCAGGTGAGAACCATTGCACTAGACTGTAAAGAAAGAAGGAAGCGGTAGATCATTTTGGAGATTGGATGAGTCGGCTCTTTTGTGTGGAAGCACTGTGTACATGTCTAATAAAATGCTATGCTCTGGAATTCAATAGGTCATGTACGTCCCGTGGGCTGTACCTTAGCTAAATAAATAGTTGAATCCTTGAGAGATCCTGAACTGACATCGCTAAGGCGAATGTGTCTGTCCACTATTTATCCAGGAACTACCAAAGGATAGCAAATATTTCCTCTGGACTTCTATCAGCTATCAGAGGGGCTTAATGGGTGATCTTTGACATTAAGAACAATACTTTCCTCCAGCGACCTGTAAGATCTTGCATTACAGGTCCACTGGAATTACAATTAGGAAACTGTATTTTTTGCTCCATCATCACAGCTTGTTGGCCACCAATCCCTGAAATGGATGCTAAACAGAAGGCGCTGGGTATAAAGATAAAATCAAGTATTGTAGAGAAGCTTACTCTAAAGAATCATCACTCTCTTCACTTCAAACTTAGCACCTTTTAGAAAAACACAGGCTATACCCATTAAGTGTACAAAGATTAATATAATTCTAACGAACCGAGTTTTGGAAGTACTCTGGTCTAGAGTTAAGTGAATAGCTAAGCAGAGAGACTAGTCAGGAGGACCATCCCTGCTAGATGGGTTGCCTCGCAGAGACTTACCTAGAAGAATTTATATCCAGTCAAGAGGGGAAATCCCAAAATAAGATTTTTCAAAGCCTAATCTATAGATTTTAGTATCACTGTCATTTAGGAATCTTGTTATAATACAGCTTTTTAGACCTTATGTCACAAATTTTAATTCAGTAAACCTAGATTCCAATGATTAACATTTTAAAAAATTGGTATATAATTGTTTTATAATGTGTTAGTTTCTGCTCTACAAAAAAGTGAATCAGCTTTCTGTATACATATATCCCCTGCCTCTTTGATCTCCTTCCCACCCTACCCTTCTTCCCACCTCTCTAGGTCAACCCAGAGCACCAAGCTGAGCTCCCTGTGCTATACAGCAGCTTCCCACAAGCTATCTATTTTACACATAGTAGTGTGTTTATGTCAATCCCAGTCTCCCAATTCATCCCACCCCTCATCCTACACCCTACATGTCCCCAAGTCTTCTCTACGTCTATACCTCTGTTCCTGCCCTGAGGATAGGTTCATCTGTACAATTTTTCTAGATTCCACATATATACATTAATATATGATATTTGTTTTTCTTTTTCTGACAGATTCAAGGTCCAGCATTTTTAATTTTTTTAAAGTAACCTTCCTTGCTTCTTCTACATACTGAAGTTTGAGAACCATCACCTAAGAATTCTTTTGCAAAGAATGTTTACTTTTCAAAGCACTCTGTCTTCAAGGAACTTAGAGTTTTGGAGAAAACTATTAAAATTAGTCTGGGAGTTGGTGATGGACAGGGAGGCCTGGCATGTTGTGATTCATGGGGATGCAAGCAATCGGACATAACGAGCGACTGAACTGAACTGAGTAGTGAATAATAATTATCCATTCATTCAACAGATAGGCATTGAACTGCATATTACATGTCAGCTACTATTCCAGGGACTAGGGAATCAGCCAGTTAAGGACAGTAATCTACCCTACACTGGGCATCACCACTGTTTTTACTTCTCCCTTCATAACTTCTCCCTTGGGAGGCAAGTATAATCAGTTCTGTGTTGCAGGAAAGGAGCAGAAAGCTCAGAGAAATAGCCAACCTGCACAAGGTCTGAAGGCCAGTAAATGATAGACCTGAAATTATTCCAGTGTCTGTCTGATGCTGTCCTTCTTGTTCTTTACACAACAGCAACATGAGTATAAAGAGAAAAGAAAACAAATGTTCAAAGCAGTCTTGAGTTCAATGCCAAATGAGCAGCACAGTTTCTCAATATTGAGCCTATTCAGCCTTGCATGAAATCATTGCAGGCTGAGCTGGGTGAGGAGGCTGCTCGGAGGACTTAGAAAACTGGTTCATAGAAAATACAGGAATCCACAAAGGGGAAATGCACTGGGGGAGGGGAGTTCCTACAAGAAGGAAGTGCTCAGTACTCAGTCACTCTGAGTGTCTGACTCTTTGGGGACCCCATGGACTGTAGCGCGCCAGGCTCCTCTGTCCATAGGCTTGCCCAGGCAAGAATGCTGGAGTGGGTTGCCATTTTCTTCTGCAGGGGATCTTCCCCACCCAGGAACTTAACTCAAGTCTCCTGCTTGACAGGCACATTCTTTATCACTGCACCATGCAGGAGGAAGGGTGCTCATCAGAGCCTGAGGTAGGAATGTACAAGACTGATTTTGGGAACTCTGACTAGGTTCTTCCAGCTAGACCAGAGGCAGAGTGTTAGGAATGGGAGAGGAAACTCCACTGGTGGTTGGCACTGGATGACAGAGTACCTTCTGATGCTAAGCTTGGGTGTCTGAACTTCGTTGTGTAAGACAATGAGCAATCAATGAGAGACAACAGATGAGAGGGAGATCGGGAGAATACAGTGCGCAAGTAGTCTGCAGAGTGGATCTCTGGGAGAGGAAGGCCATGGACAAGGGAATCAGGTGGAAAATATTTATATGGGGATATTGCCATAGGAGTTGTTGTTGAGTGGCTAAGTTGTGTCTGACTCTGTGACCCTGTGAACTGCAGCTCACATAGCAGGCTTCTGTGTGCCCTGCTGTATCTGGAGTTTTCCCAAACTCAGGTCCATTGCATTGGTGGGGATATCTCACCATCTCATCCTCTGTTGTCCCTACTCCTTTTGCCCTAGTCTTTTCCAGCATCAGGATCTTTTCCAACGAGTTGGCTCTTCATATCAAATGGCCAAGGTATTAGAGCTTCAGCATCAGTCCTTCCAATGATATTCAGGGTTGATTTCCTTTAGGACTGACTGGTCTGATCCCCTTGCTGTCCAAGGGACTCTCAGGAGTCTTCTTCAGTACCACAGTTCGAAAGCATCATGTCTTTGGCACTTGGCCTTCTTTATGGTCCAACTCTCATGTCCACACATGACACTACTGGAAAAACTATAGCTTTGGCTATATGGACCTTTGTCAGCAATCCATTAACTAATAGGGATTAATATCCAGCCTTTAAGGAAGCTTTTACCGTGTTCCAGACTCAGCCATTCATTTGTATTCAGTAACTTGATCCTCAACCCCACTCCAGTACTCTTGCCTGGAAACTCCCATGGATGGAGGAGCGCCTGGTGGGCTTCCGTCTATGGGGTCACACAGAGTCAGACACGACTGAGCGACTTCCCTTTCACTTTTCACTTTCACACATTGGAGAAGGAAATGGCAACCCACACCAGTGTTCTTGCCTGGAGAATCCTAGAGATGGGGGAGCCTGTTGGGCTGCCATCTATGGGGTCGCACAGAGACGGACACGACTGAAGTGACTTAGCAGCAGCAACTTGATCCTCAGGGTTTCCCTCTGAAATAACACTAGGGCTGTCCTTCCAGTCACATGGTGTGACTGGTCTTCTCCACCTCCTATTCAAACTCAGCCCGGCCTTGAGACTTGCGGGTCCAATGTCCCGTGAGTGGAAGTGTTGTCTGTTACCTCTGAGATTAAAGTTTATGAGCCAGTGTGTTTTGTCAAATACTTTTGATGGAAGCTTTTCTAAGAAGGATTCTCTCCTGGCCTGGGTGCCTCAGTGCTTCTGAGAAACGATGCTCTTCTGCCATCCTGTATGGGCTTGTAGCATGAGTCAGAGATTAAAGGCATGTTATATGCAATGTGGGAGTTATTGCTACCATCGTATCACCTGGTCTGCCCTTACTAATACAAACCCTTACAGATTTAGAAGGTGATCTCAGTTCAGAATCCCCCTATCATGTACCAAGGATGGTAAGTCACAGCCTTTCTAGCCTCAGTCACTTCATCTTCAAAATGGGAATAACCACAGTGGCTATTTCATGGGACACTGTAAAAAAAATAATAAAATGACAAGAAACCAATTTTCCATGCTGTGTTACAGGCGGCATCCTTAACTTTTTACGCACATTATCTGATTTAGTCCTCACAGTAACTGTTCTGCAGATGAAGAAACTGGGGCAGAGTCAGGATTGTGGCACTTGCCAGAGACCACACAGCTTATAATTAGTAGTGCTAAGATTCTAGCTAAGTGTGGTTTAATTCCAGAGTCCCCACATTTATCCACTGGCAATGTGTAGAAACACTTAACTCCTAGGAAACAATGATCAGAGAATTGTTTTTTTCATTTGGCATGATAAGCTCAGTGTCCAGGCCCTCTGATTGTTTGAAGAGCCTTATAAAAATATTTCTGGCCAGAAAAATAACTATATTGTTTCTGAAATATTTAGCACAAGTGGCAATATCAAATTAATAAATATTTCAGTGTCTATAAAATTTGTCATAATGTGTTCTGGTCTACAACCCCACCACTCGACTCACAGAAATCAAATAAATGTGAGATTTGCATGCACTGTAATATCTCTGACATGATGAGGGGAGGCAGGACTTGTAAAAGTGCTTGGAGCCTAAAATATGCCTTAAAAGGACCCCCTGAATAGAGTTGAGCACTATTAGCTATCCTATTACTTTTATTATTGACCGTAGCTCTGACTAACAGAGACACATCTAAAGCCATTTGAAATTTGGCAGTAAAGCAGCAATTGGTCCCCTGAGCCAGTCCCAAATGGGTGTCAGCAGCTCACCGCTGAAGCTGGTCCTTTCCCAGACCCAGAGGAGGGGAGCAAGACTGCGCTTCTCCTCTTTCCCCTGAGAGGACCAGTTTCCCTTACCCACTGAGCCAGAGGTGGAAACTTGTCCTGTGGAAAGCCCCTCCCCAACCCTACCGGGTGGCTGGGAATGGAGTTAAATGAGATGCCCCTTTGGAACTACAGCAAAAAAACGTCAGAGGCCTTTGGAATCTGCAGCTGCCTGATAACCACCTCTGCTTCCCAGCGTCTGTTTCTCTAGTCCTGGCTGCTTTCTATAGTTGATAGGATGTATTCAGTCACCCTGGAGGAACGCTTTCTGACCCTGACTCTTAAAACCTTGACTCCCCATCTAGGGTTCTACTGCTTAGCCTAGACTACTGTGGTCACTCACTGGAGCACCTTGGATCTGCTAACACTTTCCTTGTCAAAGGCCAAGCTCACAGCTTCTGATGCAGACCCTCAATTTTGTTCTCTTTAGATTCCACCCATTGTATCACTGTAACTTACATAGTGGAGTCTTAATGGTTTTCTCAATTGATTTTGAACTCTGATACAGTGATTTAGTAATAGTAGGTCTTGGGATAAGACAGACATGAATTCAAATCTTTTGGTCCATCGTTTTTGAGGGCTGACTAAGGAGGTGGGCTTCCCTAATGGGTCAGATGGTAAAGAATCCATCTTCAGATTGACTGATCTTGTTTTGATCTTGCAGTCACAATTCAAAAGCATCAATTCTTTGGCATTCAGGCTTCTTTATGGTCCAGCTCTCACATCCATAAATGACTACTGGAAAAACCATAGTTTTAACTATATGGACCTTTGTTGGCAAAGTGGTCTCTGCTTTTTAATACACTGTCTAGGTTCGTCATAGCTTTCCTTCCAGGAACAAGCATCTTTTAATTTCTTGGCTGTGATCGTGGTCACCATCCGCTGTGATTTTGGAGCCCAAGAAAATAAAATCTGTATCTGTTTCCACTTTTCCCCCATCTATTTGCCATGAAGTGATGGGACTGGATGCCACAATCTTAGTTTTTTGAATATTGAGTTTTAAGCCAGTCTTTTCACTCTCCTGTTTCTCCTGTATATAGTACAGTGCTATATACATGATTGTGAGAGTTGAGTACCTCGGCTAACTTTGTTGTACTTAAGAACTAATTGGACTTATGAACACACTCTTGGGAGGGAACTTGTTTGTAGGCAGAGGACTTACTCTATTACTTATTCGCACATTTAACTTTCAAAGGCCCCTGTGAAGCAGGCAAGTAGAGAGCCCCAGTCCTTATTTCAGGAAGGAGGAAGCAGAGGATGGGACAGGTAGAGAGGCTTGCCCAAAGTCACAGAGTTAATCAGGGTCAAAACTGTAGAGGCTGTACCACTTGATCTAGAATGGTCCCATCCTTTAATCTTCCCTCTGTGTGGTCACCCCTACCCTAACCCTTTCTTTATTCACATGCTCCCATGAAGACAAATTTGAAGGAGTCCTCGTTCACTCCAGCAACATTTGTTGCCAGTTGGGTGCTGTGTCTTTGTTCAGAAACAAAATATCCTTTCATCTTAAACCTCAAGTTTAAACCTCAGAGAACTTCACAGGATTGTGAATCTGGCAACTTTGAAATTGATAAATAATTTGCCGTCATCCTGCAGAATCCTCCTTGGGTGATACTACATTGCACTGGGTCCCCTGAGAGAGCTAGCAGATTGTGGGCAGGCACATTCACCTTTGTGCCATTCTCCCTCTCTGCCTGGTATATGAGCTGAAGAAAGGTTGAATAAATAAACAAATGGCTGGAGAACTTGCAGTCTAGAGTGAGGTGAAAGTAAAGAAACTTTGCTGGCTAAAGCTGACTAGTTGGGAGCCTTGAATCTAGAGGTTTTATTAAATTCAATGGAAATCAACACATGTACACAGAGCCTGGCCCACATAAGCTCTCAACACACATTCGCTTTTGTTACTACTAAGCTTACAGGCCATGATACACATGTCTTCATTCTCTCCCTTCACTAATCAAGCAGATTAATAGTACTCTACTTTGTATGACTGGAAATCTGCAAACAATAAATGCTGGAGAGGGTGTGGAGAAAAGGGAACACTCTTTCACTGTTGGTGGGAATGCAAACTAGTACAGCCACTATGGAAAACAGTGTGGAGATTCCTTAAGAAACTGAAAATAGAACTGCCATGTGACCCAGCAATCTCACTGCTGGGCATACACACTGAGGAAACCAGAATTGAAAGAGACATGTGTACCCCAATGTTCATCACAGCACTGTTTATAATAGCCAGGACATGGAAGCAACCTAGATGTCCCATCAGCAGACGAATGGATAAGAAAGCTGTGGTACATATACACAATGGAGTATTACTCAGCCATTAAAAAGAATACATTTGAATCAGTTCTAATGAGGTGGATGAAACTGGTGCCTATTATACAGAGTGAAGTAAGCCAGAAAGAAAAACACCAATACAGTATACTAACACATATATATGGAATTTAGAAAGATGGTAGCGATAACCCTGTATGTAAGACAGCAAAAGAGACACAGATGTATAGAACAGTCTTTTGGACTCTGTGGGAGAAAGTGAGGGTAGGAAGATCTGAGAGAATAGCATTGAAACATGTATATTATCATATATGAAACAGATCGCCAGTCCAGGTTCGACACATGAGACAGGGTGCTCAGGGCTGGTGCACTGGGATGACCCGGAGGGATGGGATGGTGGGAGGGGGGTTCAGGATGGGGAACACATGTAAACCCATGGTTGATTCATATCAATGTATGGCAAAAGCCACTACGATATTGTAAAATAATTAGCCTCCAACTAAAATAAATAAATAAATAAAAAATCTTTAAAAGATAAAATATGTGTGAAAATGCCCTGAAAATGGGCCAAGGGTAGTCAAAATTTATGGCATGACTGTTTTACTTTCTTATGATTATTATTTATTATTAACATGATCTATTCTTATCATATAATGACCTTGTGGCCACAACAATAAATCTTCCATGGAACATTGCTAAACAACCAGCTGACTGCATTTGGAAGAGAACTTCTTAGGATGGTCCTATGTCTTGGGTCCTGTACCCTTCTTTTGCCTCCTTTCTCCAGGTTAATGGGGCACAGACTCCATCCTACTGAGATCATCCTTCTCCCCAGGGTCTTCATATCTGGGTGTGGTTTGACGTTGGTTTGACATGCTACAAGTACCAAGGACAATGGTCACACAGGGAAACAGACTTAATTCGGGTCACAGTGTAGCTCCTTGAGCTCAGGATTAGGAAGTCTTCCACACTCATGGAGTTTGAGCTGAAATTTGAGTTATTATAGGAAAAATCCTGACTCCCCTCTAATCCATTATCCAGAAATAACAAGTCATTCAGTGGGCAGTGGTTCTCAAATGTTACCAAGCATCACCAGAATTACCCAGGGACCTTGTTAAAACAGACTTCTGGGCCCCACCCCCAGGAATTCTGCAGAAGGTCTGGGGTGGGTCAGAGAATTGGCATTTCTGAGTTGGACCACTGCTGGTCCAAGGGAATCATAATTTGAGAATCACTGGCCTAGTGCTAGGAGCACAGGGTTTGGAATAGAATTAAGATGCTAGTTTGAAATCTTAGCCACTTACCAGCTGCCCACAAGGGTGAGTTAGCTGAATCTCTCTGGGTCTCCATTTCTGCATCTGTCAGATAGGTTGTTACATAGTTTAAGTGTGATCATACTAACTTAAAGGGTTTTTTGTGATGATTCAATGAAAAAATGCATGCAAAGTATTTTGCACAATGCTGAGTACACTGTCAATGTTCAGGGCTAGCCAGAACAATCATCATGATTGTGTGTGTACATATTATTTAACGTCTTACTGCAAAACTACTGGCATCTCAGTTTCCCTCATTAGACTGTGAGCAGCTTCAGAGCAGTAGTCTTGTCCTATTCATTTCTGTATCCCCGTGCTGAGGACAATACCCTACATGAAGGAAGAGCCCTTCGTAGAAACTCATTCATTCACTCAGTTATTTATTCATCCAAGTGACAAATTCTTACTGAGCCTTTGCTCTGTGTCAGACCCAGGCTAGACTCTGGGGAATACAGTGAATAAGAAGCAGCAGACCCTGTCCTTGTGGAGTTTGCACTGAGTGGGTGAGAGAGACATTAATTAATATGATTCAACAAGCAGAATAGTTACTAATTACAAAAAAATACTTTGAAGGAATAAAAATGACTAAAGTAGAGGGCTATTAGAGATTTCCTTTGGGTAGAGTGTTCAGGGAAGTTCTCTCTGAGGAAATAACCTGTGAGCTGAGATCTGAACCATGAGATCTAAGAGGAGGGAACAGCCAGTGTAAAGGCCCTGAGGCAGGGAGCAGCTTGGCCTGTTCAAAGGATGGAAAGAAGGCTCAGAAAAATAGAAAATAGTTCCATGAGTGAAAATAAGAGATGAGGTTAGAGGATTGTTGCGATGGGTTCATGGAAGACCTTGTAGGTCAAAGTACAGAGCTGTTTTTCTTTAAGCAGTTAAATGACATGTTTAGCTTAATATTTTCAGAAAGTCATATTAGCCTCTGGGTGGTACATAGCCTGCAGAAAAGGAGACAAGTTAGGAGGTTAATGCAGGGACATGGGAAGAGTGTGTTGGTATGAAATATAAAAAACAGTAGTAGAGAATGGGGAAAAATAGTGTTTGGGTTCAAAATATGTTATGCAGCTAGTGCTGACAGATTTGCTGATGAACTAATGTGGGGGTAGAGGAAAGACGAGGAAAAGACCACTCTAGGGACATAATGAACACATCTCCAGCTGTGATCTCTTTATAAGAAGCTGCCACAGCTACTTAACTTCCCATCTGCTCACATTCTCATCCCTGCCTCCCTTACCGAATCCAGCCCCTCCCTTTTTTTAGGGCCCAGGGGCCTTTCTGAGGCTCCTTGAGGGTCCCTGCCCTGATTTCTGAGGTTCTGCAGCCTAGCGCTGAGGTTACTCTCCCAGAAGCCCAGATGTCTCACTCCCTCCAAGCCAGGAAGCACACTCTCTGTGGGGCAGTAGCAGGGTGCCAGTCAGCAGGCAGCAGATGCCAAAATAAAGCCATGCAGGCACTCTAGGGATCCGGGATGCTGGCAGGAAACTGAAAACGAATTCAGTTGAATATTAAGAGAGAATTGTTGCCTTGCTGGTCTGGCCTCCTGGAGCTGATGGGAGTGGCAGAACCATGAAAAACGCAGAAAGCATCTTCCTGGCCTGCTTGGTTTCCCAGTTGGTTGCCGAGGACAACGTGTTCTTTGATAGATGCTGCAAAGAAGGGAATGCGACCCCACAGCCAGCCTCCCTCCCAGCCCCTGCATCTCTCATGCCCAGTCTCTCTCGCCTTTTCGCCAGTCCTAGGATCCAGTCATTAAAGCCCAGCCAAGGTTTCTCTTATTCTTTCCCATAATATGGTAATTCATGCTGCAATCAGTAGAATATTTTTCATCAGACATAAGGTCATGCTCGGTTTTTGTGTTCGATTCGTGTTTTTCAGTTTTTTAATTTTTTTTTCCTTTCAGTTGGCATGGGAACACTGAAGTGCCAGTCCAGGGAGGATCCATCAAGCCCATCATAACACTCCTCCATGCCGCTCAAGTGCTTTGATAGGGTCAAAGTGTGTACACAGTTCTCTATCGCGGAGGGGAATCTGGAAGCAGGCAGCCTTGTTGTTTCCTCCCCCAGCCCCTGGATAGGCTCTCCAGCTCACGTGATTCCAGGGGTAGAAGAGACCTCAGAGACCAGTCGACACCCCAGAGAAGGGAATCTCTTATGCCAAGGTCACACAGCGAGCTAGCAGTGTACAGACTCAGATCTAGGTCTTTATAGAGAGCTGGGGGGTGGGTAACCTTTTGGAATCATCTTAAACTTTTCTAGGCCTTTGTTTGTTCATTGGTAAAATCACATCATCATCATCATCTCTCTTTCCTCAAAAGGACTGGTTCACACGAATGGTGAGGATTTCTTTTAACGCAATGCTCCAGACTTAGGTCTTACAAGTAGATGATCCTAAATAGTTACTCATCTGATGTAAAAGTAAAGGAAATGGTTACAGTTTTATGCTTCAGAAATGGATATGGTAGATCATAATTCATCTTCTCAACTGTGCATCCATTCATCCGCCTGCTACCCAGTGGCCGTCTTTCAGACACTTCGTGCCTAGTAAAGGCCGTGCTAACTTGTTAAAAACTGGTTAAAAAAAAAAAAAAAGGCATTGGCCTTGGCCCCGGCAAAAATGTGAGATGCAGCAAGAGAGACAGTCTTGTAAAAACTCACCACAACATGATGTGTTCTGAGCAGTAATGGCTGAAAAATGAGGCAATTCTGTTTTGGTAAGAGCATGGGACCCATTACCTGCATAGCCAGGAAAGCCTTCCTTGAGGTCAGCAGGTTTTCATTTGGGGCTCAAAAGGTGATGAGGAGTTTGTTAGGCCTGCACAGCCAGAGTCTAGAGGAGTACTACAGCAAGTGTTTTGGTGGGGGGACTGGGGAGGGGAGGTGGTGGTGGGGGACCCTGAAAGTTGTTCCATAGCTTTGAGAAAATCTAAGCTCATGTTTACTAAGCATCACAAGGCCTGTGCTCAACTTTTCACAAGCAATTCTTCCTTTTGTGCATGTGAAGACCATTCAGGATAGGGATGGTTACTGACCCCATTTGATGGCTGTAAAACTGAAACTCGGAGCTATTATCTAATTTTGTCCAAAGTTTCACAGATGAGATGTAGCGGATGTGGAATTCAGGAGATACATGACACCAAAGTCTGAGTTCGTAATTGCTACTCATTTTTTTATTATGGTAAAAGCCACCTAATACATAGCATTTTAACCATATTTAACTGTACAGTTCAGTGACACTAAATACATTCACATTGTTGTACAGCTCTCACCGTTGTCCATCTCCTGAATTTTTCACCTTCCTAAACTGAAACTCTGTCCCCATTAGACACTAAGTCCCCATTCCCCCTCTTCACCCCCCGCCCTCTGGCCCCTGGCATCTGCCAGTGTACTTTCTGACTCTATGGATTTAACTATTCTTGCTACCTCATATAGTAAAGTAAGTAAAGTCACTCAGTCGTGTCCGACTCTTTGTGACCTCATGGACTGCAGCCCACCAGGCTCCTCAGTCCATGAGATTCTCCAAGCAAGAATACTGGAGTGGGTTGCCATTTCCTTCTCCAGGGGATCTTCCCGACCCAGGGATTGAACCCGGGTCTCCCGCATTGGAGGCAGACGCTTTTAACCTCTGAGCCACCAGGGAAGCCTTGCTACCTCATATAAGTGGCATCAAATAGTACAGTATCTACACCTACTGTATATTAGAATGCATTTTTAAGGTTAATTTAATATGGGAGAGGATAGAAAGCCCAGAGATAAACCAGTGTACCTATCGTCAATTGAAAGTAAGTGAAACTGAAAGTTGCTCAGTCGTGTCTGACTCTTTGTGATTCCATGGACTATACAGTCCATGAAATTCTCCAGGCCAGAATAGTACAGTGGGTAGCCTTTCTCTTCCTTAGGGGATCTTCCTGACCGAGGAATCGAACTGGGGTCTCCTGCATTACAGGCGGATCTTTTACCAATTGAGCTATCAGGGAAGCCCACGTGGTCAATTGGTCTATAACAAAGAAAGCAAGACTATACAATGGAGAAAAGATAGTCTCTTCAATAGGCGGTGCTGGGGGGTGGGACTCTTGATAGCTACATGTTAAAGGAATAAGATCAGAACCCTCCTGCACACCATACACAGAAATAAACTCAAAGTGGATTAAAGACCTAAATGTAAGGCTGGAGACTATAAAACTCTTAAAGGAAAACAGGCGGAACACTCTTTGACATAAATCACAGCACGATCTCTTTTGACCCACCTCCTGGAGTAATGAAAATAAAAACATAATTGCTACTCTTTATGGTTCTTTGTTAAAGAGGGATCTGGAAGGGTGAGGAGAATGAGACTGTGGGATGGTTGGGCCATGGAGAGGAACTTGAAGGAAAGAGAGAATCTGTGAGTTCCCAAGATCATGTGGCTAATCGGTGGCCACACTAAGGCTTATGTCCAACAGTCCTATTTCTGGACCATACTGCAGCTCACTGACTAGGGACGAATGAAAAGACCAGGACAGAGGGTGTCAGAAAAACGTCAGTTGTCCTCCTGAGAAAGCGCCAAATATCCTGCGCATCTTCTCTGCTGTTCTGCTTGTTAGGTTTTCCGGGGATCTGAGTGGGCGGGGGAATTCAGAGTATTTGTGGATAGCAGATGTGGATATTTTCTTGGTCTAGTGAGATGAAGAGAAGTGGGAAGAGACTAGGCACAGGGCCAGCTCTCAGCAGAACTGTCAGAGGTGAGGTCTAGTCTGCAGGACTCCCTCTGGTTCCCCAAGGTACCACCCTCTACCCTTTTGCTTAAGTTTCTGTTGGACTCCTATCCACCATCTAAGTAGTTTCACTCTTGTGGGAAAAACACCCCAATGATCCATTGTGTTAGTCTGCTCAAGCTGCCATAACAAAATACCCTAGATTGGGTGGCTTACATGATAGAAATTTATTTTTTCATGGTTCTAGAAGTCTGAGATCAGGGTGCTGACATGATTGAGTTCTGCTAAGAGTCCTCATGCTGGCTTGCAGATGGCAAGTGCTAGGATATAGCCTCTTAGAGAGGACATTCATCCCACCGTGATGTCCCCACCCTTATAACCTCATCTAAATCTAAAGTTTTTTTGTAAGCCTCCAACTCCAAACATTAGCAGACACGTTGTTAGGAATTCAGTATACAAATTTGGGAGGGACATGGTTTAGTCCATAGCACTGGTTCATGGCATTAGTGCCATGCTCAGAAAGGTTTGTCTTGATTGGTCAAGGATGCCGAGAGGGCATATTTGAAGCCCACAGATGCCTTTAGTGGTACCTTGGGCATTATGTCACCAGGGTGGAGGTGGTTGGGTAATTCCGAAAAAGAGCCAGATTTCCTATAGTCATGCTCAAACTATGGCTCCCCACCACCAGGCAGTCCAGACTCCTTAGAACGGGCTCTGCTATGCTGCACTAAGATCTGTCAAACTAGACCTCCCTTTCACTGGGTTTTGTTTGGCTTCTTACTTACATTGCAGAGGACATTAGCACAGTTCTTTCTAAAGGAGGCTGTTTAGATGTTTGGGGTGAGATTGAGTCATACTCAAGGCTACGACTTTCCTTCTCAGAGAATTCTCCCTGGGCATACCTTCCAGGCCCTGGACACCTGAGTACTTGTGTGCTTAGTCACTCAGTCGTGTCTGACTCTTTGTGACCCTGTGGACTATAGCCCACCAGGCTCCTGGGTTGGGTTGCCATTTTCCTCCTCTAGGGAACTTTTCTAATTCAGGGATTGAGCCTGTTTCTCTTTGCAGAGAGAATTGCAGACAGATTCTTTACTTGCTGAGCCATCAGGGAATCCCAAAGGAGAATTTGGTGATTAACTCACGGTACCACTATTACCAAAACCTGCACGTGAAGCCCAAAGTCCCACTACCCAAGGTAGAGTGGGGCCAGCCACTAGATTTCTTTATACTGTTTGTAAAAATATGAATAGATTTGGGTCTGTCAGACAAAAGCCTGGACCTTAATACATTTTGCTGTTTCAAGGACACTGCAAATTTCCCCCACCCCATCTTATCACCCTCCTTACTATATGTCAGCATCTCAGCCTCTCCGTACAACTTGCCATTTTTATTTTTGATATTAGCTTTACATGGTGCATTAAAAGGGATTTATTTCAGCTTGCCTTATTTTATTACAGATTTGGGGCTTTATAAAAAACAGTAGTACAGAGGTTGGGTGTCATTGCTGGATAGACATCTAAGCGTGGGTTACTCAGAACTGGCTTTGCAGGAAAATGTGAAAAGAAAGCACGGCTGACCTGGGCCAGTTTGGCGAGTGCTTCACTGGAGTCTGCTGGTTCTTCCTGAAATCACTGGCAATTCCTTGTTCTGGGTAAAACTGTTTGGAGGACTCACTCCAAAAATTGATAGAGAGGGACTTCCCTGGTGGTTCAGAGATTAAGACTTTGCCTTCCAATGCAGGGGGTGCAGCTTTGATCGCTGTTGGGCTAAGATCCCACATGCCTCACAGCCAAGAAAAACCATAAACATAAAGCAGAGGCAGTATTGTAACAAATTCCATAAAGACTTTAAAAATGGTCCACATGAAAAAAATCTTTAAAAATATTGATAGAGGACCCCCCTGTTGGTTCAGTGGTTGAGAATCCACCTGCCAATGCACAGGACGTGGGTTCGATCACTGGTCTGGGAAAATTCCACATTCAGAGGAGCACCTGAGCCTGTGCACCACAACTATTGAGCCTGTGCTCTAGAGTCCTGGAGCCACAACTACCGAAGCCATTGTGCCTAGTGCTGGCACACCGCGACTAGAGAGGAGACCCGCTTGCTGCAACTAGAGAAAGCCCACATGCAGCAGTTAAGACCCAGTGCAGCCAAAATAAATAAAATCATTACCCCCCTGTTGGTCCAGTGGTTGAGAATCCACCTGCCAATGCACAGGACGTGGGTTCGATCACTGGTCTGGGAAAATTCCACATTCAGAGGAGCACCTGAGCCTGTGCACCACAACTATTGAGCCTGTGCTCTAGAGTCCTGGAGCCACAACTACCGAAGCCATTGTGCCTAGTGCTGGCACACCGCGACTAGAGAGGAGACCCGCTTGCTGCAACTAGAGAAAGCCCACATGCAGCAGTTAAGACCCAGTGCAGCCAAAATAAATAAAATCATTTTTAAAATAAAATAAATAAAATAGATATAATCTCCTAACATTCCCTAAACTTAAAAACACGACAGGAGCCAGGCACAGTGGAACGAGGCCTTGCTTTGTGGTCAGCAATCCTGGGTGAGAATCATGACCCAGCAGATGGAGCCCCTTGTACTTTCTGGGCCTTAGTTTTAAATTATGTAGAACAGGATCAAACTAGGCCTTGAGTCCCATAGGGTATGAGCAGGTCATTTAGTAAAACAGAGAGGCTATTAAATTTGGAAAATACATACTCTGCCCTCTTCTGAGAAAAGAATAAAACACATTAGCATATTAAAGGGCCTTCAAAAATCCTGATGAATAGACCCTCTGCCTTGTTTAATCCAGTACTACTAAGTGTATGACCACATAACCTCCCCTAATCACCCCAGTCCCCAGAGAAAACCTATTAGCCTCAGAACATCAGAGTTCTAATAGGAAACATAGACTAGATGGAGCTTTAAAAACAAACACATTGATGTCTGTCCTGTAGGAATGGATGGTCACTTGTCATTTGGACGTGTCATTTGGCGCTCAGAAAATAAAGGGAACTTTATTCTGGTGGGAGATTGTTCTAGTAACTACTAAATAAAGCCATCGTTGTTATTGCTGTTGTGTTGTCTTAGTCACTCATCATGTCTGACTCTGTGCAACCCTCTATGGACTGTAACCCGCCAGGTTTTTCTGTCCATGGGAATGGAAAATACATACTCTGCCCTCTTCTGAGAAAAGAATAAAACACATTAGCATATTAAAGGGCCTTCAAAAATCCTGATGAATAGACCCTCTGCCTTGTTTAATCCAGTACTACTAAGTGTATGACCACATAACCTCCCCTAATCACCCCAGTCCCCAGAGAAAACCTATTAGCCTCAGAACATCAGAGTTCTAATAGGAAACATAGACTAGATGGAGCTTTAAAAACAAACACATTGATGTCTGTCCTGTAGGAATGGATGGTCACTTGTCATTTGGACGTGTCATTTGGCGCTCAGAAAATAAAGGGAACTTTATTCTGGTGGGAGATTGTTCTAGTAACTACTAAATAAAGCCATCGTTGTTATTGCTGTTGTGTTGTCTTAGTCACTCATCATGTCTGACTCTGTGCAACCCTCTATGGACTGTAACCCGCCAGGTTTTTCTGTCCATGGGATTCTCCAGGCAAGAACACTGGAGTGGGTTGCCATTCCCTTCTGTGGGGGATCTTCCCAACGCAGGGATCAAACCCAGGTCTCCTGCATTGCAGGCAGATTTACCATCTGAACCACAAAGAAGACCTTTCAAATATCAACTGTGAAATTTTAACTCATTATTCTGTCTTTGAAATAGATTTTCCTGGCCTTTAAAGCCTTCTTTAGTCTGAAACCAGGCTGCTTCTTCAAATATATCTTCTAGAGCTCCCTGGAAAATTTCATCCAAATCTTCAAACTCATCCTGTTAACTCTTTCATGGACTCTTCTTTTTTGGTTGTTTCACCCATTCTCATCTATGGTCCTGATAATTTATGTGTACAATGCCCCCTGGACCTATCGAATACTTGTGGTAAAGGCGGTATTAAACTGGAATCAAACAGACATCTTATCAAGGAATGAAAGCTGAAGAGTACATTTCAGAATCTGTCTAGTTAAAATGTTTTCTAAAGTCAGTATTTTTGTTTGTTTGTTTGTTTGTTTTGGGCTGTGATGGGTCTTCATTACCGTGATCAGGCTTTCTCCAGCAGTGGTGAGCGGGAGCTGTCGCTCATTGTGTCCGGGTGGTGGCTTCTCCTGCCGTGGAGCATGGGCTCTGCGGTGCGGGCGTCAGTAGTTACGGCACGTGGGCTCAGTAGTGTGGCACGTGGGCTTAGATAGCCCATGGCATGTGGGATCTTCACAGACCCATGGACAGGGATTGAACCATGTCCCCTGCATTGGCAGGCAGTTTCTCAACAACCAGACCACCAGAGAAAGTCTCTGTCTGGTTCTTATGAATCCTCTTGTTTTACCCTAAAATTCACTTTCCCATAGCCATTCCTTTCTCAAACATCTTAGTCACCATTGCCCTATATTTCACTCCAGCAGCAACTAGCTTTATATTTAAAGCCTTTTGCCTTCTCATTCCCAAATAAGTACAAGACCAGTTTTAAATTTTATTTTATTTTATTATGTTAAGGCAGCTGACTCCAAGACCTGGAGAACTAAAAGGAATCATCTTGGCAGATGGTAAAAGGAAACAAGTAGCAAAGTGGCTCTATTTTGGGGTTTTGTTGTCGCTGTCATTTTCAGATCAAAGAAGCCTTAGATCTAGATAGTTCGAACTAAATTACAAAATCCCCTCCACAGTGTTTTTTATTCTCCATGCCCCTCATTTCAACGAGAACCTTATATTTCTGATGAAGACTCTGGAGGGCATTTCCAGAGAAACTTGTCATCACAAACAATTAAATTGAACAATAATAGCTCCCATTTATTGGATACTTACTTGCCAGTCCTATACTAAGCACTTTCCAAATTTGTCTCCTTTAACCCTTACAACTCTAAGAGGCATGTATTATAACAGCCACTTTACAAAATAAGAAACTAAGGCTTTGAGAGGTGAAATCACTCGTAAAGATCATGCAAGATTCAAAATTAGGAGGCAGCCTGCAAAATCCTTGCTATTAACCATTATATTATTTCTTGAAATTTCTCTCAAGCAGTTGGGTTGTAAATAAAAGTAATTTTGTTTGCCCACCCTCAAAGAGCTCAGAGTCTTAGTAGTAGATATGAACTTCCCCCACAGAAGGTAGGAAGTCAAAAGGGCCAATAGAAGCATTAAAAAAAAGGGAGGAGCTTGCAAAGTAAAGGATGAAGAGCTCAGTTACATCGGTTACAAATAAAGGAAGAATGAGACACAGTTTCATAGAACAGTGGTAATATCTGAGAAGCACCTTGGAAAGTAGGTCTGTGTTTTTATCTCATACTTTACTTTCAGTTCATCACTCAGTCCTGTTGCTAATCACCTTCAAAATAGATTTCAAAGCTAGCCCTTCTGCCTCCCCTGTCACCCAGTGGAGCGATGCCACCATCATCTGTCACGTACCCTATTGCCGGAGCCTCTTGGATGGCCCCCTTGAGTTTCTTCCTTGGCGCACTGGCTTACTGTGATAGAATTATACACGATCCCTTTGCCATGTGACTCTGTAGTCCCTGTGAGAAGGCAGAGTGGNCAGAAGAATTGATGCTTTTGAACTGTGGTGTTGGAGAAGACTCTTGAGAGTCCCTTGGACTGCAAGGAGATCCAACCAGTCCATTCTGAAGGAGATCAACCCTGGGATTTCTTTGGAAGGAATGATGCTAAAACTGAAGCTCCAGTACTTTGGCCATCTTATGCGAAGAGCTGACTCATTGGAAAAGACCCTGATGCTGGGAGGGATTGGGGGCAGGAGGAGAAGGGGACGCCCGAGGATGAGATGGCTGGATGGCATCACGGACTCAATGGACGTGAGTCTGAGTGAACTCCGGGAGTTGGTGATGGACAGGGAGGCCTGGCGTGCTGCAATTCATGGGGTCGCAAAGAGCCGGACACGACTGAGCGACTGAACTGAACTGACAATGCGGGAGACCCGGGTTTGATCCCTGGGTCAGGAAGATCTCCTGAAGAAGGAAATGGCAATCCACTCCAGTACTATTGCCTGGAAAATCCCATAGACAGAGGAGCCTGGTAGGCTACAGTCCATGGGGTTGCTAAGAGTCGAACACGACTGGGCAACTTCACTTTCACTTTCCATCTAAAAAGTTCATTTCGATAGGGTTGAATAAAAATGTGTCCCCTGGGGCCAGGTCTTACCTGCACTGTTATCTAGAGGCACAGATCTATACACTGGACTTTAAAATAGAATCATTCCCCTGACTAAATACCACAAGACATTTAAGTCATAAAACTAACTCCTTTGCTCTGATTCCACATCCTCCAACCATCTTTTGCTTACAGTCTAGCTTCCCACTGTATATATGTCTACAGGGAGAGACTATATTTCTCGGAGGAATATGGTCTCCAGTGTCCAGGTCCTGGCACTATAGTTCCATTACAAAGAGAATCATCAATCTTTTCTTATCCATCAGTCTCCTGGTTTGGTTAATGTGAGATTTTCCTTACTTTAATGAAGTTCTATTAAATAAATTGAAGACAGTAGCGTCAGAGGTGGTGGACACAGCAGTAGCTAAGTCAGTAGAGATTGGTTGTCTGTGTTTGACGATTTTGAACTGTAAAGCTGTCTCACTGCAGACCATGGTAAATTCACTGAGGGAGTGGTTCTCAGATATTGCTAGTGTGAGTTCGTTGGAGAGTTTTCTAAAATGCCTGCCATACCTGCAGACACTGAGTCATTGGACTGGGCCACTGAATTGTTAACAATCTCCTCAGGAAGCCCTGATAAATTTATAGTAGACACTGTGGGTGCTCCACCTATATCCCTTCAAATCCTTTACCAGGATTTTTGTGTAACCAGTTCCCAGCACTTTCATTTAAATAGCTAGCACCAGTATCTAGGAGTGGTTGGCTGCTCAGGTTGTTGAAATCCTTTTTGCTTTTTACTTGAGCCAGAAGCGTCTGGAAATGAACATTTCCTCCTCTGTGCTAGAATATAAATTCTTTGGTTACATTGCCCCTTGACTAGGACAACTCTAAGGTTTAACCCACACTGTCTCTAGAATGGTTCAGCGGAATTGGCCCTCCATGGGACTTTGCTTATCATCTTGCCCTTCCTGGTCCCATATCCTCACTTCCCTACCAATCTCCAGTTTTCCTGGGTATATTTTTGATACATCAATTTTACATGAATCCTTACCTGACATCTACATCTGAGAAAGCCAACCTAAGTCAGGAAACAATAGTTTTTGTTGTGTAATTGTGAACTCTCTGAGAGGAACCACACTACACATCCCCCTATGCCTTAAACTTTATACTATAGCAAAGCAGCTGCCACTCTGAAGGACTCCTCTCTGTATCACGCAGGAGGTGTCGGGACGCTGGTTCTTTGCTGCTGCTGTGTAATGTATACATGCAAGGGGAAAGTCAGGGCTGGCCCAGGATTGCATCCTTACACTTTCAGTTGACTAATGTGAATTTAAAATTAACCTTTAATACGATTGGAGGATTCTTTTCCAGGTGGGTGCTGCCAAATTTGAGTCCAATTGTTGGAAAGCGTTTTATTGCAGGGAAATGTGTGAAGACAGCAGAGAGCTCAGAAGTAGATAAACTCGAAGTCACATCAAGTATGTTTTTCTGTATGTCCTGGCACCTTTGAAAAGAGCTTGGTAAGGCTATAGCAGATTCAGTTGTGGACAAAGATATAACTATAATGATGATCCCTGCTAAGATTTTCACAAGAGCAGAATACTGGCAACGACCTCTATATCCAACAATTTAGGATATATAAAACAAATTCTGTTATACCCAGAGGATGGAATATTATTACTCCCAACCTAAAAAGAATATTGTCAATGAATATTTAAAGAGGTGGACAAAAGTTCATGGTATAAGGCTGACAGAAAAGGGAGTAAGGTGTATCATCCTGGTTATCCCTAACATCCCTTCTCTCTTCTAAGCTAATTTAGGCCCCAGTAATTTGCCGAGTTACTTGGCTGCCCCAAATAAAGATTATATTAATGAAGAGTGATATGTGACTAAGTTCTGGCCAATGGGATGTAAGCAAAGATGGTGTGTGTAATTCCCGGGAATATCATTGAAGAAAAGGAGGGGAACCCTGCCTTTTCCTTCTCTTTCATCACTCCAGTTGCTGGATGTGAATGTAATGCCAGGAGCAGTTATCTTGGATTATGATACTGGGAATAGAGACCACAAACAAGAAAATAACTTAGACACTGACACTGGCGTGCCGTCCAGCTCTTTATACCTACCTTAGGACTTATCTGTGAAACAGAAAATCGTTTTATTGTATCTAAATTACTGCTATATTTTTCCCTTTTGTTAGTCACACTCAGAAGTAATTGTAAATGATACAAGTACCCAACAGTGTGTTCCTGCATTCTCCAATACGCCAGCCACCAGCATGTGGCTGTTAAAATGAAAATAAATTGAAGCTAAGTTAAACTTAAAACTCATTTCTTCAGTTCCACTAGCCATATTCCAAGTGCTCAATAGCCAAAGTTGGCTACTGGCTGCCTTACTGAACAGTGAAAACAAACAACATTTTCATCATTACATAAAGTTCTTTTCAACAGCACTGATACCCCTGTTACCTCATTTTTTAAAAATGTGTATGCATGTGTTTGTGTGTCCATAATGTAGAGAGAGAGAAGAGACTAAAAGATAAGAGAAATGCTGAGAATGGCTTTATCTGAAAGGTAAGACTACAAGAGATTTTGGTTTTTTTTTCTTTATGTTCATCAACACTATTAAACTATTTTATAATTTCAATTTGTATATTTTATCCCAGTATGACTTACATGCTTAAACATCCATTGCAATCATTTAATAACATTTGGAGAAGGCAATGGCACCCCACTCTAGTACTCTTGCCTGGCTAATCCCGTGGATGGAGGAGCCTGGTAGGCTGCAGTCCATGGGGTCGCTAAAAGTCGGGCACGACTGAGCGACTTCTCTTTCATTTTCACTCTCATGCATTGGAGAAGGAAATGGCAATCCACTCCAGTGTTCCTGCCTGGAGAATCCCAGGGATGGGGAAGCCTGGTGGGCTGCTGTCTATGGGGTCGCACAGAGTCGGACACGACTGAAGTGACTTAGCAGCAGCAGCAGTACCAGCAGCAGCAGGAAAGTCATAAGGTTTGAAAATTTATAAAGTGAAACTATCACCAAAATCTAGCTTTAGAATATTTTCATAACCCCCCAAATTCCTTTACCCAATTACAGTAAGTCCTTGAGCCTGCCCCTGCTCCCACCCTTGACAACTGCTCCTATTACTTTTATAATATGAAAAGTATTTTTTAAAAAACATACCAGTTTTATCAAGTTCCATTTGTTCAGCACGAGTCGAAATTTGGGACCATATTTCATTCTGGAGCTTTTTTAAGAACTTCTTACTGTAATTATCCAAGTCTGCATAGGACTGCAGCATGGAGATGGTCTGCTGCGGAGGGTAAGACACTATTTCTTCTAACTGGGTCTTGTTGGCCCCTTCAATACCCACAGCAAGCACAGTTACATCCTGCAGCCGGAGGTCGAGGGCCGCCTCACGCACGCTGTCGTCCGACGGCCTGTCAGTAACCAGGACTGCTATTTGGGGCACACCTTGCGCCCGCCTGCTGCCATGTGATGCCGAGAAGCCTTCCCTACTCAGCTGCTCAAGGCAGCTCCAGCATTGGATTTCCCAGCCCGCAGAGAAAGCTTCTGGATTTGCTCCTGAAATTCAGACTGGGTTGTGCTCGAGCTCAGAAGAGAAAACGTCTCGACTCTGTCACCGTAACTCATAAGTCCAAGCCGCAGGCAGTTGTCTTGCACATCCATGGAGGAGGTGATGTTCTTCAGGAAGTTCTGCAGGAGCCTTAGATTCTCTGTGGTCCCAACGACCTCATCCACCAGAAACATGAGGTCGGCAATTGAATCTTTCTTACAGGCCTTGGGAAAGGGGACTATGGAGAGAGAAAAAGCAGGTAGGTTAATACAGACCCCTGGGTCAGAGTGAGAAAGCCACTGTATAGATTGTCAGACATCATTAGGGAAAATGGAGGGAGTCATGACAAATAGAATTAGCAATTTTTTGCTGAAAAAAAATATAAAAATTCTGAGCAAAATTTACATTGGCCATTGATTTCAGAGACCTTGAAATGCTCTTCCCCTATCTGAACAACTCGTCTTATTTTCCTATCACATCCCATCACCATGCTCTTCATGACCAATGCCACCACCAGTATAACTACCATCACCTCTACCAACCACCACCTCCAAATCCACCATTTCCAGTATGAACCTCCGCCGCCACCACCACCACCACTTTCAAATGCTGAGATATAGGTGTGAGTTCATGTCAATACCTCTGATCTCAGGGAGTTCTTACTGTATGGGGAAGACAGAAAAATAGATTATATTAGTTCAGGCCATAATAAATGCTAACAAGGAGAATAAAAACAGGTGTCTCAAATGAGCTGCCCTATGTTGGCGATGGGGGCAAGAACTCAATTATCTGGGACATAAATAAGTTGGGGAGGGCCTCTCTGAAAGGATCACATTTAGGCTGAGAAAGGCAAAGAGAAAGATTCAGCTACACATTGTTTGAAAAATAAAAGAATAATTCTGGCTGAAAGAAAAGCAAGAAGTAGAAATAAGCAAGAAGCTCAGAGCAGCCGGAGCCAGTGAGTGAGGGGAACGATACTGAGGAGGTCAGAGGGGACCAGGTCCAGTCGTATGGGGCTCACATGATCTTATTCACATCTTTTAAATATCACCCTAGTTCCTGCAGGGAGACACGGAACTCATTAAAATTTACTTAAAAGTAATTGCCCTAATACAGGAAATGGATAATAGTTTTGGGGCAAAGATAACAAGAGTACTTTTGAGACATGAATTAGAGATAGAGTGGACTCGATGATAAATTAGATATGTGTTGGGAAACAGAAAGGAAGTGTTGAAAACGCCTAGGTTTTTGACATGAACAACTGAGAGGATGTTGGTTGTGTCTTTTTCCAGGGTAGGGGAGATAGGGGGAAGAACGGGTTGGAGGGAGGAGTCAAGAGCTCTGTCTCAGACATGCTGAGTTTGAGATCTATTGAAGACGCCAGGTAAGCAGTTGGCTCTATAAATCTGGAATGCAGGGGAGAGTATATCGCGTGCATAGAAAATACCCACTCCAGGCACAGATGGGGGAACCACAGCTGTGATAAGTGCAGCTGAGAGATAAGCTCAAATCTTGCCAAAAACTACCCATAAAATAGTGAGCTCTAGAAGCCAAAAGACATATCTTATTTATCTCTATCTCTCCAGTACCTGGTACCTGGTAGGAGCTCAGAAGTATTTGTGGAATTATAATTCTCATAAACCTACTAATGTACTCTGAACCGCCCCCCCACTCAATATATGGCTAAAACAAACTTTCAGCATGGCCTGCTCAGCTCAGCATTTATTTGCAAATAGCTATTACAAACTGTTTGCCAAACTCCATACAAGTCATATCACACATATCATAAGGCCAACACTATTATCCTCACTTCATAGGTAAGGAAACTGGAGCTCAGAAGTTAAGCAGCTTACTCAAGGCCCTTAGCAGCCAAGCCAGGCTTTGAACTCAGACTCCAAAACCCTTATTCTTAACCTCTAGGCTTCCCTGATGGCTCCCAAGGTAAAGCGTCTGCCTGTAATGCGGGAGGCCAGGTTCGATTCCTGGGTCTGGAAGGTCCCTGGAGAAGGAAATGGCAATCCACTCCAGCACTCTTGCCTGGAAAATCCCATGGACGGAAGAGCCTGATAGGCTCCAGTCCATGGGGTCGCAAAGAGTCAAACACGACTGAGCGACTTCACTTCACTAGTCTTCCCCGGGGACTCAGATGGTAAAGAATCTGCCTGCAATGTGGAAGACCTGGGTTCAATCCCTGGATTAGGAAAGGAATGGCAATCCACTCCAATAGTCTTGCCTGGAGAACTCCATGAACAGAGGAGCCTGTGGACTACAGTCCATGGGGTCACAAAAAGTCAGACATCACTGAGTGAGTAGCACTTTCACCTTCAAAGGGAAGGACAGGGTCCTGACAAGCAACCCTTGTTGAACTGTATACTGCTGTGGAATAAATCAGGAGGAGTGAGAGAAACACAGTCAGTACCCAGAGCCTTCTAAGAAGGCGGTAAAGCCCTACTGTCATGGAGACCTCAGGCTATCTACAGGGTTGTAAGATCTCCAGGGTTCCCAAGGTGAAGGGTCACATTTCATTCACATGCTTAGTCGCTCAGTCGTGTCCGACTCTTTGTGACCCCATGGATGGTAGCCTGCCAGGCTCCTCTGTCCATGGGGATTCTCCAGGCAAGAATACTGGAGTGGGTTGCCACACCCTCCTCCAGGGATTGAACGTGGGTCTCCCGCATTGCAGGAGGATCTTTACTGTCTGAGCCACCAGGGAAGGGTCACAGGAGGGTTTTCTCTCTAGGAGGAGAAGTACGTGTGCTCTGAGAACTTGCTATTTCCCCCCAAGGCAGGGGGAATGAAGGATGGGAAAAGCGGAAAGTACTTCACAGTGCTTCAGAGGCAACACTGACTGCGACAGAGCCTGCCCAGTACTTACCCAAACCCATTTCCTCTTCTTGCTCACAGGACTAGACATAGTTCCCAGCCTTACCTGGAATTAGGTGCGGCCATGGGACTAAGATCATACTAAAGAAATGTGAGCAGAATGTGTGCCTCTTCTAAGCTTAGCCCATAAACTCATCTTCCCTCTTTTTCCCCTTCACCAGTTGCATACCAATTCCCAGGGCACCTCAAAAGTAATATTTGACGATTAGCCACCACAAGCCTAATTATTTGAATAGAAGCAAAACAACTAGTCAACCTGAGCACTAGTCCTGCAAGGTTACAAGAGAAATCAATAAACTTCTTATCCGGGAAGTCTACCTTTTATTAAGGCATGCTGCTGCTGCTGCTGCTAAGTCACTTCAGTTGTGTTCAACTCTGTGCGACCCCATAGATGGCAGCCCACCAGGCTCCCCTGTCCCCGGGATTCTCCAGGCAAGAACACTGGAGTAGGTTGTTATTAAGGCATAGCCTGGTCTGATTACAAAATCAGTCCATAGTGATATCCAAGGAATTGGTGAATGAGAGCAGGAAAAAAGTTTCAAGATCATTCCAACTTTTATATCTTACAAATGAGGGTGCTGATGCAAGGCTCATGGAGATGACATCACTTCCTCAAGTTCACAGCCAGCTAGTGGCATTGTCTGGATCTTTTTGACCTGTGGTAAGGGCGCTTTTTACCACACCAAGTGGCTTCCTTGAGTCTTAGAACTAGATAGCACCTACTCAGAATAGCCTCTCGTTGTCAACTGAACACAGAGGCAGCCCGGAAAATCCATTTGCTGGAAACTCTTTCTACCTCCCTCCGGATAGAATGACTGGCCCCCCTCCGCAGGGCACTATGCTCACTGGGTGCCTTCCATGAGTGCGCTGACCTGCTCCACCTGCTCATCAACACTGCCTGCGTAGCTTCCTGTCTCACATCACTCTCTCTTTGCTAAGGCTTCCTAGGATTACCCTCTAAGTAAACTATTTGTACTCAAAAGTCTTCTGCTTGGGGGTCTTTTGGAGAACTTTCCTAAGACATAAGTAAAGCATTTTTCAAACAAGAAGCTGTGGTAGTCTCCTTTTAGCTTTAGGAGATCAGGAATGAAAGTTGATGAGAAGGAGGTCTTCTACATTTCTGCATGAAATAGAGATTTCTGGTGGGTGGCACCTTAGAATAATAGGAGATGGCTTTCTGGGTCAGATTGCATGAGGGTGGGACATCTCTTCAACCAAGGGCCTCCTTACCTTCTATATCAGAGTGGGCTGCTCCATCCTTGTACTGAGCTGCGTCCTTGAGGATCTGCGTCATGTTTTGGGAGAACGTGCTGAGGTCCCTGACCGTCCGGAGGCTGTAGTGGAACTGGCCCGTGGCCATGGCCTTCAGGGTCTTCTCGGACGCCCCCTGCACCCCCACCGAGACGACCCTCACCCCGTCTTTGCGCAGCGCTTCGGCAGCCTCTTCCACAGCATCTTCGGACTCGGCGGAAGCCAGGACCACCAGGATCGGGGGAAACTGTTTCCTGTCCCTCCCGCTTGAGAAGTAGGCCCTGTGCACCTCCTGGAGAGCCTTCCCCATCTGCAGGGAGCCCCCCAGGAACCCGAAGTTCTTCTTGAGGTGGTTCAGCATGGGGCCCCTGCTCTTGAAGGTGCTGAGCTGGAACTCTCTGTGGAGCCCATCGCTGTACTGGGCCAGGCCCACGTGGTATTTGTCAGCCTCTATGGGGAGGCTGCTGATCACCTTGTTAATGAAGGCCTTCACAAACGGGAAGGACTTGATTCCCAGGTGGCTGGAGCTGTCCACCAGAAACACCACATCAGCATACTCAGGGCCTGGCCCTATCAAAATAAGATGACAACAAACCCAAGTAAGGTGATGGTTTAGCCTTGATATTTTAACCACATCTCCTTTGAGATTATGTCCTAGTGTTAACTCAGAATCCCAAGGAAAGAGTCTTCCGGAGGTCAAACAGAGGAAACTGTACTTGTTTATGGTAAAATGTCAAACAAGAGGAGTTCTGTAATGTTAACAACAGATTTTTCTTTCACAATTCTGTGCCAAAGGCAACCAACTGACATTTTTTTTTCGTTTTTTTAGTTGTGGAACCCCAAACAACTTGATATTGTACTAAAAAAATGAACAATGTGATGCCAGAAAGTTGCCAAGTGGCCTGTGGAATAAAGGCAACTTTTATAACATATCAAGCAAAGCAGCAGCCGTCTGGGGCTGGAGATCATAGAGGCAGATCGGAAACAGGAGCTTGACTGAGGGGAGGCAGAGGAAGAGAAGCAGTGTGTGGCTTGATTGAGGAGACTCTGGTACATTCCTTACACCAGAGCATCCCTCTTTAGCACAAGAGGGATGGCTGAGTGGTAAAGAATCCACCTGCCAATGTAGGAAACACAGTTTCATCCCCTGCTTAGTGGTAAACAATTCGCTTGTCAATCCAGGAAACAGGTTCGTTCCCTGGGTTGGGAAGATCCCTTGGAGAAGGAAATGGCAGCTAACTCCAGTATTTTTGCCTGGGAAAATACTGAATGAACAGAGGAGGCTGGCTGGCTGTGGTCCATGGGGTCACAAAAAGTCAGACACGATTTAGTGACCAACGGGAGTCAAGGAGAGAAGGATCAGAGGATTACAGGCATAACCTCCTGGGTAAGGTGGCTTTGGGAAAGCCAAGGGCAATTCTCCTGAGAAAGCGAGGAACTGCTGTGGGACTTTGTAGGCAATATTCACAGCAACTAGGGGTTGGGAAGTGTATTCATACCTCATAAAGAGAGTCTGGACAATGGAAAAAACCACCAGTGTTGACTCTAGCAGAAATGATCAGCCACCTCCACCCTCCCAATTAGTGATCTGCTTGTAAATGTTTAACTAAGCAAGATATTTCTTTAAAAGAGACCCTGATATCAGGAAATCTGAGGGTAGCACAGTGTAGAGTTAAAAATATTTCTTTGAGTGATGTTTTTATAAATTCAAAAAATCTATCTTTCATATTCTACATATATATGGAATATGAAACCTTTTATATTAATTATTACATACATATAATTTCCTCTGTGGGGTTCCTTTTTTCCTTTTCTTTCATTTATTAAAGCCAAGTTGCAAACTGACCTACAAAACAAATGGGCTGACTTTATTCATAGAGACTTGGAACATCAGGACTTCAGAAAATCAGTGAATAATGGAAGTTTTTCTGGCCAAGTGTAGCATAATTCATGCTTTTGCACCTAGCTTTCTGTCATCTTTGAAAGCCTAAGTATGCTTGACATTGTATATCACCAACTACAAATAAATTACATCTACCTCGATTTTTCAGTAAAGAAATACATCCCTTGTTTCTGTTAATTAAAATAAAGATTTGTTGAGACATAAAAATATTTGTTTTCCTAATAACAATAAACATAAAATATACGGTACCTGGGCTCTGATATGTCAGCGTCTTAGTCCAGAAGATTGGAACAAATATAATTAGCAGGATCTTCATTTTGTTAGTGAAGTTTTCTTGCTTTTATTCTGTAAAAAAAAAAAGTTATTTACAATATGAAAAATATTGTTTTCATATTGTAAAAGCAAAGCATATAGTTTTTTAATCTATATTTCTTGTATATTTCAAGAAACTATATTTCTAGAAATATAGTTTCTTGCTTTTATTCTGTAAAAAATTGTTATTTATAATATGAAAAATATCATTGTTTAACAAGAAATAACTATAAATAACTGAGAAAATTGAGTTAGAACAAAAGGCACTGTCAACACTGTACTTGTCAAAGCAGTGTCAGGGGTGTTTAAAACATTTATCAAGTGAAAAGTGTTAGTTGCTCAGTTGTATCTGACTCTTTGCAGCCCCATAAAATGTAGCCGGTCCGTGGAATTTCCCAAGCAAGAATACTGGAGTGGGTTGCCATTTCCTCCTCCAGGGGATCTTCCCGACCCAGGGACTGAAGCCGAGTCTCTTATCTTCTGCATTGGCAGGCAGATTCCAAGTCTCCGTTGCAGGCAGATTCTTTACTGTCTGAACCACGAGGAAAGTATTCATCAAGTGTTTGAGTGGTTTTTGAAAATGTCTCTGTGTGCGTGCCTTTGCTCAGCCAGGTCCAGCTCTTTGCGACCCCATGGACTATAGCCCCCAGGGCTCCTCTGTCCATGGAATTCTCCAGGCAAGAATCCTGGAGTGAGTAGCCATTAGCTTCTCCAGGGGATCTTCCCGACCTGCGGATCGAACCTGCGTCTCCTGCACTGAGGATCTGGACCACCAGAGGAGCCCATTTGTTGAAGATTATTCTAATGCCAGTGTTTGCTGTGTCCTTACCATGGCTCAGATAGTTTTCTTAGCGCTCTTTAAGCATGATATTATTTAATCCTCAAAACCATCTTACTGAGGTATAACTACTATATCCACATGGCAGATAAGGAAACAGGCACAAGTGGCTTGGTACTGATAAGTGGAGAATCCATCATCCTAACCCACACAGGTGATCATGGAGCCCAGACTTTAACCACTGTTCTATAAGCTTTATACAAAATCTATGAACTCACAGAATTTATGAAGTCACTATTCTTGATTATCTATTTTCATGTCAACAATAACTATTGTATATGTTCACAACCTGGCTCAAAAATCCAACAGCTACCCACATTTCTTTCTTCATTAATCCCTTGTGAAAACTGTTCTGTCATTTCCGGTTATACTCAATTTTGTAAATTCCTTTAACTTAAGTATTTCTCTTCATGAGCTCACAATCAATTAGAAATATTCTTCATGGGAAATTATAATCTTACAGAAACTCCACCAAGTCAAAGTTGTTTTGATTAATAGGGAAATACATAAAACAACCAATACTCAAGAATAGAGATGCCTCTAATGAAATACCCTAAGCATAAGGGCTGTATTTTATTCTAGAGTTGACCTTTCAGCAGTTATTTTGAAATTGCTAATCATGCAGGAAGATTGAAGGAATCACTGGAAACTAGATTTGGAAGTCACCCTACAGATCATTTAGACTAAACCTTTATTTTGCCGAAGAAGGAATTGAGGCTCCCTGGTAGTTAGTAGCTGAATCATGTCATCAATGAGTTTCGAATCTATAGTCATCATATTCTAACATATCATATATTTTACTTATTAATCAGTTTTAAGATATAATTCACATGCTACACAATTAACCCTTTAAAGTGGGCAATTCAATGTGTTTCAGTTTATTAGCAGGATTTGCATCAGTTATCACTAATTCCAGAACACTTTAATGACACAAATATGACACCCATACCCATCAGCAGTTACTAATTCTCCCTTTCCCAAAGCTCCTGGGAACCACTGATCCACTTTCTTCTCTATGGATCTACCCATTCTAGACATTACTATAAATGGAACCATATAACATGTGGCCTTTTGTGTTTGGATTCTTTAGCATAACGCTTTCAAGATTTATCTGTGTTGTGACATTCCTTTTATGTTTGAGTAATATGAGATGGTTGAAAGGCATCACCAACTCAATGGACTTGAGTCTGAGCAAACTTCAGGAGATAGCGAAGGATAGGGAAGCCTGGAGTGCTGCAATTCATGGGGTTGCAAAGAATTAGATGTGACTTAGCTACTGAAGAACAACAATATTCTACTGTATGGATATACAACAAATAAACTATCTATTTACCAGTTGTTGGAAATTTGAATTGTCCTACTGGCGATTATGAATAATAGCTGCTATGAATATTCACGTACAAATTTTTATGTGGATATATGTTTTCATTTCTTTTGCTAGACACCTAGAAGAATTTTTTATCTTATGCCAGCTTTATGTTTAACATTTTTAGAAACTGCCAAATTGCTATTGAAAGTGGCTGCCTCATTTTACACTCCTACCAGCAGATATAAAGATTCCAATTTCTCCACATTCTCACCAACACTTGTTATTCTATATCTTTTTAAAAAAATTACACTCAAAGGAGAACTCTCTGAAAATAAAAATTATTAATATGCTAATGGCTCTAATGAAAAAGGTAGACAGCATGCAAGAACAGATGGGTAATGCAAGCAGCAAATTCAAGAGATTAGAAACTCTGTAACAGAAGTGAAGAATGTCTTTGATGAAGTCATTAGTAGACTGGACTCAAGCTAAGGAAAGAACCTCTGAGTTTGAGGATTTATCAATAGAAACTTCCAAAATTGAAAAGCAAAGAAAAAACTGGAACATTACACGTAAGAACTAGCAGACAACTATTAAAAGTATAATATATGTGTAGTGGAAATACCGGCAGGAGAAGAGATGAAAAGTATTTGAAACAGAATGATTGAGAATTTCCTGCAAGTTAATGTCAGACACCAAACTACAGATCCAGGAAGCTCAAACAACATAAAAAGGGTAACTGTCAAAAACAAAAAACAAATGCATTATCTATAGAGGAGCAAAAATTACTTCTGACTTCTCAGTGATCACACAGACAAGACTGTTTTATTTATTTTACTTTTTTTTTTTTTCTGTGCTGGGTTTTCGCTGCATTGAAAGGCTCTGTGTTAAGGCACACAGGCTTCTCTTGTTTTGGAACACGGGCTCTAGAGTGCACAGGCTCGGTAACTGGGGTGTACAGACTCATCTCCCCACAGCATGTGGGATCTTATTTCCCCAACCAGGGATTCAACCCGTGTCCCCTGCAATGGAAGGCAAATTTTTAACCACTGGACCACCAGGGAAGTCCCAGGAGTGGACTATCTTAAATGTTGAGAGAAAAAGACCCCAAAAGCTGGAATTTTGCAACCTGTGAAACTATCTTCAAGAGTGAGGGAGAAATAAAGACTTTCTCAAACAAACAAAGAAAAAAAAATGAGAGAATTTGTCACTAGCTGACCTGATTTGCAAGAAATGTTCAAAGAAGCTCTTAGAGAGAAGGAAAATAATAGAGGTCAGCAATTTGGATCTCCATAAAGACACAAATTATGTTTTAATCAGACAGAGGAAGATGCACAGACACAAGATGATTGTTAAAAAGGAAGATGTTTTTATTGTGCTCACAGGCTCTTAGAAACAGGAGGCAAGACACACCATGCAGGGTCACACAGGGAAGCACCGAGGAGACAGGAGCAGGCAGAGAGAGGTGGCTAGGAGCCTCATCCTGGTTTTCCTGGGAGGCAATGGGCAAGGCGAGGCACAGCAAGCTACACAGACTTAGAAGCCAAGAGTCTGAGAAAGCTCAGTGGGGTCTAGATTGTAGGGGTGGTCCTTTGTTGCCAAGTACATGTTACTGGGGTGGCAATGACAGGTGACTAGTGTCCCACAGTTCAAGAGTCCCATAAGAGGAGGCAAGAGAGGGATGGACTCAGGATTCATTGGTTTGAACATCTAAGGAGTGTTAGCAGGCAAGTCCTACTGTTTCTAGGAATTAGTTAATCCCAGGGGAAGGCAGGGGAGAAGGCAATGTCACCCCACTCCAGTACTCTTGCCTGGCAAATCCCATGGATGGAGGAGCCTGGGAGGCTGCAGTCCATGGGGTCGCGAAGAGCTGAACACGACTGAGCGACTTCACTTTCACTTTTCACTTTTATGCATTGGAGAAGGAAATGGCAGCCCACTCCAGTGTTCTTGCCTGGAGAATCCCAAGGATGGGGGAACCTGGTCGGCCGCCATCTGTGGGGTTGCACAGAGTCGGACACGACTGATAGCGGCAGCAGCAGCAGCAGAGGGAGGGCAGTCCCTCCTTGGGTGAGCAAGGTCTCAGAAGCCAGAGCATCAAGAATACAGTACACACTATTGTATTTTTATAATCAAACTTAAATGTATAAACAATTTATTTCTAAATAATGGATATAAAATATTTAAAAATTATAAATAAAATCAATAACAAGGACCTACTGTGTGGCACAGTAAAATATACTCAATATTTTTTATAACCTATAAGAGAAGAGAATCTGAAAAAAGAGTATATATATACACACACACATATATCTGAATCACTTTGATATACACTTGAAATTAACACAACATTGTAAATCAACTATATTTCAATTTAACAAAAAGGAATATAGAAAAGAAGAAAATTCTGTTAATATAAGAACAATAAAGAAGGAATAAGTGAAGTTAAAATTAAAACTTTTATTTTTCTTATTCTTTAATTGATCTAATGGATAAGAGCTTCTTCAAAATAGTAGCAACAACAATGTATTTGATGATTATACCTTTTATATATTTGAAGTGAATGACACAATAGACCACTGATTATTGACGGGAGGGAGGAGTTAGGGACGCTTGGTTATTAAAGTGAGTGAGTGAGTGACGTCGCTCAGTCATGTCCGACTCGCTGCAACTCTGTGGACTGTAGCCCACCAGGCTCCTCTGCCATGGGTTTCTCCAGGCAAGAATACTGGAGTGAGTTGCCATTTCCTTCTCCAGGCGGTCTTCCCACCCCAGGGATCGAACCCAGGTCTCCTGCATTGCAGGCAGATGCTTTAACCTCTGAGCCACCAAGGAAGCCTGCAAGGTGATTAAAACATACTTGCAATTCCCATGAAGTAATATAGTGTTATTTGAATTAACTGTAAAAACCCAGGGCAAATTTTAGGGCAACCACTAAAAAGGTTTTTTTTTAAAGATAATTGATACACTAAGAAAGAAAAAATGAAATCATATAAAATTCTCAATTAATAAAAAATCAAAAGACATAAAAAAAAGTAGAAGATACAAATATAAAGAACAAGGGCAACAGGTAGAAAATTAACAAACTATATATGTTTGTTATATATATATATATGGGAACCCAACTATATCAATAATCACTATAAATGTCATTGGTTTAATTACCTCCATTAAAAGACAGCAATTATTAGAATGTATCCAAAAAAGACCCCATTATATGTAGCTGAAGCCCACTTTAAGTATGAAGACACAAATAAAGAAAGTGGATGGAAAAAATATGCTAAAAGATAAAACAATGCTATGAATTTCAGAAAAACAAACTTTCAAGTAAGGAAAATTATCAGTGATAAAGACAGACATTACAAAATGATAAGGGATCAATTCTCCAAGAAGATGTAGTAATCCTTAATGTATATACATCTAAAAACAGGGCATGAAAATCAATGAGACAAAAACCAGTAGAATTGTAAGGAGAAATAGATCAATCCATTATAGTAGAAAATTCCAACATCCTTCTCTCAGAACTGGGCAGATCCAGCAGAGAGAAAATCAGTAAGGAAACCACTGCACATTTGTGAAAGTAATTGACAACTATAAAATATATTATTCAACACTTGAAATTATGTATTCTTTTTAATCTCACATAGAGCATTCACTGAGATAGACCACATTCTAGGCCCTAAGACACACTTTAACAAATTTAAAGAAATACAGATTATACAATACTGCTCTTACACCACAGTGGAATTATATAGAAATCAATAATGATAATTAGAAAGTACCAAAATGCTTGGAGAATAAACGACACACATTTAAACAACGCATGGGTTAAAGATGAAATTTCAAAAACAAATTCTAAATACTTTGAACTAAATAAAAATGAAAAAACAGATTATCCAAATTTGTGGAATGCAGCAAAAGTAGTATTTTAAAGGGAAATCCAGAGTATTGAATATATATTTCAGAAAAGAAGAGAGATCTAAAATCAATCATCTAAGCATCATATAAGCATCTGCTTTAGGAAAATTTTTAAAAAGAGGAGAAAATGAAATCCAAAGAGAAGAAAGGGAAATTTTTTTAATGCAACAGAATCAATGACATTGAAAACAGGAAACAGAAAAAAAATCAACAAAACAGAAAGTTCTTTGAAAAGATCAAGTAAATCTATAAACCTCTAGGCAGCGTAACTAAGAGAAAAAAGGCACAAATTACTAACATCAGAAGTTAAAGAAGGGACATGACTTAGATGACATGGACATCATTGTTATTGTTGTTCAGTCACTAAATCATCTCCAACTCTTTGCCACCTCATGGGCGCACCAGGCTCCTCTGCCCTCCACTATCTCCCAGAATTTGCTCAAATTCATGTCCATAGAGCTGGTGATACTATCCAACCATCTCATCCTCTGCCACCTCCTTCTCCTTTTGCCATCAAACTTTCCTAGCATTACAGTCTTTTCCAATAAGTTGGCTCTTCCCATAAAGTGGCCAAAGTATTGCAGCTTCAGTTTCAGCACAAGTCCTTCCAATGAATAGTCATGGTTGATTTCCTTTCAGATTGACTGGTTTTATCTCCTTGCTGTCCAAAGGACTCTCAAGAGTTTTCTCCAGCATCACAATTTGAAAGCATCAATTTCTGGGTGCTCAACTTTCTTTATGGTCCAACTCTCCCATCTGTACATGGCTACTGGAAAAAGCATAGCTTTCACTATACCGGTCTCCCCTGGTGGCTCAGAGGTTAAAGCGTTGCCTGGAATGCAGGAGACCCGGGTTTGATCCCTGGGTCGGGAAGATCCCCTGGAGAAGGAAATGGCAACCCACTCCAGTACTCTTGCCTGGAGAATCCCATGGAGGGGAGGAGCCTGGGAGGCTACAGTCCATGGGGTCACAAAGAGTCGGACATGACTGAGTGACTTCACTTTCACTTTCACTATACAGACTTTTGTTGGCAAAGTGATGTCTCCGCTTTTTAGCACACTGTCTAGGTTTGTCATAGCTTTCCTTCCAAGGAACAAGTGTCTACCAATTTCATGGCTATACTCACCATCTGCAGTGATTTTGGAGCCCAAGAAACTAAAATCTGTCACTGCTTCCACTTTCCTCCCTTCTATTTGCCATGAACTGATGTAACCAAATGCCATGATTTTAGTTTTTTCAAAATTTGAATTGTAAGCCAGCTTTTTCACTTTGTTCTTTTACCCTCAAAGAGGCTCTTCAGTCCCTCTTCACTGTCTGCCATTTGAGTGGTATCATCTGCCTATCTGAGGTTGCTGATATTTCTCCTCGTAATATTGATTTCAGGTTGTGATTCATCCAGCCCAGCATTTCACATGAGGTACTCTGCATAGAAGTTAAATAAGCAGGGCGACAACATTCAGCCTTGTCATACTCCTTTCCCAGTTTTGAACCAGTCCACTGTTCCATCTCTGGTTATAACTGTTGCTTCTTGACCTGCATACAGGTTTCTCAGGAGACAAGTCACGTTATCTGCTACTCCATCTCTTTAAGAATTTTTCCCAATCTTGTGGCCCATGCAGTCAAAGGCTTTAGCATAGTCAATGAAGGAGAAGTGGTTGTTTTACTGGAATTCCCTTGCTTTCTCCATGATCCAGTGAATGTTGGCAATTTGACCTCTGATTCCTCTGCCTTTTCTAAACCTTACAAACCCAGCTGGTACATCTGTAAGTTCTCAGTTCACATACTGCCAAAGCCTGGCTTGAAGGATTTTGAGCATAACTTTATTACCATGTGAAATAAGCACAATTATATGTAGTTGGAACATTCTTTGGCACAGCCCTTCATTGGGATTGGAATGAAAACTGACCTTGTCCAGTCCTGTGGCCACTGCTGTTTTCCAAATCTGCTGGCATATTGAGTGCAGCACTTTAACAGTCGCATCTTTTAGGACTTGAAAGAGCTCGGCTGGAATTCCATCATCTCCACTAGCTTTGTTCATTGTAATGCTTCCTAGAGCCCACTTGACTTCATATTCCAAGATGTCTGGCTTAGGTAAGTGACCCCACCATCGTGGATTATCCAGGTCATTAAGACTGTTTTTGTATAGTTCCTCAGTATTCTGGTCATTTCTTCTTAATCCCTTCTGCTTCTTACTGTTTCTGTCCTTTATCATGCCCATTCTTGCATGAAATATTCTCTCGATGTCTCAGATTTTCTTGAGGAGTCTTTCCCATTCTATTGTTTCCCTTTATTTCCTTGCACTGCTTACTCAAGAAGGCCTTCTTATCTTTCCCTGCTGTTCTCAGAAACTCTGCATTCAGTTTGGTATATCTTTCCCTTTCTCCCTTGCCTCTTATTTCTCTTCTTTCCTTAGCTGTTTGTAAAGTCTCTTAGACAGCCACTTTGTAATGGCACCCCACTCCAGTACTCTTGCCTGGAAAATCCTATGGATGGAGGAGCCTGAAGGGCTGCAGTCCATGGGGTCGCGAAGAGTCGGACACAACTGAGCGACTTCCCTTTCACTTTTCACTTTCATGCATTGGAGAAGGAAATGGCAACCCACTCCAGTGTTCTTGCCTGGAGAATCCCAGGGATGGGGGAGCCTGTGGGCTGCCATCTATGGGGTCGCACAGAATCAGACACGACTGAAGTGACTTAGCATAGCATAGCATTGCCTGCTTGCATTTCTTTTTCTTTGGGATGGTTTTGGTCACTGTCTCCTGTATAATGTTATGAACCTCTGTCCATAGTTCTTCAGGCAATCTGTCTACCAGATCTAATCTTTTAAATCTATTCATAACTGCCACTGTATAATCATAAGGGACTTGATTTAGTCCTACCTGAGTGATCTAGTGGTTTTCCCTACTTTCTTCAATTTAAGCCAGAATTTTGATCTAAGGAACTCAAGATCTGGACGTGGACATTGAAAAGATATTAAATTCCATGACTGCAAAGATGATTATGAACAACTGTATGTTCACAAATTTATAACCTAGATGAAGTGGACAAATTTTCTGAAAGACACAATCTGCCAAAACTCACACAGGAACAAAGAGACAGTCAGAATAGATCGCATCTATTTAATAAATTGAATCAACAATTAATGACCTTCCAAAATTGAATGCACCAGGCTCAGACAGGTTCACTGTTAAATTCTACCAAAAACTTATGCCAGTTCTTTACAATTTCTTCCAAGAGATAGAAGCAGAGAGAATACTGCCTAAATCATTCTATGAAGCCAGAATTACCTGCATACCAAAGCCAGATAAAACATTACAAAACAGAAAAACTACAGACCAGTATCTTTTATGAATGTAGATGCAAATATCCTCAAAAAATGTTATCAAATCAAAGCCAACAGTGTATGAAAAAAATTATACACCTGGGTGGATCACAATAAACTGTGGAAAATTCTGAAAGAGATGGGAATACCAGACCACCTAACCTGCCTCTTGAGAAATCTGTATGCAGGTCAGGAAGCAACAGTTAGAACTGGACATGGAACAACAGACTGGTTCCAAATAGGAAAAGGAGTACGTCAAGGCTGTATATTGTCATCCTGCTTATTTAACTTCTATGCAGAGTACATCATGAGAAACGCTGGGCTGGAGGAAGCACAAGCTGGAATCAAGATTGCTGGGAGAAATATCAATAACCTCAGATATGCAGATGACATCACCCTTATGGCAGAAAGTGAAGAGGAACTGAAAAGCCTCTTGAAGAAAGTGAAAGTGGAGAGTGAAAAAGTTGGCCTAAAGCTCAATGTTCAAAAAACGAAGATCATGGTATCCGGTCCCATCACTTCATGGGAAATAGATGGGGAAACAGTAGAAACAGTGTCAGACTTTATTTTTTGGGCTCCAAAATCACTGCAGATGGTGACTGCAGCCATGAAATTAAAAGATGCTTACTCCTTGGAAGAAAAGTTATGACCAAACTAGATAGTATATTCAAAAGCAGAGACATTACTTTGCCAACTAAGGTCCATCTAGTCAAGGCTATGGTTTTTCCTGTGGTCATGTATGGATGTGACAGCTGGACTGTGAAGAAGGCTGAGAGCTGAAGAATTGATGCTTTTGAACTGTGGTGTTGGAGAAGACTTTTGAGAGTCCCTTGGACTGCAAGAGATCCAATCAGTCCATTCTGAAGGAGATCAGCCCTGGGATTTCTTTGGAAGGAATGATGCTAAAGCTGAAGCTCCAGTACTTTGGTCACCTTATGCGAAGAGTTGACTCATTGGAAAAGACCCTGATGCTGGGAGGGAATGGGGGCAGGAGGATAAGGGGACGACCAAGGATGAGATGGCTGGATGGCATCATGGACTCAATGGACATGAGTCTGAGGGAACTCCGGGAGTTGGTGATGGACAGGGAGGCCTGGCGTGCTGCGATTGATGGGGTCGCAAAGAGTCGGACACGACTGAGCAACTGAACTGAAGTAAAATTTATCCCAGGAATGCAAACCTAGTTCAACGTTCAAAAATCATTTATATAATTCATCACATCAAATACATAAAGAAAAATACAAACCAGGAATAGAAGGAATTTTTTTAACATTTGCATACCAATTGGAAAGGAAGAAATATAACTGTCTTTATTTGCAGAGGATATGGTTATATATGTAGAAAATCCGAAAGAATCCACAAAAAATTCCTGGAACCATGGTAGCAGGATAAAAAGTTAATATACAAAAGTCTATTACTTTCCTATATTCCAACAATGAACAATTGGAATTTCAAATTAAAAACACAATGCCATTGATGTTAGTATCTCCATAACTTAAATACTTAGGTATAAATTTTTAAAATATATATAGGATCTCTATGAGGAAAACTATAACACTCTGAGGAATGAATTAAATAAATGGATAGGTATTCCAGTTTATGGATAGGAAAACTTAGATGATCAAGATATCAGTTATTCCCAACTTGATCTATAGATTCAATGCAATTCCAGTCAAACTCCCAACAAGTTACTTCGTGGATATTGACAAACTGATTCTAAAATGTATACAGAAAGGCAAAACAGAACATTGAAGAAGAAGAACAAAATCAGAAGCCTGACACTGACTTCAAGATTTTTTTTTTATAAAGTTATAGTAAGTAAGACAGTGCGGTATTGGTAAAAGAATGGATCAAAATAGAGAGCCCAGAAATAGACTCACACAAATATAGTCAATGAAATTTGACAAAGAAGCGTGGACAATAAAATGGAGAAATAATCTATTTTTCAACAAACCATGTTGAAAAAAACTGGACACTCACATGCCCCCCCCCAAAAAGTAATCTAGACCCAGACCTTATACCCTCCACTAAAATTAAGTCAGTGTGGATCATAAAGCTCAAAGTAAAATGTAAAACTATCAAACTCCTAGAAGGTAGCATAGGAGAAAATCTGTTTGACCTCAGGTTTGATAATGACATTTTAGATGCCATATCACAGGAAAGGTCCATGAAAGACATAATGCATAAGCTGGACTTCATTACAAAACCCTTGCTCTGCACAAGACACTGTCAAGAGAATGGGAAGACAAGTCACAGCCTGAGGAAAAAAAATATTTGCAAAACACGCATCTGACGCAGGACTTCTATCCAGACTATACAAAGAGCTCTTAGAATTCAACAATAAGTAAGAGAACAACACAATTAAAATGTGGGCAAAGCTCTGAACAGACACCTCACCAAAGAAGATACACTAGATGGCAAACAAGCATATGAAAAGATAGTCCACACTGTATATTATTAAGAATTGCAAATTAAAACAATCAGGTAACATCACACGTCTATTAGAATGGCAAGAATCCAAATTATTGACAACCAAAATGCTGGCATGGATATGAAGCGAAACAAACTCTCATTTATTGCTGATGGGAATGCAAAATAGTATAGCCCTTGTGGAAGAACTTTGTTAGTTGTCGGGAGCCAGAGTGAGGAATCCCACCTGTGACACGGTCACGTGGCAAACTCAAATGGCAGGGCAATTTGAGTCATCGGATTTCTCCCTGGTTTTTCCTGAACATGTGCCCCCCAAAATAAGAATTTGTCTGTTTTCCCATTATTTTCTGACTTTCTCTGGAAAAAGTTAATTCAGGTCTTTGGCCTTCTTCATTTGAAAGGAGTGTTTCAGCCCAACCTCCCTTTGATAATGCTCTAGCCTGCCTAAAAGTTCCCCTGACCTTCTACAAGCTTGTAAATTACTCACAACTTCCCAACTGTGAGGTGCACAAAAGCCTTAAAGTATCTTAAAGTTTCAGAGCCTTTTCAAATTCATATTGGTGACAGGATTTCACGGTTGGCTCAATGATTGCTGCCAGACCTCCTTATTTTTTATCTATCAGGCACCCGGGAAGATGTAATCAATATAAATGGGATATGGAAAAGGATATATAGTAGTTTTGATGTTAGCAATACCAGACTTTTGCTATAAATCACTGTACTTCCTTTTATTACAAATTGCTGTATTTTTATTTAGTGTTTTCTGAGAGTGGCATTCAGACTTTGGAAAGGTTAACACAAATGAGTCTTCCGGTTAACAAAACCTCATCAGAAGAGAGCCATAGAAATGTTAACAGGCCTCTTGGCCAGAAGATAATGTAAACCACCTGGGACTTTTGTAACGGGAGGGTATGCCAAAAAGAAAGCCTTGTCTCAATGAGGGTCAGGACTGCTGCCCTGCATACCTCTGCATATTCCATTATGTACAACTTGGGGTATATAAGCTGATTTTGAAAAATAAACTCCCCTTTTCCTCTTGGAGTCTTGCACCAATGCTGGGCTTCCCCATGTCGTTCTTTTCTCCCCCTTTTTCTCCCCTTTTTCGGCTGAATTCCCATCTGGGGCGTGGAGGCTCGCCATGTCTACTTACCTGTCCCGGCTGCTAAGATCCGTAAGAGAGAGAGCCCAGGGCGGGGCACTCTCTGATATCAAAAGGATGCTAGCGGCCTAACGTAGATGGTGCAAACCTCTTGTCTCAAGGTTTTATTGGTTTTCCACGTAAACCAAGTTATTCAGCCCTCTTTTCTTCCACTAATTTCCTACTATACTATTTTATCCTGAGCTATCCTGTTCTCTCCTATCCTGTCCTATCCGCCCGCTCAGTCCTCGCTTTGAATATCTCTGGATCCACCAGGGCTGGACCCCGGCAAGTGGCGCCCAGAACAGGCTATTCAAAGGTAGGTCTCTCATCATTCGGGACAGACGGGACCCCAATCAGGGTGCCACGGACCCACCTGCCATAGGCAGAGTTGGATGATTGGGAAGTAAGGGGTTGGAAAGAAACTCGGATTAAGGAGTTGAAAAGAAACTTGGTTGAGAGGTTGGAAAGGGGTTGAAAAGAAACTCGATCAATTAGGTTGGAACTAAACCACTCTTTATGGTTGGAACAAACCTTTTCCAGGTTGCAACAAACCTTTTCTGGGGTTGGAACACACCCACTCTCTAGGGGTCAGAAAGAAACTCATTTCTTACGGTTGGAACGAAACCTCTTTTACAAAACTTAAATCTTTCTCTATATAAATTTCTGACATGGGTAACAATGAGTTAAAAGTATGACAACTCTTCATAAAAGTAATTTTAAGTACTCTTAATTTAAATACTTGGGTGAAAGTAGAGAAACAGCTAAAAACTTATTATACTTTGCATGTTCCTATAGATGCTTTTGCTCTGTTAAATATAATTAAAAATGTTCTGGACTCCCATCATGAGGCTGTTAGTTGGCCCATGGGAGAGGCTATAGCGGTGGATGGTAGTGGGTCTCCAGCTTCTACGCAGATCATATTTCCTGCCATTGGCAAACAAAAGGAGGGAGACCATACTCTTCCGAGGAAGGAGAGTGCTTGCAGGACACAGCGGCCAGGCGCCCTGGTGAGCCCCCTCCACCTCTATACAAACCAAACCTTTAAAAATGTATCTTATTTAAGGCGACCACTGCAACCTCCGTTTGCACTTCCCCAGGACTTAAGAATTCCCCAAGTTCTGGACTCCCATCATGAGGCTGTTAGTTGGCCCATGGGAGAGGCTATAGCGGTGGATGGTAGTGGGTCTCCAGCTTCTACGCAGATCATATTTCCTGCCATTGGCAAACAAAAGGAGGGAGACCATACTCTTCCGAGGAAGGAGAGTGCTTGCAGGACACAGCGGCCAGGCGCCCTGGTGAGCCCCCTCCACCTCTATACAAACCAAACCTTTAAAAATGTATCTTATTTAAGGCGACCACTGCAACCTCCGTTTGCACTTCCCCAGGACTTAAGAATTCCCCACTTTACCTCCAAAACCTCCCAGAACATTGTCTAAGGTTGAAAAAGATAGGGAGAATATTTTTGAGCAAAAGAGCTTTTTAAAACAGAGCCTGCTCCTTGTAAAAAATCCCCTCAGGGGTCCTCACCCAAGCAAAAAAAAAAAAAAAAAAGGAAAAGAGAGAAAAAGAAAAAGAAAAATAATTGTAATAGGGATTTTATAAATAAACAATGTTTCTCTTGTGGCCAAATAAAACAATTTTGTTGGCAATGTCCTGCTAAACAGACAAAAAGCCACACCAATTAACCCCAGGCTAGGAAAAAAAGCGGAGCAAAAACAAGACTTGGCAACAATATTAACCCCTGATGTGCCGGTTGCTCAAATTCCAATGGGAGTGGCTAACACCCTGCCTGAGGACATTGTAAGACTTGTGCTAGGGCGTACCTTGCTTTTCAAAGAATTTTGGTGGTGTCTGGTATAGTAAATTCTGATTATACTGGAAAAATTAAAGTTTTGATCTCGCAGCTTACTGTTCCGTTCCGTTCACTCACTCAGTCGTGTCCGACTCTTTGCCAGCCCATGAATCCCAGCTCGCCAGGCCTCCCTGTCCATCACCAACTCCCAGAGTTCACTCAGACTCACGTCCATTGAGTCCGTGATGCCATCCAGCCATCTCATCCTCGGTCGTCCCCTTCTCCTCCTGCCCCCAATCCCTCCCAGCATCAGGGTCTTTTCCAATGAGTCAGCTCTTCGCATGAGGTGGCCAAAGTACTGGAGCTTCAGTTTTAGCATCATTCCTTCCAAAGAAATCCCAGGGTTGATCTCCTTCAGAATGGACTGGTTGGATCTCCTTGCAGTCCAAGGGACTCTCAAGAGTCTTCTCCAACACCACAGTTCAAAAGCTGTCTCTTATACACATCTAGGAAAAAGTAAAGTTTTGATCTCACAGCCTACTAAAACTTCAAATTAATAAAGGTCAAGGAGTAGCACAGCTTTTGCTTTTACCTTATTATCAGATAAGAAAAGACAAACCTTGACCTCTCAAGCTAGGGGGCCCAGAGGATTTGAATCTAGGGATATAGCTTTTTGGGTGCAGAAAATTACAGTTTCTAGGCCTTTAAAAGATTTTTCAATTTCAAGGAAATAAAATGGCAGGGCTGTTAGACACTAGAGCAGACGTTTCTTAATATTGCTGAGAAAGATTATCCCAGCTCCTGGCCAATACATACTATTGAAAATGAGTTGGTAGGATTAGAGAAAGTGGTAAGCAGGATGGGAATACTGTGGAGGACCAGGTGAGAGAGAGTATAAAACGGAGAGTAGTGAGTTCCCAGTTGTTGAAAGTATTCAAACAAAGATTGGATGGTAAAGAGCTATAGACTATATTTAGGTTACAAAAGGATAACTGGAAAAGCTTATAAAGATATTGTGTAACAACGCTTTACTTGCTTCTCATATTTAGGTCTGCCAAAAGTTTTAAAACTGATAATGTCTCTTTAAAGCTGCAGAGAGATTATTTACTAACCTTAGATCATTTACAAAAATTATTAGGGGATATTAATTGGATATGTCCACATTTAAAACTAACTACTGCAGATTTAAAGCCTTTGTTCCATTGATTAAAAAGAGATCTTGATCCTAGTTCTAAGAGAAAGTTGACTAGTGAGGCAGAGTTGGCTTTTGTTAAAGTAGATGAGGCTGTAAATGATCAGTTAATTAAGATTGATATTACCAAAAGAGGAGATTAAATTATTGTTGCCACAAAACAGGATGCTTGTAACAAAGAGGCCCATTGGTTCCATCTGACAGTGACCCCAAGAAAAATAGTTTTATTTTTCCAAACTTGGTGGCACAATTAATTATAAAATGAAGAAAAGAAAGTGTGGAACTTTTAGGAAAAGAAGTAACAAATATATTAATTCCATTCAATGAAGATCAACTGCAAGTCTTTTACAAACTAGTGATGATTGGCAAGTTGCTCTGATAGATTTCAGGGGTGAAATTTTGTTTCATTTGCCCTCAAGCTCTGCAGTAGCTAAAAGTTCAAAAATGTTAGATTGGTGGTCTAAGAATACCTGTAGAACTTACCAATACTATGTAGTTCCTTCACTCCCCTTTACTCTATGGGGCAGGGATGTGCTGTCTCAAATAAGAGATGCTCAGAGAAGGGTTTTTCTCAATTTCTTAGTTATCAACAGGTGGTACAATTAACAATACTTTTTAAATATATTTGCCTAATTACAGTTTGCCTGATTGGTATGTTGTAAATAAAATATAATAAAGGTTTAAATGTCTAAACTAGAATAAACTTGAAAACCTCATGTTATTATTATTATTATTTTTAAATTTCTGGTGATGGACAGGGAAGCCTGGCATGCTGCAGTCCGTGGGGTCGCAAAGAGTCAGACACAACTGAGTGACCGAACTGAACTGAGTGAGAGGGAAGGACATTACCAGATTAAACTATTGAAATATTTACATTTCCAAAAAAAAGTATTTGTATGTTTATGTATATATATTTATTTACACTTGTTCAGTTCAGTTCAGTTCAGTCACTCAGTCACGCCCGACTCTTTGCAACCCCAGATATCGCAGCACGCCAGGCCTCCCTGTCCATCACCAACTCCCAGAGTTCACTCAAACTCACGTCCTTCAAGTCGGTGATGCCATCCAGCCATCTCATCCTTGGTCGTCCCCTTCTCCTCCTGCCCCCAATCCCTCCCAGCATCAGAGTCTTTTCCAATGAGTCAACTCTTCTCATGAGGTGGCCAAAGTATTGGAGTTTCAGCTTTAACATCATTCCTTCCAAAGAACGCCCAGGACTAATCTCCTTTAGGATGGACTGGTTGGATCTCCTTGCAGTCCAAAAGACTATCAAGAGTCTTCTCCAACATCACAGTTCAAAAGCCTCAATTCTTCAGTGCTCGACTTACTGAGAGTATTTATCAGATAAACTTGGAGGTTTATCCCAACTCATGTACCAAATTCATACACATGAATTTATTTGATCAAACCCTGGGAAATAGTGAAGGACAGGAAGCCTGGCGTGCTGCAGTTCATGGAGTCACAAAAAGTTGGGCATGACTCAGCAGCTAAACAAGAACAACAAGTTTTATACACTATAACCTTAATCCTTCAGAATAGATTTTATCTGTTCAATAGTCATTTATTGAGTTAAATATTATCTTAGACATGTATTGCATATAAAATTATAAATAAGACATGAGAATTGTGTCTAATAAGCAGTTAACCAACATTAATATTTACTGATGTTAACGCATGTACACCTTTATATTTTAGATGAATCATCTGAACATTATGTCACCATATCCAACTCTTTCTTTCTTACATTTTTTTATTTTTATTTTTTTTATTTTTTTTAATTAATTTTTATTTTTTAGTTTGTTTGGCTTTACAATACTGTATTCGTTTTGCTATACATTGACATGAATCAGCCACAAGTGTACATGAAATCCCAATCCCGACCCCCACCTCTCCTCTCCTGCCCCACACCTTCTCTCTGGATTATCCCCATGCATCAGTCCCAAGCATCCTGCATCCTGCATTGAACTTAGACCGGCGATTCGTTTCACTTATGATATCATATATGTTACACTGCCACTCTGTGAAATCATCCCACCCTCTCCCTCTCCCACAGAGTCCAAAAAGCTGTTCTATACATCTGTGTCTCTTTTGCTGTCTTGCATACAGGTTAATCATTACCATCTTTCTAAATTCCATATATATGTTTAAGTATACTGTATTGGTGTTTTTCTTTCTGAGTTACTTCACTCTGTATAATCAATACCAACCAACACAAACCAATGCACTGTAATAACACATGTCACCACACATACACAATACAATTATAGAGTATATATAACATATGTTATCACAGCATGCCAATCTATACCAATTAATATTAGAAACATACATACTATATTACTGCAATATATATATATATAACTATATTGTATATATATATATATATAATATGTAAATATAATATACATAATAATTATAGATAACCCTGTTTAAAGGTCACATAGGCAGAAATGGACTTTGGCCAGCTCCTGTTGTCCTCACCTGCAGCACTTCTCTGGGTCCCCCAGAGCCTTGACTCTTCCCCAGAGTTGAGCAGGGGAGACACATTTGAATCTAAAACCTGAAAAGTCTCCATAGTCACAATCAGAGCTTGTCTGGAAAAAAAAATTTATTTTTACTATTGAAAGAAAATAGGTGCTCAAGACAAAAGTAAGCATTTTATTGGAAAAATTGTGTTCTTTTTCATGGTTGAGCTCAATTCCCATGGTTGATACTAGGGGAGTCACTGTAAGATAGTTTGGTGTTTAGTAAAATAGCTATTTCACTCCAACTAATACTGGTTATTTATTATTAGGCAAGAATCAAACAAGTCTCATAGTTTCTTTTTTTTTCTTATGGGAAAATAGTTTGCCTGTGTTTTCTTGTTTTAATTAATTTTCCATAATGGGCATTATTGCTGTGGCATTTATTCATTCAGTAAACACTACTGAGGATTTCTAGGACATCAAAGACATTGTACAACACTTTGGAGTAACAGACAAAATATCAGTGCCTTAAACAAGATAGAAAAGTATTTCTCTTTCCTACAAAACTGTGAGAGTAGACAGTGTAGAACTGGAGGTGTGGCTCCACAACTCCATAAGGTCCTCATGCACCCAGAACTCTTCTCTTGCTTTATGCCGTCTCATTTCACATAATCACTTTCTGGTCCAACATGGCTGCCCAGGTCCAGTCATCACACACATATTTAGCTAGTGGGAAGGAGAAAAACAAAGTATATGCCTTTTCTTTGGAAAGTTCTTGGAGGCTGCCAGGTGGATACTGCCAATTACCTCTCATTGGGCAAATCTTGGTCAATATGTATTGTTTTAAGGATGACTAAAAAAAAGCAGTTTTTATTCTGAGTAGTCAAGTGCTCAAAAAAGTAGGAATTCTATAAAAATGTAAGAAAAGGGAATGAGTAAAAGAGATAACTAGCAATCTCTTACAGAACTAGTGAAATATGTCGGGGTGTTTCATTCAAGTCAATTTAATTCAACAAACATTGATGGAGCATTTAGCACATGCCAGGCACCAGCAACACAGGTGTGGGCAGGGCTTCCTAGGTAGACCTTCAACTCATTGTCCTGCTCTCCTTCTGATGAAGCAGCCATTCTTCTTTTCTTTCCCATCCATTTTGGCTTAAGGTATTAAAAGTATTTTCCACTAGCAGTATTGTTTAATGCTGAACTTTAAGGACAAATAAGTGTTTTACTTACCTGACATTAATGAGGCATCCTAGACTATAATTACCTTTAGGATTTGAGTGTGAATCATCAATCAGTATGCAGGTCAGGACGCAACAGTTAGAACTGGACATGGAACAACAGACTGGTTCCAAATAGGAAAAGGAGTACGTCAAGGCTGTATATTGTCACCCTGCTTATTTAACTTATATGCAGAGCACACCATGAGAAATGCTGGACAACAATGGACGTGATTCTGAGTGAACTCCGGGAGTTGGTGATGGACAGGGAGGCCTGGTGTACTGCAATTCGTGGGGTCACAAAGAATTGGACACGACTGAACGACTGAACTGAACTGAACTGAACATCAATGAGTCTAAGTCACTCAGATACAGAACCATGAAATCTTAAAACTAGAATGGTTTCAGAAGTTACTGAGTCCACCCTGCTCATTAAACATAGGAGGAGGCGCTGACTGATGCTTCGGAATGCCTGGGGTTTGTGATCCTCTCCAGGCCCCCTGCCTCCGGCCACTAGTGGGAGCACTAGTATCCTGCAGAGGCCAGCATAACAGACAATCCCAGACCTGTATCACATGTCGTGAGGCAGCGCCAAGGGAGGTTTTAATTGATGCTACATCCTGCTCTTTAATCCCCAGGTGGCTTGTTCCAATTCTTCAGATACATATCTCTGAGCCCTGCTGGAGGCACAACTTGCTCCTCATTACCCATCTCCTTCCACCTCTCCTCTCCTCTTCTTCCTCCAGCCACCCATACCATCATCCACCCCTTCAACACTTGCCTACCTGTCTTTATACCCATCCTTGGGTGCAAGGGCAGGGGGCAGAACTTTTCCACACTAGCCCGGGCAGTGTGTCCTGAGTAGGTGGGCTGAGTATAATTCATTGCCCTAAGAGTAAACAATCTGGTGCTAAGTGATTGAGTGAGTGTATATAGAGAAAACTACTCATGTCCTTCTCACTTGGGCTGAACTTAAGCCAGGAGGACTGATTATTAGTCTCTCCCTGCTGCACCGGGAGGCTAACTCAGAGATGCTCCTGACATTTCCCTTGAGCAGGTTCTGGTCACACAGCCTCCAGCCTTCGATCCGGTTCCATGCGGGCCCCTGCCCAGCCTGATGCTTCCTCTGGCACCTTTCCTGTGGTTTCTGGGTCTTCATGTGCCAGGGCATGTGAAAAAACTGAGTCCTTTCCTTGGGCCCATGTGGGCCTCAGCTTTCTTGGAGCGCAATATGGGGTCAAGGTGGTCAGAGTTCTCCCTCCCTCCTCCCTCTGAACAAACCAGAGTTACAGATAGGGTAGTGGGATAGAGAGGGATGGAAAAAGACCAAGGGAGCATCTAAACACAACAGGCTTCCCTGGTGGCTCAGATGATAAAGATCCCCCTGCCAAAGCAGGAGACTGTGGTTCAGTCCATGGGTTGAGAAGATTCCCTGGAGAAGGAAATGGCAACCTGCTCCAGCATTTTTGCCTGGAGAATTCATGGACAGAGAAGCCTTGTGGGTACAGTTCATGGGGTTGCAAAGAGTCAGACACAACTGAGCAACCAACACTTTCACCCCAGCAGACACAAGATGAACCCTTTCCCCACCCCATGTTCTGGAAACTGATTGTCAGATGTTTCTGTCATCTGGATTCATCTGACTCAAGGTCCCAACTGCTTGGCCCAGCATAGCAGTCACTCAGGGTTGTCAATACTCTGAGCCATCCTTTAATCCTTTGAGGTAGGGGTGTGCAATAGGGCTTAAATATTAGGGGAAGGACTGGGCCTGTTTTGCTCCACAAGGAGGCAGAGAAAGTGCTGCTTGGATGCAGAATCGCCCTTTCTTCATCTGCTTTTTTGTTTTCTGTGCATGTCTCCTGCATTTCAGAATCCCCCACAGGGAATCTACCTGGAAAAGAAAAAGCAAATATTCAAGAAGTAAAGATGCTTCCTGAAAGTTATGATAGCATCACCTCACCTAGGGGGACTGTCCTTATTCATTAAAGAAAATGGAGTGTTATTATTGGCTACAGACTGTGGGTGGCCTATTTCCTTGCAAGACATCCTAAGTGGAAGGCCTAACTGCTTCAAGCTATTTTCTTTGAATTCATATGCAAAAATTGCTCCCAGAGTCTCCCTGCAGAGAAAGAACACACCATATTATTTTAAAGAGAAAGTAAAACCCAGCCTGAGAATTCTTGGTCCCCCAGGCTTGCCTTCCACATTCTGGATCACCTCTGGCTCCAGACCTCCACCAGAAAGGCTGTGGTGGGGGATGGTGGCCTCCCTTTCCAAGCACCATGTGGTTTTACTCTTCTAGGGCATAGGTGAAGGAGGGTGGCAGCATACCTAGACTTGCCTTCTCAACAGGAAGGTCCTGGTTTTGGACATTTTGGATGTTACTGTGAGTGACAACTAAGTCCACAAAAATGGCCCCAGGTTACAATATCCAGAGTCCAGGAAGGCCCTATGGTCAGAGGTCCATTTGGCTACCTTGAGATCTATCCTCAGGGTCACAGAACAGCCTCAGCTGGGGTCCACTGAAGCCTGACCTCTCAGTTTTTCTCCTTCCAGCATTGATTCCCTATCAGGAAAGTAGTTTTTAAGGGGGTGGCAAGGAGGAATGAGATTTGGTCATTGAATCTTCATTTTAGTCTGAGAAATGAGTGAGGATCTATTTCAGGTCATCTTATCTCACCTTCAGCCTTAATAAGAACTAGGCATCCCACTGCACATGTGGAGAAGACATTAGTTATCAAAAGTTCTTTTAGGGAAGCACAGCTATTTATTTGGAAGCAGGTGTCCACAGAATGAAATCCAAAAAGTAGAATTAAGCTGCAGAAAGGGATTCCAAATTGATCCAATAGTATTTGTTTTATTTGGTGGTGGAATTGGGGATGGATAGGAAGAGATGGATGGAAAAGGGCCAGTGAGAAAAATAAGCCCTCTGAATTATCCCCAATCTTAAAAAAATAAAATCACCAAAAGCTCTGGGTAAGTGAACATCTGGTTCGGAGGCTCAGTTTTGCCAGAGAGCAGGCACACCTAGCTTGCACTCATGGAGAACCCAGAGGCAGAGACTGGCAGTGGTGGCGGGGGGGATGGGGTCACAGACATTGGAGTCTTATACTCGAATGGGCTCCAAGAATGATCATTGGGCTAGTGATGAGTCTCAGCCAAACAATCTTAGACCTTATGATGTAAGAGTCAGCTTCGGATGTCTGTATTCTGTTCCAAATAAGCAAGTGATTTTGGAATGAAAAGCAAAATCTGCCTGCATTTTCCTTTTCATGCCACTTGAGAATGTCACCCATTTCAAAGCCACAGGCTATGGGCTGTGTGTTTGTGCTTCACAATGAGTATCCAGCACTTTGGAGGGAACATCATTCCCAGCTCATTCATGTGGGTCACATGACAGAGGCACCCCTTTTGTCTGTCTCCTAGATTGAGAATTCAAAACCTGAGAGCAAACACTTTGTGCCTCCAAATACCTCCAACATTCCCCAGGGTGACTTGGGTTTCTTTTTGAAACGTATAAGGCTCTTTTGCCTTTATCTCAATCTGCCTCCCTTATGGTTGGGTTGGTGTGTCTTAAATTCTTTTGGTGCATAGTAATGCCCAAGGTTCCTATTTAGCTGAAGATCCAGATTCAGTAGACCTAGGTGGTCTGAGATTGCACTTTTTAACACACTCCAGGTGAGGCAGTGCTGCTGGTCAGTGGACCACAGTTTCAATACTGACCCTCTAGATTCTGGTACATTCTCTCTATCCAATGTGTCCTTAAGAGATCGGCATCAGAGTCCTCTTGGTGAGGGGCTGGGGTGCAGGTGGCTAGGCTCCAAGCAGCCCAAATCTAGGGAGAATATGTGGCAGCAACAGATTATTAAAGTCAGAAATGATATTCCTGCAGACAGATGTTGGTAAGCAGCTGCTCCAGGAGCCAAAAGACTCAACAACCCCGGGACAGAGCCAGGGTCACAGTGACCTGTGGATTTGTGCTGCTGTTATGTGCATGGCCTTCTCTTTCTGGGCCTCCAGCTTTGGTCCTCTGACTCCTGAAAATACGAGATCATCTTTGTAGGATGGCTTCAATAAGCGGCAGTTCAAGTCTTGACATAAAGAAGACTTCTAGGGAAATGACACCTAAAAGAAAAATCACCTAGGAAAGCATCGGTGGAGAGATGGTGGGCAAGGACTCTCCCCTGATTTGGTTCCATGGAGAATCCCTGGAAGGCTGAGGGGAATCCCCCAAGCCTTCACTGAGGGCATGAGACTGATGAAGTGGGCAGAGCTAGCCGGCAGGGCTCTGGCTGCTAACCAAGGATGTTGCCTTCAGGCAATGCCAGTGCCCTCCCTGGTGGACACAGCACCTCCCAGAAGATGCATCATCCCACAGGGCATCTAGCACAGCAGACCTGGTACTGCCCCAGCCCCCAGCAGAGCATGCATGCACTGGATCCCACAGTTGAAAATTGCAGATGACAAACCAGGTAGGAATCTGATCACATGAGGAGATGGTGTGGTCCCCTCGACACTTACATCTAGTGGCTGCTGAAACTCTAGAAAAAGAGTGAAATTAGAGTTAATTACACCACCCTTGCTTCATATATTCATCTCTCATGTCAAGTGAGATGATTTCTACTTTCATTTTAATAATGACCCTAAAGTCATCACCATCTACCTTAGCAGTGATGGTGCCCCTTGTGAGTGAAAGGACTTGCACTTTGAAAGAGCAATTCTGCAGTGCCAGATCCACAGAGACCCCGAGCTACCTCTACACCCACTTCTGCCCACTTGAGTACACAGGGTGCCTGCCAGGTGTGGTGGGTAATGCAGAGGGGGAGACAGCACCTGGCATCTGGGTATGCATGGCAAAGTGCAGAGACAGACAGGCAGTTAGAACCCCTGTCATGAGTGTGATGAAGGTGGTGCAGTTGGAGGGAAGCTTCTTGAAGGCATGAGGCCTGCATTGTGCACTGGAGACTGAGCAGGAGTCTTATTGGGAAACACACTGGGGCTGGAAGATCTCTCCCACTCAAGGAACTAGAAGCAGCCAGCAATGCTGATGCTGAGGCTGAGGACAGCATGGGCTCAAGAAGGTGAGGGTGGAAAGGCAGTCAGGGCCTGAAGCAGGAAAGGCTTCCTATGTCCTGCTTAGGGGATTGGCTCCCACCACTGGGAGCCCCACTAAGGCCTTATGCAAAGGATCCTTTAGGAGTGGGTTCTGGAGGAGGCACAGGAAGGCCTTGCGTGGCTGGAGAGGGAGGCCTTGAGGTGTGCCAGCTCTGTGCTGTGCTAGCAGACAAATCCTTGCAGACTTCAGTGCTCATTTCATTGTAGGTCAGATCCTCCACTACCCTTCATGCCTCAGTTGGTACTCTGAATGGATCTAGAGTCAGCCATCTGTCTACCACGGAGGCAGTAGAACTGATGGAACCCAGCCATGAAATTCATTTTCTAACAATCAGTAGGGAAAATACTCACCACAATCAGTAGGGAAAACACTCACCAAAATTAGAGAAATGGTTCATAAGTCTTACCTAAGAAAATAGAAAATTGACATTAAAAAAATCAACAGAAAAACAGGCAAAGGACATGTGTAAACATAATTTCAGATAATATATAGAAGCACAAAGACTACAAATGAATATAAAATAAAAAATACATAATAAAAATACTTAATTCTATTAATGACCAACCTAGATAATATATCAAAAGCAGAGACATTACTTTGCCGACTAAGGTCCATCTAGTCAAGGCTATGGTTTTTCCAGTGGTCATGTATGGACGTCAGAGTAGGACTGTGAAGAAGGCTGAGTGCCAAAGAATTGATGCGTTTTAACTGTGGTGTTGGAGAAGACTCTTGAGAGTCCCTTGGACTGCAAGGAGATCCAACCAGTCCATTCTGAAGATCAACCCTGGGATTTCTTTAGTATCATTTAGGAATGATACTAAAGCTGAAGCTCCAGTACTTTGGCCACCTCATGTGAAGAGCTGACTCATTGCAAAAGACTCTGATGCTGGGAGGGATTAGGGGCAGGAGAAGAAGGGGATGACCGAGGATGAGATGGCTGGATGGCATCACTGACTTGATGGGCGTTAAGTCTGAGTGAACTCCGGGAGTTGGTGATGGACAGGGAGGCCTGGCATGCTGCGATTCATGGGGTCACAAAGAGTCAGATATGACTGAGCGACTGAACTGAACTGAACTGAACTGAGTGATCAAAGTCATGAACATTTAAGCAAAGAGTTGACACTTTCCACATATCAAATTTGCCATGTTTAAGAAGAAAATACACAATTCAGTACTGAGTAGTGAGGTACACTCTGCCTAGCCCAGCTGAGGGCTTGTAAATTGGAGACGTTTAAGAAAGCAAGCTGGGAAAGTAGAACCAAAAGCCATGACAATTTATTATTTTGTGATTTTGCTCTCGTGAATTTCTCTTAAGGGAATAATAAAGTAGGAGATATATTCTCAAGGACACTGCCATATTAAAAGATGGGCCTTGAATGTAGAAGTTGAGTGTTTGAAAACACAAGATGAATCCAAGAAACACAAAAAGTCATCTCTGAGGAAATGTCTCAGGTCATGGGACAGGACAAAGGAGAGGGCAGGCCACTGGCCACAGCCACCAGCTCATGTATCAGAAGTGTTGCCCAGACTATGTGCCCTGCAGAGTTGGAGCAGCTCAGCCAGCCTGGATGTGTAACTCTTAAGGGATAGGAGTTGTTCTGAAAACCTGTCCCAGTGACACTGAGTGCAGCTGGTGTCAGTCATCGGCCCCACTAAGGGGCAGACTCTTTCCAGAGTGCAGTTGGGTTTAGACAGTATTTATTAGGCATGTGCTGGGTGCTGGCAACCTATGGGGCAGGGGGCTTGTCTGTTTTCCTCACAGTCATACCCCTAAGGGCCTGGAATAATGCCAGCCAGACCAAGTTCACGGTCAGCACAGGGTGCATGGGCCTGAAGCTCCCATGATTCTGAAGAGGCTCTTTAAGAAAAATAAATCAAAACTCTTTGAAAAATTTGTTCAAAATAAATTATTTAGCATGAGAAAACAGCAGATTCTAAGAGCTTAAAAGCCTACAAAGACCACAAATATATAAGATAAAGGAAAATAGTATAATCATATTAACTATCTGACTGATTCATCTCTAACACATTCACACAGACCAGTTTTATTTGGCTCTACTGGGTCTTAGTTGCAGGACGTGGGACCTTTAGTTGTGGCATGTGAACTCTTAGTTGCAGCAGGTGGGAATCTAGTTCCCTGACCAGGGATTGAACCTGGAGTCCTTGCATTGGGAGCACAGGTCTTAGTCTCTGAACCACCAGGGAAATCCCACTGCCATGGTTTTGAGGCTGTGGCCCCATATCTCCCAGAGCTGGGCTCAGTGAGGCTTGTAAGTGTCACAGTGCAGCCCTGGGGCTACACAGTGGCCTCGGAACCCTGGCTGGTCAGCAGAGGGCAGGGTAAGAGGTCATGGTCAGAGCCAGCTATGGGATGAATGGTGATGATGGGGGCAACCAAGTACATAATCCCCCACCCCCAACTCTAACTTAAGTATCACTATCTCAACATCCCATCAGCCAGGCCCCAAATTTCCAGCCACCACACCCATCATATACAAAAGGAAATGCACTGGGAAGTTGTGGTTAAACTATGTCACTTGGCAAATTTTACCAAAACCTATGACTTTCTGAAAGTGTTCCTAGAATCCCTCCTACAGCTGCGATAGGGAACAAGGTGACTGGGGTGTTTCCCAAAATGAAAGGCCACCTCTGTGCTAAGTAAATATGTGCTACTTTGAGTAAAGGACACTGTGACCCTGTGATTCATAATGAGAAATACTTATTTGGTCTTTGTCCCTGTTTCTGACTCACAGCTCCCCAAACCGTTGGGATTTCCTGTGCAGTAAGAGCCACAGAAGCATCTTTTGTTCCACTTGGGTTCTTGTTCTCTGATCCACAAGGTGAAATGGGTGTCCTGTTATTCACAGAAAGCTCCTTTCCACCACTTCTGGGCTGATGTCAGTGAGAAGGCATTTGGAAGTGCGTGCAGATGGAAGGTGGTTGCCAGGGGAACCAACCATGAATAGAGGGCTGCAACTTTCAACCCCATGCCCTGACTTCCTGGAAGGAGAGAGGCTGGAGATTGACTCAGTCACCAGTGGCCCATGGCTTGATCAGTAGAGTCTATGGAGTGAAACCTCCATAAAACTCAAAAAGACAGAGTCTGAAGAGCTTCCATGTTGGGGAACTTCCGGGGTCCAGACCAGGTGGATCCAGGGTGATTTGAAGAGGAGATGGATAGACAAGAAAAAACTTATTTATTTAGAAGTATAAAAAGAGATGAGGAATAAATAGTATAGTAGGAAAATTTAGTGAAGAAAAGAGGCTGAACAACTTGGTTTATGTGGAGAGCTAATAAAACGTCAGGACAAGAAGTTTGCACCATCTACGTTAGGCCACCAATATCCTCTTGAATACTGGAGGGTGCCCCGCTTTGGACTCTCTCTCACGTGGAACTTAAAAAGCTGGGGCAAGTAAGTAGACATGGTGAGCCTCCACGCCCCAGATGGGAATTCAGCCAGAGAATAAAGAAGAGACACGGGGGAAACCAGTCTTTCCAATGACTGGCCTGGACTCTATTGTCTAGAAAGGCCTTTTTACCTTTTTGATTGTACATAAAGATCAATGGGTAATACAAAATTATGCAGCATTAGCAGCCCAGACTCTTATCAAAACGAGGCTTTTCTCTCCACATACCTAGTTGTATACACAAGCCTTAGGTGATTTATAATATCTTCTGGTGAAAAGGGCCAATTAATATTTTACAGCCTTTTTTCTGATAAGGGTTTGTCAACCAGAAGACTTATTTGTGTTGATATTCCCAAAGTCTGGTGCCACTCTCAAGAAGCACTAAATAAAGTTACATTCTTACATAGCAAAGATACAGCAATTTATAACAAGTAAAAGGAGTTCAGTGATTTATAACAAAATGAAAGTAATTAACTCAAAAGCCTAGTGTTGCTAACATGAAAACTACTATATACCTTTTTCTATATCCTGATTACATTGATTAATATCCTCCCAGGTGTCTAAAAGATAAAGAATACCGAGGCCTGGCAGCAGTCATTGAGTCAACAGTGAAATCCGTCACCAATATGATTTTTAGCTCTTTAGAAAAGGCTCTGTATCATTAAGATGTTTTTAAGCTTTGTGCCTCTCGTGGTTGGGGACTGTAAACAATACACAAGCCATAAAATATCCGGGGAACCTGTTAGGCAAGTTAGAGAACTATCAGAGGGGATTTCAACTGAAACATTCCTTTCAAATGCAGAAGACTGAATCCCTGAGATGATTTTCTCCAGAGTATGTCAGAAGAGTGGAAAAGGACAGTACAATAAGGCAGGCAGACTCTTACTTTTGGAGTACAGGCTCAGGAAATTCCAGGGGGAACCCTGAGGCTTGACTCGCCTTGCCCATCAGGCCTCTCCACATGACCTTGTCATGGATGGGATCTTCCATGCTGGCCCCCGGCAGGGAACAGTTAGTGATGTGGTGGGAGTGGTGCCCTCATGGAGGGCAAAGAAGCTCCATCTCCTTCCCCATGCCTCACTTGCCATCTGCATCTCCTCTGTTTAACCGTGAATTTTCATTGAAAGGACTGATGCTGAATCCAAGCTCCATACTTAGCCAACTCATTGGAAAAGACCCTGATACTGGGAAAAACTGAAAGCAAGAGAAGAGAACAACAGAGGATGAGATGGTTGGATTGCATCGCTGATGCAATGGACTGAACTTAAGAAAAGCTAGGAGATGGTGGAAAGAAAGGGAAGCCTTGTGTGCTACAGTCCATAGGGCCGCAAAGAGTCAGATACAACTTGCCAACTGAACAACAACACAAATCCAGGAATCTAGTAAGTAAAATGTTTCTGACTTCTGTGAGCTGCTCTAGCAAATCAATCAAGCCCTAGGATGGGATTCTAGGAACCTCCAAATTGAGGCATTTGGTCAGAAGCACAGGTGACAGCTTGGACCTGTGACTGGCATCTGAAGTGGGGGTGGTCTTGTGGGGATAAGCCTTCAGCCTGTGGGACGTGATGCTCTCTCTGGGTGAAGAGTGTCAAAACTGAGTTGACTCGTAGGACCCCCAGCTAGTGTCAGAGCCCTGCTTGGTGGTGGTGAAGGGAAAAGCACCTCTCCCACTCCTACACCCTGGACTCAGTACTAGAATCATCAAAACTGCACCTGCCCTGGAGGAGCTCTTGTTCCAGTGCAGAGACCTGGGGCATCTAGTCCAGGATGGATTCCTGTGTCTTCCTGGGCATTGCGCTGGACAGTGACCTCAGAGACAGCCTAGGTGTGGGCACTCAGATGCAGAACACTGTTCACAAGAGGCACTTGCACTCCCTCATGGCCTTGATTTTTGCTCCAAGGTGGGTCCCCATACTTATATCTGGGAATTCCACCTTCTAGGCTGGGGGCAACTGTTCCTGCTTCTTCAATCCATGTGGTGGCTGGAAGGGGAAGTGGGGAGGCAGTAGGTTTGCTGAGGTCTGCAGATTCAGATTTCTGAGCTCTGAGTGGAAATCAGAACCCTATTGCGACGTTGGATGATAAGGGACAGACCCCAGGGGAGGTATTTTTGTGGACCCATTGTGTGGGTTGGGAATCAAGTTCATTAAGTGGATGGCCATCACATGTTAAGGTAGTGGGAGCAGAGGAGTCAAGTATTGGGGGACCTGAGAGAGGAAAGCCATGCTGTTTGCTTTCACCCATGCAGTTTTTCTGGTCTCTACCTGCCCAGTGAATCCAGTTGTCTGACCTTCTGGTAGGAAAGCAATTTAAGATGCTCATCTAGAAATCAAGACTCTTCTTCTGGTGCCTGTGAGGGGTGACCTTGAAGATCTTACTGGATGGATCCTGTTCTTTGGGAGCTAGATCCACCTGGCTTCTGCATCGCTCCTCAACTGGGTGGCTGCATCCTCCCTGGGGGCCTCTCCCCACCCTGATTGAGCCCAGGTGTGCCCTCACTTCCCACAAGACTATGGGACAGGCTAGAACCAGATCTGTTTCCCTCTGCAGTTGGACCTCAGTCCAACCCTCCCTGCACTCTGATTCACACCTGTGATGCTGTGGTCAATGATAAACTGCGATGCTGACCCAGAACTGCCATGGTGTGTGGGTTGCACTGCAAGCGGCCCCTGCTGGGCACGCAAGCCAGCCAAGCAGCCAATCAGTGGACACTCAGCATATTTGAGGCCTTTCACTCTTCCACTCATGAAGAGTTTCTGTTCCAGACCACACTGCTGGGCACTTTACAAGCTGCCTGAGTTTGTGTGTAATGCCATGGGGCAAGGCTTTTGGCAGTTAGAAACAATCAATTCTGCTGGCCACCCTTCAAATTAACTCCCCAGTCAAGTCCACGTTTGTTTCTTTGTTTTCAGATTTGACAAGCCAGATCGGGACCTTCAGTCATCATCAATGAGATGGTAAAGAGTTGCCCTCCTGGCCACAATGCCTGAAGAGGAACAGACTGAAAGCAGCATCAGATCAGAAAGCAGAGATTCAGGTGCCAGTTTCTAAAAAAAAAAAGAAAGAAAGAAAGAAAGAAAGAAATCAAGCTATTAGCTTCTTTGGAAGCTCTCTTCTTTTCAGTATCTCAGTTCTCACATATCTCACAAACTTAGTTCCCTAGCCTCTAAGAAAACTTCTCGTCAGGTGCTGACCCTGTTGTCCTAAAACCCCAAATCTAACTTGAAAAGGGAATTAATCTGAAAATCCTCGACTCCCTATGGGCTTGGTTCATTGATTTTATTTCATGCAAAGCAACCGCTGAAGAAAGACAGACATCTCTTTTGTGCCCAGGGACCCCAAACCCCTAGGTGTTTGGAGCTGTTTATAAATGTGACACACGATGATGCCTGTCTTGGCAAGTGGGTCATACAGAGCATGAAGTTTGGGGAGGTCGGAACAGATACTTCAGTCTGAATAGGACCATGATGTCATTTACCTTCTAACTTCAGGTGGCTTGCTGCCTGGGGACACCATCTGAGCCTTTGAGGGAACCAAGGCCCCAAGAGAAATTCAGTCCCTGAGGACGCCAGCTGGTAGATTGGATAACTCTGTACCTGTCAAAGACAGTGGCGTTGGGAATGCTCCAGTACTCGGTTTCCTCAGTTTATGCCCCTGGAGCAGTTCTCACATATGTTAATGGAAATCAGGTTTCCCTCTGCCTCACCATCCTCTGCCTTGTCCTTTCTAGGCAACAGCACAACCCAGGGCAGAGCATGATGCTTAAACAACCCAGACCCCAGACCCAGAAAGTCTACAGCTGAGCCTTCTGAAGATGCTCCTAAATGTCATTTGGAACCCCTTTTTCTTTGGTGATTTTGAAGAATCATTGAGAATGGTAGAAATCAAACAAAAGAGTAAGAAAAGCATTTTTAAAGGAAATTATAATAGATGTTAAGAAACTGTATGTCTGTCTGGCATTGCTCCCCAGAACACTCCTGATTTGATTGTTAAATGATTTGTGACCATCATGAAACAGACACAGTGATGGCTGCAGGTATGCACTAGTTCAGAACTTGCAGGTCATGCCAACCTCACACCTCAACTTGTTTAGGCAGTGCTGCTCAGATAATGCCTCAGAGGAAACTCAAGGAACGTTTTTGCATTTTCATAAAATATGAAATATAAAGTATGAATTAGATCAGATCAATGAATACAATACCAACCAAGATGAATAT